>MU223676.1:1523637-1577036 GCA_018584345.1 Thuja plicata | reverse complement strand
TAACCTATTGATTCACTCTCCAAGGAATCACAAATATGAATTGTACTAAGTACAATTAACTAGACATGTATTTGGAATAATATAAGTATAATGATTGATTGAATTTGAATTTGATGATAACAACCACATATCAACATTTATGACCAGTGCCTAATCATGGGTGATAGAGTCAAAACAGAGCATACTTATACTATAAATAATCAATGGAACTACAAATGAACCCCAGATAAAATGTCTTACAAACTATCCTGTCATCCACACACCCCTATATCAAATCCCTACATATACCCTAATCCTCTGCAATCATCTATAAGATTTAAAACTTTCCTTGAAAACAACTCATAGATAAAAACATGACTACCTTATAACCAATATATTCTAAGTGCCTTGCAAATTGAACACACAAGAATTAAAATTAAATGCAAAAAGACATCATTAATATCAAAATGGAGATTCCATTGTATTTTATTAACATCGATTTGAATACCAGTACATTCATAAAGACTCAAAACCAATAGTCAGACACAATTTTGTAATCTACCTTGTAGTCTTATTTTTACCATCCTTGTTACAATATTACAACTTGACACTTATAGGTAGCCACAGTCATCTTGGAATCCTTTTGGAAAATAAAGATGCAACAAGCTACGGATGACTAGGCTAAAGGACAAAATATGGTTTCAGAAAGAGACAAAATTATGGTGGATGAGATAACAATATTTTCTATAAGCCATGTAATCATTTGTCTTGTGACCACCTGAATGCTTGAAGTTGCTACGAGGTAGTTGGGTCTTTGTCACCTGGATTTTGTTTCCTTGTTGGTGTAGAGGTTTTAATATTTGATCTGCTCCATTATCTTAACCTCCTTGATGCTAGCTGTCCCCTTCATATTTGCCATTTCATGCTATGGGGGTAACTATACCATATTTGCTGACCCAAGCAGTGTACACCTCATCATTTGGCCACTTGAGGTTGAGAACTTCATCTTTGTGGTTGTTGAACTCCTCCCAGTCACTTTTAGCCTTCTCTACTTCTACTTCCCAAGATTCAAAAAATGCCTTGGATTTGCTCAAAATATCAATGGTTAATACAAACTAGCCAGTGTTTTCCAGTGTAACAATACTCCTTGTCCTGCTAGTCAGTGCCTCGTTTAATTGCCTCAGCCATAGGGCTTCATTCTTTATGCTCCCATCCATTTTGAACATGTTAGGATACATATCATACCTATCCTTGCAAAACTCTCCTCTTAGGGTTATGATTTTCTTCATGACCATGTTCCTTTTGGTGTCTAAATTGATCATCAATTTGAGACACTTGTGAGTGCTGGTTAGGACAAAATCAATATTATTTTGTTCTTTTGAAAGGGACTAGAAATATTTGACATGGGATGCCTTCCCTTTCCACTTATTTACTACCAGCTCCCATTTCTTCTTTTCATCCTCATGCCAGCTGGTGATGCTTGTGATCTTTTTTCCCAGTGAGTAGAGGTTAGCAAGGTTAATTTCACTGGCACATCTTTTGAGATTTGAAAATATCTGATCTGTGTACTTTTGCTTAACCAATTCTTCAGCTTCTTTGTAGGCCTAGGAATCTTCTAAGTCCCTCTTACCCTCTTCTTCTAATCTTGTCCTTTCATTGATTAGCGTGTTCTTCTCAGCTTCTAATTCTGCTCTCTTGGTATCAATAGCTTCCTGAGTAGTAGGACTTAGAGGTGAAGGGGATGGGGGATATGTTATAAATGGAATTGAGGAGGAAGGATGATATGGGTCCTAAGAAATTAGCCTTTGGGGTACCAGTTCAATCTTCTGCTTACCTCCCAACTCTGCTATTTTGTTATCCTTAATCAAATATTTCACCTTCTCTTCATTGTAAGCTTTGAGCACAAAATCATACTTTTCATTTAGACTAGCATATGCTTCTTTCTCTTTCTTTAACACTTTCATGCTCAAATTGGAAACTTGTACAACAAGGTTATCTGCTTTAGTTCCTGAGCTATCTGCAACCCTTTTCACAATTAGGCTGTGTGTGTCTTCAGTCTCATCATCTTCTTTAGTTCTTCTCTTGTCCTTTTTCTTTAGTGACTAGATTGCCAATGCTACATGATCCTCACTAAATTGGGCACTAATTGATGTCCCAGCAGGCCTTATGGGTTTATCTTTTTTCCTTATAACATCAAAAACCACTACATCAGCTAAATCCCATTGTGGCAATATGAGAAATCCTTGCGTTTTGATCATTTTTGTACCCTCGTCAGGAGTAATCTTATCAAATTTCAATTTCAATTCTTGCTTGACTACTTCTTCTATGTCCTCCTTGGCAGCATTCGGTTGAACTTCTATCATTTTCTGGCACTTATCATTGTATTCACCAATATGGCATCTCCATAGGAACTGAATAAAAGCCCTAGTTTTGACGAAATTGTCATGAGACAAGAATTCATCACTAGCTTGTTTGGTCACAGGATCAAATTCTTTTCTAGCAAATTCTGCCACTATGAGATCAGATGATGTGTGTTTAGGCTCTTCTAGCATCCCTTCTTGTAGTTCTTGAGTGGTAAAAACTACTTCACCAGCATTTCTCATCTTGTGAAATTTCTCAGCAATGGTCTACTCGTCATATTGCATAGGGGATTGGGAAGCAGAATATAATTCACCTCTTTGTTCTTTTATCTCCACCCTTTTCCTCTTTGAAGAGGGTACTTCTTGAACATCAGTATCCATTGGCCTCTTACCCTTATACTGAATGGGCTTATCAACTCTGGGAGCAACAGTGCTATATCCTCTTCTTTTGTATACTACATAGTTCCCAGGTGGAACTATTCTTCTTTGTGGGAATCTATTCAAAATAGCAAGAGCCAAATCTGGATCACTGTCAACTTCTCTTTTCCTCTTCTCACTTAGGCTTTGCATTATTCCCTCAAAAATATTCATTAGTGAATCAATTTTATAAGACCGTGGGAAAAAATCCTTTAGAGGATCATAGGTCTTGTCAAAATTGTGGACAAAGTCCAAGGATTTCTTATATGCTATCCACTTTTCCTTTCTCACTTCTTGAACCTCTAAGTCAAAAAGGTTCCTGATAATGTCCTCTAGATAGTAGAATTGATGTTTTAGCATTATACAATTGGTCCTCTTCCTGAACATGCCCATGATAAAATCTTCATTATCTGCACACCTAGATATGGAAGTGGATAAATGATAGGGCTCAAAGTATTTTCCAAATTGTGTCCATCCCCCTTTTGTTATGATAAAATGATGGGCTCTAGTGAGGGTATGAAAGATATTTCCCTTCATCTTTCTTGTCAAGGCTTCCTCCTGCAGCCCACCCAATTGTCTTATAATTTCTGCCATCCCAATCTTGAGTGGGATTCTGTAGGTTAACACATAAGGGGTACCTCTGAAACCATAAACCCTGATCACTGTGGCAAAAGGGTATAATATAAAATCTCCCCAATTGTCAGCAATTTTCAACTCTGGGGCATACTACATAGGCCTCAAAAGCCTCATCATGTCATTATGAACCTTGGCATTATGGTTATCCAGTAGTGACTTAAGTCTAGTTGCAAAGACTTTGTCAAAATATACATAACTTGCATTCTTTCTATCCCAGGACAAGTCTGCACTCCACATTTGAACAAGCAATTTTTTACCATCTTGGAATTTCTCCAATTCCATTTCTTCTTCAAAGAATTCTACATTGTTAAATAAGAACATATGCATCATGAGGGAATACCAACCCATTGGTTTCTGTATGTTGCTATCTTTGATCCCCGACAAACCATCATGCATCTCCTGAGCAATATAGGATGCATAATCAAACACTACTGACAAGTAACAATGCAAAATCTCAACAACCAATAACATTATGTGGACAAGAATTGCCCCTTCTTCATCTATTCCCAAGACATTGCACAGAGAACTGTACATTTTTCTGGCCTAGCCGATGAAAAGATCCACTTTGAAGGGTTTTGGGGTTCCTGGTCCTATTACAACCAAATTTCCTTTTTGGTTGGGATACCCCTTCACTACCTCACCCCTATAATAATCTCTTTGGTTATTGTATATTTCTTTGAAGTATGTGAGGTCAATATCATCATACTCTAAGAGGCGTCAGTCAGCTTGAAAATCCTTCTGATTTCATCAGCTAATACAGTCAATATTATATTTCCCCAGGTGTCAGTGACAACCCTAGCCACCTTATCATAAGTATTTTCTATCAAGGTAAACAAATCAATATCCATGAATACACTAGGTGCTATTATCTTTCCAATGTCTACTTTTCAAATATTATAGTCTGGGGTGGGGGCATTCCTCTGACTATAAGATGCTCTTAACAGAGTAACGGCATCAAAACTAGTAATACCATCTTTTGCCCACCTACCTAAATCATATAACCCATCCCCAATTTTGAAGCAGGGATGTTGTGGCACTGCCTTCTTAGCTTGTGTGGCATCCCCTGAAGACAATGGTAACTACTACAACAAATCTTCCCTAACATTCCATTTTTGGTAATCAACATGTCCCAAAATTTCAACTCTAGGGACCATTCTAAGGGTTTTCTATCAATACTAGAACCAGATTGTGAAACAAGAGCTCTAAAACCTTCTCTGAACTATAAATTCCGCCCCAATTTTGAATGCAAGTGAACAATAAGCTTACCCATTCTGCACAAAAGTCGCGTAGAGCTAGTTTTCTGCACAATTCCATCTTTTCTCAAATAACTTTCATGAATTATTGAGGCTGCAGTTGGCTTAATCAATTTCATGGGCACAATCAAATTAGTCTCTCAAATTGAATTTGACTAGAGGTGTCACACGTTTTGCAATTAATCCACAGCTTCAATTTCATGGCTTAACAGCTCTGCAACTTATTCTGTCAATTTTGAATTTGAGCCATCGATTTTGGACATCACTCTTCGCATCTGATGGCTATCTTATTTTCTCAAAAATGACTGTCAACTGAGGACACGTGTTGCTTCCGCTTATTCACTTATATGTTATATGTCAAGAATCTTGGATATAAGTGATCAAGCGAGCTGTTAGATATTAAACAACTTAACTAAACTTTAAACCTTCGCTAGCTTTGAGTGCTAGGGCCCACCAACTGCCAGATGTCATCAACGCTTATTCACTTATACGTTAGATGTTGAGCATCTTGGAGATAAGAAAATAAGCAAGCCATCAGGTCTTACCAAACTTGTGTACTATTTAATAGAACACCTTTACAATACTCTCAGCCCCACTAAGGACACACGTAGCCTCCGCTTATTCACTTATACTGTAGATGTCGAGCATCTTGGAGATGAGCGAATAAGCGCACCGTCCGGTCTTTTTTGAGTTGCTCGATATATAAGGGGATGACATAAAAGGGACTTTTCACAGTGAGACTTAAGAAATATTAAAACGGTTAGGAATCATAGACTTTTGTAAAAAGAAACCCATTTAACATGGACACATGACCTACGGTAACTTAAGTGGCCGAAAAAGTAACACGAAAATAGAACCGGCCGAGGCACTTAGGGTTTTTTGGTCATTTTCGACAAAATTTCAACTAGGTTAAGGGTTTGAGCATACTATGCAGAGGCATAAAAACAATTTGAATCTCAATTTCAAAGCTCTTGGCACTATTTTCATAGGAGACCCTATGAAAATTACAAGGCACATTTTGGACAAGAAAAAGCATCAACAGTGGCTCTCTCTGAGGATGTTTAAACGCTAGGTTATAACAAGAACCATAGATCTCTAGGGCAACAAACCACAAAAAAGACCAACCTAAAACTAGAAACAAACACACAATAGAAGGGAAAAACACCTATACATATATTACAGACCACTGTGCATGGAAAATGAAAGTTAGTTAAAGAAATGTTTCAAGAATTTTCCATGCACTGGCAATTCCTGTTCTTCATCATCCAGTTTATTGAGGAAATAAGAATATTTTCCAAAGATCCTAGATATAACATAAGGCCCAATCCATAATGATTCAAATTTATTGTGCTTTCCTTTCTCCTCAGCCCTAATATTCCACTGTAACACAAAATCACTAGGTAAAAACTTTCTCACGTTTGCTCTTCTATCAAAAAGTTATTTCATTTTTTTTTGCAATTTGATATTTTCTCTCTGGCTTTCTCTCCTTATTTCATCCAATTCTACCAACTAAACCATCCTTTCTTCCATGGGTTCATGGATTTCCATTCCTTCATCTTGGATAAACTTATAAATTGGGACCAAATTATTGACAGACATTCTTGACTGAATACCATAAACCAATTCAAAAGGAGGTTTTCTAGTGGCTTTCTTGACAGTAATCCTATTAGCCCATAGGGAAAGTTTCAATTTAACATGCCAAGCTCTCTTGTTTCCTTCCAAGGTCTTTTTCAAAAATTTTAAAATGCTTTTATTTCTAGATTTTGCTTGACCATTAGCTTGAGGGTGGTATGGGGATGAATAGGACAACAATTCCCATATCAGAGAAAAAGTCAGTGAATTCTTCATACCTAAAGAACATGGCATTGTCCATTACCAGTTTAAGGGGGACACCAAACCTTGTAATTATGTTATCCACAAAAAAATCAATCACCACGGTACTTGTTGCCTTTTTGGTTGGGATTGCTTCTACCCACTTTGTGAAATAATCAGTTGCTAGCAATATCCAGCCATGGCCTCCACTTGATTTTTCATTAAATTCCCCTATAAAATCCATTCCCTATATAGAAAGGGAGCCTATGCCACTACTGAGTTTAATAACAATGCCCTTGAATACTTCATCTTGTTTGAAAATCTCTGGCATGGCTCACATTTCCTAACAAAAGTGTGAGCATCTTGGAAAACACAAGGCCAATAATATCCCGCCCTCCAAATTTTGTGGGCTATTGTTCTAGCAGAATAATGAGCTCCACATATTCCAGAGTGCATTTCTTTCAATATCTTTTCCGACTAACCTTTGTCAAGGCACAACAATAAGATCCCATCTCTTATTTTCCAGAATAAGTCACCCTGCAACAAAACATACTTTTGTGATTGCAATTTCAAACTCCTCCTTTGGTTATCATTCAAGTTGTCTGGATATTTAGCATTTTTGAGGAAATAAACAATATTGGAATACCAGGGTTGTATCTCAATACTTGTCAAACAGTTATATTTTGCACCAACACTGTTTATTTGGGCCAAATCCAAATTTTCTTCTGTCATCAACTTAGCCAACCCTAATCCTCTCACTAACTTAGTGATATGGATTTCTATATATCAAACTCTTGAACTTTGTTTATCCATTTACATCTTTTCCCTGTTACTTCATTTTGAATAAAGATGTCCTTGACTGCAGCATGAGGGACATAAGCTTTTACTTTTGCACACACCAAATAAGGCCTGAAAGCTTTGACTACCTTTAGCAAATCATAATCTTGTTTTTCCATCATCTGATAGTTTAATTCAGCTGATTGCAATGACTTACTAAAAAATGCAATGGGGTGCTCAAATCCTTCTCTATCCTTTTGCAATAAGATTGCTACAATAGTATGAAATGAGGCAAAAGTAAACAAAGAAAAGGGTTTAGCGTAATCAGGGGATACAAGGACTGGTGCTTCTTGAATTTATTCTTTTATTCTTTCAAAGCCTAACTGAGCCTCTTGGCCCCATTCAAACTTCACATTTTTCTTTAGCAATTTGACAATAGGCTTAACTAGTTCTGCAAAATTGACAATAAATCTCCTAACAAATTTGATCTACCCTAGAAATGATTGTGTACCTTTCAAGTTCTTGGGAGAAAGTACCTTTTGGATGGCTTCAACCCTTTCAGGATCTATCCTCACCCCTTCTTTTGACACTATGTGCCCCAGAAGCTTCCCTTCAATAACAACAAAGTGACACTTTTTTGGGTTCAAAGACACCCCATATTCTAGTGCTTTTATCATGACCTTTTCTAAATGATTGCAATGATCCTCAGCTCTTTTTGAGAAAGCTGTTAAATCATCTTGGTAAACCACCATCAGAACATCTATGAGGTCTTTGAAGGCTACATCCATAGCTCTTTGAAAAGTGGCTCCAACATTTTTTAAACCAAATGGCATATGAGCATATACATATGTGCCCCAAGGGGTAGTGAATTTTGTTTTGAATTTCTCAGATTCTTTAACCAACACCTGATTGTATCCTGAGAATCCATCCATCATATATAACAAGTCACATCTAGTAACTTTATGCAACATAGCCTCCATATTTGGTAATCCATAATTATCTTTCAATGAGGCCACATTTAGGTTTCTGAAATCAACACACAATCTTATTTCCCTATTTTTCTTTCTCACAGGGATTATGTTAGAAACCCAAGATGACTGTCTAATAGGCTTGATTATGCCTGCATCCCTTAACTTCATCTGTTTTGTTTGCATTTTGGTGGCTAGTAATGGATTGATAGGCCTTTGCTTTTGTCTGAATGGTTTAGTACCTTCTTTTAAAGGGATATCATGTTGGAATAAATCTTCTTTGTAGGCTTTCAAATCATCATAGGACCAGGCAAAAACATGTTTGTACCTTTTCAACAACTTTATTAAATTTTGTCTCACATTGCTGTCTAATTTTTTGCCAATATAAACCAATTGGGGAGATGTTTCAGATCCCAAATTGATTTCCTCTAAGTCTTCCATTCTGGCATTGGACTTCTAAGTCATATAGTTGTCATTTATGTTGAACATGCCTTCCAATTCAACTAACCCCTTGGGAATGTGATTAGTATTCAATTGGATGACTTCCTGATAAAAAATATATTCCTTATTGTCCACAGTTGACACTAGAGATTCACAATCAATTTTTTGACCATCATATTGGCCCATACATTGGATAAACTTGAGGATATCATCATCATCCTCTAAAACTTTCCAATTATGAATATTATCAGGAACTGCTGGCCTACTTTTTGTTTCAACTACAGATATGCCAGCAAGAGTAGCATCATTATTTTTTAGGGCAACACTTGCCAAGAAATATGCCATTATATTATTTGATCTTTCAACCCATAAAATATTGAAAGCATCAAAGAATTCTATCCTATCCCAGACAACATACTTATACAACTTTAATTTGTCATCTTTAGCAGCATAGTGTCCCCTAATCTGAGATATAATTAACTGGGAATCTCCATGGACTTTTAAACATTTAATACCATGTTTGATGGCAATATCCATTCCCAATATTAAAGCCTCATATTCGGCAGTATTGTTTGTGCATTGAAAAGTTAACATAAATGAATATTTGAAAGTGATACCTGATGGGGATATTAACAAGATTCCTGCTCCAGATCCTTCTTTTGAAAATCCTCCATTGAAGTACATTTTCCAGAGTCCATTTTGTTGCAATAGCAATTCATCCACAATTGGGTCAGTATTTTTCAGCTGTGGCTTAACTTCTTCAACCATAAAATTTTCCATAGAAACATTCACATAACAATTTAATTGATTAGGTAAGACCACCTCAACCATCACAGATGACCAGGGTTCTCTGTACAATTTTACCTCATTCCCATTTACAGGGATAGTTGCATAAGATAAATCCAACTGCATCTTTCCTCCTACTGCTGCTACCCATTGCCTTGACAGAAGCATACCATAATATGGTTTAGTATCCACTACCACTATGTCCATCCTATATGTTTCTTTAGGGAAGGCAATGATTTTCACTTCAATATCCTTCAATGTCCCTATCACAGGAACTTCCCTATTATCCATGGCATAGAAACTTCCAGCAGGTGTAGTAACCCTGAGCCCTAATTCTTTCATCACATGATAGGACATTACATTTGCTGCTGCTCCAGAATCAATCATGCAATTTTCACCAGAAAATTATTTACCATTAAGGTGACATAGAAGGGATCAACCGACAAAGGTTCTTGGGTTATTATATTTCCAATACAAATGTTGGAACATTCATTTCTCTTTCCTTTTCCCTTCACTGATAGACACTCTTCCTTATCATTATTTATTATCAAAGGTTTTTCTTCATGATTAGGGACAGGTACATCATCTATCCCTTTTAATAATGCTAAAGCAACTTCCTTATGCTCTTTTATTTTCTACATTTCCATAAGTGGGACTAAAACTTTCATTTGGGTCAAAGCATGTTTCATGTCAAAATGAGGTAGTTCAGGAGGCATATCATTTATTTTCTTCATTTTCTTGAGTTTCTCATTCGGCACCAATTCCTCCTTTGACATCCCTTCCCTGATATGATCCTGAGAAGATCCTGCCTACTTGCAACATTCACCTTGGCTGTCATTCTTAGGATGGAAATCCTTACTTACCTGAGGTGAGTCTTTCTTAACATAAGCAGGGGTAGACTTGCCTAGAGCTAGTTGTACTATCCTATTTTTTAAGTTATGGGCATTTCTAGCTTGATTAATTGCAGCAACAGTTAAAGACCTTTTCTCTTCATCAGTAGGAATTCTAAAATGAGATTGTGAACTATCATCACCCACAGTGTTTATAGTTGCTTGTGAAACATATTCATCCTGATCATTTTGATATGTTGAACTTTGTAACTGGTTTGTGAAATAATGATTATCCTCTGAATATGAATCATCAGAAGATGAGGCAATATTAGGGAGCCATGGATAAGGTTTCTTTACTATGAACATATTGATAGCATGGCCCTCCTTCTCTCCTTCTTCTATTTGGTCAAACAAAGCCTGAGCTACTACACATTGATAGGGAGAGTGTGGCATATTACAAGCATCACACCAGGGAGTATTCTCAACATAGTTGGCATTGTTTCTTTTTACGGGATCGGGAGTTTCTTTTGCTTTTGGGTTGTCTTGTCCCTCAGGGATAGGTTTTCCATTATTCCAATTGGTCTTGTATGTATAATCTCTCAGGTTGGGCTGTCTATCAAATCTTTGGTTAGTATACTTATTATCTCGGTACCCTCCTCTATCGTTCTTATCCTTCTTGGCAGCAAGGTCTTTTACTGCACTCACCAATTTATCCACTGTATCACCTTCCTTGACATTTTTGCTGGCTAATCCCTTTTCTTTCTAAAGTTTATTGTCTTCTCTCTTCCCCAATTTCCCTGATGCTCTCCTATTTCTTTCAATGTCAATTGCCATCTTGTAGGCATCCCTTAAAGTAGTTGGGTTTTTATCTCTAAGTAGATAAGACATTTTTCCATCAGCAACATTTATGTAAGTGGTAAGGCATACTTCCTCATCTAACCTCAAAACTTGGAACAATTTGTTCATGGCCTTTTGGAATCTACTGTTAAAATCAGCCATATTTTCATTTGGAAACTTCTTGATGTTATTAAACTCATTTAACATATACCCAGAATTAACATGCTCTCTATACTGTTCCCTAAAGGATTTTACAAATTCATCCCAAGAGGCAATACTGTCATTAGGTAAGTTTCTGAACCAATCCCTAGCATCTTCAATTAAGGATTGAACAAAGAGTTTCATGATAACATCCTCATCTTCAATTTCAAAGTCAGCCATCTTATCACCAAAAACTTTTAAATGCTCTTCACATGTAACAACATTATTTCCTGTGAACTTAGGGATTCTATCTCTTACCTCATTGGGGATCATATTAGGGTGACCAGGGATGGCTTCAAAGAAAAGAGCTTTGTATCTGTTCATGTGGATAGGCCTCCTTTGAAAATTCCCCAGCTCGTTATCACTACTTGGTCCAGCAATTTCTCCTTGATGTTGAACAGGTGGAGGAACATTCTGTTTGGGCTTGGCCATTTGAAAACTTGAATGAGGACCCTTGATTTGAGCAGCTACACTGGGACCAGAGCTCTGAACATTTTGGTTGTTTCCACATTTTTGGACCTTAAAAGCACCACCTTGATTGTTCACATTTAAATCAGTGGATGAATTCAATTGTTGTACTCCTTGGTTTATATGCATAGAACTACTTGCAGTTGTATTATTGGTAGCATGAAGTAAAGCTATCTTCATCTTCATATCAGCTGTAGCAGCCTCCAATTCCAAATTTTCTAGTTGTTTTTCCAAGTCATCTTTAGCCTTCCTGGCTTGTTCAATATCCAAACCAATTTGAGGTATTCCTTTAGGGTTAGAAACTTTCTGCATAGGCTCATTTATGCTAATACCCACAACCTTTTGTTTACCTTTTTCAGGGGCATCTTTAGCTGTTGCTTTGAGTTTCAGATTTCACTCTTTCTCATATGGGAACAACTTCCTAATTACAGGTCCTTCCTTCTCAAATTCATCCTTGTCAGTTTTTGAGATTTTATTTAGGGTTTTGTTTCTCTCATCATCGAGGGTGCCAAACAATTCTGGATCCAGACACTTAACTTCCTAATTTAGGCTTTTAGTCTTAAGGTCATTTCTTCTAGTCTCAGCTAAGAGTTCTTCTCTTTCCAATAATAGATCATATATCCTTTGCTCACATTTTTCCTTTTCTTCAGCTATATGCTTTTCTTGTTCCTTCTTTTTTCTTTTCAAAGCCACAACCTCATCTTGCAATTTATCAGAATCATATGATGTTGTTTCAGTAGCAGAAGTCTCTTCTGGTGGAGCAAGATTTTCTTCTATAGGAAAGAACCCTATGTTAGTATTTTATCCATCTCTAAAGGGATCAAAATTGGTATTGGCTCTATAAGCATTGACTAGTCCCATAGGTTCTGCATCTTCAGATGAAGATGACTTCCTTTCTGGGATGGGGATATATGTCTTTCTTTCAGAGGCATGTTGGGAATCATGTTTAGATGCCCCTCTTTTGGACCATTATTTCCTTTGAGGCATATGGAACTCCTCTCCAAGATCCTTTTAAGGATTCAATTTGGAATATGACCTGGTATTTCTTTGCCTGCTCATCTTAAAAAACAAACAAATATTTCACTATGCCATACTGGACTACATAGAAGTTAGAGTCGCCACCCCTTTTCAGAGGATCAGTATATAAGAAAATCAAGTACCTTGTCCAATCTTAGATTTCATCTTAAGTAAATGTTGAAATTTGAAGATATATCAAGCTTGATAATTCCTCACCAATTTATTCCAACTGAGACACAATTTGTATCATCTTCAGAATTAGGACCTTCAAACAATGCACCACAACTAATAAGCAGGATAGACTCACTCTAATGAGTATCAGGAAGAACAAACTGATTCTCAATATTGTAAGAACAAGTGATTTCATGATCATGAATCTGAGATCATTACAAGAGTCCCTAGCAGACTTAAATAAAATTTGATTTATCTTAAACACACCAGAGATTTACTGATTTCTTCAACAAGATTTTTTCATCTTACTTCCTCAGTAGAGTCGCCAATTTGTTATCTCTTTTTCTTGCAAAGTTGATTATAATGACAATAAATGCCAGACTCTCTTTTACCCAAGTTAGATTCTCACAAGGAAAAGGGCTAATTAAAAAGGATAGAAAATCCTTCTACACTTTGGGTTCCACACACCCAGGCGGGTACACCTTTAATAGAGTATCAGCTTTTAGCAATTATAATCAGTGGATTAAGGACTGGAGATCCTTCATCTTTTTATGCCATTTAGGCCTAGGAAGGCTAACCTATTGATTCACTCTCCAAGGAATCACAAATATGAATTGTACTAAGTACAATTAACTAGACATGTATTTGGAATAATATAAGTATAATGATTGATTGAATTTGAATTTGATGATAACAACCACTTATCAACATTTATGACCAGTGCCTAATCATGGGTGATAGAGTCAAAACAGGCATACTTATACTAGAAATAATCAATGGAAATACAAATGAACCCCAGATAAAATTCCTTACAAACTATCCTCTCATCATCACACCCCTGTATCAAATCCCTGCATAAACCCTAATCCTCTGCAATCATCTATAAGATTTAAAACTTTCCTTGAAAGCAACTCATAGATAAAAACATGACTACCTTATAACCAATATATTCAGAGTGCCTTGCAAATTGAACATGCAAGAATTAAAAGTAAATGCAAGAAGACATCATTGATATAAAAATGGAGATTCCATTGTATTTTATTAACATTGATTTGAATACTAGTACATTCATAAAGACTCAAAACCAATAGTCAGACACAATTTAGTAATCTGCCTTGTAGTCTTATTTTTACGATCCTTGTTACAATATTACAACTTGACACTTATAGGTAGCCACTATCATCTTGGAATCCTTTTGGAAAATAAGGATGCAACAAGCTATGGATGACTGGGCTAAACGACAAAATACAATTTTAGAAAGAGACAAAACTTATGGCGGATGAGATAACAATATTTTCTATAAGCCATGTAATCATTTGTCTTGTGACCGCTTGAATGCTTGAAGTTGCTCCGAGGTAGTTGGGTCTTTGTCACCTGGATTTTGTTTTCTTGCTGGTGTAGAGGTTTTAATATTTGATTTTCTCCATTATCTTAACCTCCTTGATGCTAGTTGTCCCCTTTGTATTTTCCATTTCATGCTATGGGGGTAACTATACCATATTTGCTAACCCAAGCAGTGTACACCTCATCACTTGGCCACTCAAGGTTGAGAACTTCATCTTTGCAGTTGTTGAACTCCTCCCAGTCACTATTAGCCTTCTCTACTTCTGCTTCCCAAGATTTAAAAAATGCCTTGGCTTTGCTCAAAATATCAATGGTTAATACAAACAAGCCAGTGTTTACAAGTGTAACAATACTCTTTGTCCTGCTAGTCAGTGCCTCGTTTAATTGCCTCAGCCATAGGGCTTCATTCTTTATGCTCCCATCCTTTTTGAACATGTTAGGATACATATCATACCTATCCTTGGAAAACTCTCCTCTTAGGGTTATGATTTTCTTCATGACCATTTTCCTTTTGGTGTCTAAATTGATCATCAATTTGAGACACTTGTGAGTGCTTGTTAGGACAAAATCAATATTATTTTTTTCTTTCGAAAGGGAATAGAAATATTTGACATGGGATGCCTTCCATTTCCACTTATTTACTATTATCTCCCATTGCTTCTTTTCATCCTCATGCTAGCTGGTGATGCTTGTGATCCTTTTTCCTAGTGATTAGAGGTTAGCAAGGTTAATTTCACTGGCACATCTTTTGACATTTGAAAATATCTAATCTGTGTGATTTTACTTAACCAATTATTTAGCTTCTTTGTAGGCCTGGGAATCTTCTAAGTCCCTCTTACCCTCTTCTTCTAATCTTGTCCTTTCATTGATTAGCGTGTTCTTCTTAGCTTCTAATTCTTCTATCTTGGCATTAATAGCTTCCTGAGTAGTAGGACTTAGAGGTGCAGGGGATGGGGGATATGTTATAAATGGACTTGAGGAGGAAGGATGATATGGGTCCTGAGTAATTAGCCTTTGGGGCACTAGTTGAATCTTCTACTTACCTTCCAACTTTGCTATTTTGTTATCCTTAATCAAAGATTTTACCTTCTCTTCGTTGTAAGCTTTGAGCACAAACTCATACTTTTCATTCAGACTAGCATATGCTTCTTTCTCTTTCTCTGACACTTTCATGCTCAAATTGTCAACTTGTACAACAAGGTTAGCTACTTCAGTTCCTGAGGTATGTGCAACCCTTTCCACAATTAGGCTTCCTATGTCTTTAGTCTCATCATCTTCTTTAGTTCTTCTCTTGTCCTTTTTCTTTAGTGACCAGATTGCCAATGTTACATGATCCTCACTAAACTGGGCACCAATTGATGTCCTAGTAGGGCTTATTGGTTTAGCTTGTTTCCTTATAGCATCAAAAACCACTACATCAGCTAAATCCCATTGTGGCAATATGAGAACTCCTTGCCTTTTGATCATTTGTCTACCCTCCTCAGGAGTAATCTTATCAAATTTTGATATACATTCTTGCTTGAATGCTTCTTCTATGTCCTCCTTGGCAGCATTGGGTTGAAATTCTATCATTTTTTGGCACTTATCATTCTATTCACCAATATGGCATCTCCGTAGGAACTGAATAAAAGCCCTAGTTTTGATGAAATTGTCATCAGACAAGAATTCATCACTAGCTTGTTTGGTCACAGGATCTAATTGTTTGCCAACAAATTCTGCCACTATGAGATCAGATGATGTATGTTTAGGCTCTTTTGGCATCCCTTCTTGCAGTTCTTGAGTGGTAACAACTACTTCACCAACATTTCTCATCTTGAGAAATTGCTTAGCAATGGTCTGCTTGTCATATTGCATAGGGGATTGGGAAGGAGAATACAATTCACCTCCTTGTTCATTTGTCTCCACCCTTTGCCTCTTCAAAGAGGGTACTTCTTGAACATCAATATCCATTGGCCTCTTTCCCTTATGCTAAATGGGCTCATCAACTCTAGGAGCAATAGTGGTATATCCTCTTCTTCTGTATACTACATAATTCCTAGGTGGAACTATTCTGCTTTGTGGGAATCTATTCAAAATAGCAAGAGGCTTTTCTGGATCGCTGTCAACTGCTCTCTGCCTCTTCTCACTTAGGGTTTGCATTATTCTGTCAAAAAGATTCATTAGTGAATCAATTTTATAAGACCATGGGAAAAAATCTTATATGCCATCCACTTTTCCTTTCTCACTTCTTAAACCTCTAAGTCAAAAATGTTCCTGATAATGTCCTCTAGATAGTAGAATTGATGCTTTAGCATTATACAATTGGTCCTCTTCTTGAACATGCCTATGATAAAATCTTCATTATCTGCACACCTGGATATGGAAGTGGATAAATGATAGGGCTCAAAGTATTTGCTAAATTGTCTCCATCCCCCTTTTTTTATGATAAAATGATGGGCTCTAGTGAGGGTAGGAAAGATATTTCCCTTCATCTTTCTGGTCAAGGCTTCCTCCTATAGCCCACCTAATTGTCTTATAATTTCTTCCATCCCAATCTTGAGCGGGACTCTGTAGGCTAACACATAAGGGGTACCTCTGAAACCATAAACCCTGATCACTGTGGTAAAAGGGTACAATATCAAATCTCCCTAATTGTGAGAAATTTTCAACTCTAGGGCATACTCCATAGGCCTCAAAAGCCTCATCATGTCATTATGAACCCTGGCATTCTGGTTATCTAGCAGTGAGTTAATTCTAGTCGCAAAGAGTTTGTCAAAATATACATAACTTGCATTCTTTCTATTCCAGGACAAGTCTACACTCCACATCTGAATAGTCAATTCTTTACCATCTTGGTATTTCTCCAATTCCATTTCTTCTTCAAAGAAGTCTGCATTGTTAAATAAGAACATATGCATCATGAGGGAATACCAACCCATTGGTTTCTGTATGTTGCCATCTTTGATCCCTGACAAACCATCATGCATCTCTTGAGAAATATAGGATGCATAATCAAACACTACTGACAAGTAAGGATGCAGAGTCTGAACAACCATTAACATTATGTGGATAGGCATTGCCCCTTCTTCATCTATTCCCAAGACATTACACAGAGCACTGTACATTTTTCTGGCCTGGCCGATGAAAAGATCCACTTTGAAGGGTTTCAGGGTTCCTGGTCCTATTACAACCAATTTTCCTATTTTTTTGGCATACCCCTTCACTACCTCACCCCTATAATAATCTCTTTGGTTATTGTATATTTCTTTGAAGTATGTGAGGTCAATATCATCCATACTCTAAGAGGGGTCAGTCAGCTTGAAAATCCTTCTGATTTCATTAGCTGGTACAGTCAATATTATATTTCCTCGGGTGTCTGTGACAACCCTAGCCACCTTATCATAAGTGTTTTCTATCAAGGTAAAAAAATTAGTGTCCATGAATACACTAGGTTCCATTAGCTTTCCAACGTCTAATTCCCAAATATTATAGTCTGGGTGGGGGCATTCCTCTGACTATAAGCTGTTCTAAACAGAGTAAGGGCATCAAAACTAGTAATATCATCTTTTTCCCACCTACCCAAATCATATAACCCATCCCCAATTTTTAAATGGGGATGTCGTGGCACTACCTTCTTAGCTTGTGTGGCATCCCCTGAAGACAATGGTAACTGCTACAACAAATTTTCCCTAATGTTCCATTTTTGGTAATCAACCTGTCCTGAAATTTCAACTCTAAGGGCCATTCTAAGGGTTTTCTATCAATACTAGAACTAGATTATGAAACAAGAGCTCTAAAACCTTCTCTGAACTACAAATTCCACCCCAATTTTGAATGTAAGTAAACAATAAGCTTACCCATTCTGCACAGAAGTTGCGTAGAGCTGGTTTTCTCTGCAATTTTGTCTTTGCTCAAATAACTTTGGTGAATTATTGAGGCTGCAGTTTGCTTAATCAATTTCATGGCCTTAATCAAATCAGTCTCTCAAATTGAATTAAACTAGAGGTTTCACATGTTCTACAATTAATCCATAGATTCAATTTCATGGCTTAATGGCTCTCTGCAACTTGTTCTGTCAATTTTGAATTTGAGCCGTCGATTTTGGACATCACTATTCGCATGTGACGGCTATCTTATTTTGTCAGAAATCACTGTTGACTAAGGACACGTGTTGCTTCTGCTTATTCTCTTATAATTTAGATGCCAAGCATCTTGGATATAAGAGATCAAGCGAGCCATTAGATATGAAACAACTTAACTGAACTTTAAACCTTTACCAGCTTTGAGTGCCTGGGCCCACCAACTGCCAGATGTCATCACCACTTATTCTCTTATATGTTAGATGTCGAGCATCTTGGAGATAAGAAAATAAGAAAGCCGTCAAATCTTTCCAAACTTGTGTACTATTTAACAAAACGCCTTTGCAATACTCTCGGCCCCACCAAGGACACGCGTCGCCTCCGCTTATTCACTTATACTTTAGATGTCGAGCATCTTGCAGATAAGCGAATGAGCGCGCTGTCTGATCTTTTCTGAGTTGCTCGATATATAAGGGGATGACATAAAAGGGACTTTTCACAGAGAGACTTAGGAAATATTAAAACAGTTAGGAATCATAGACTCTTGTAAATAGCAACCCATTTAACATGGAAACATGACTTAAGGTAACTTAAGTGGCCGAAAAAGTAACATGAAAATAGAACCGAATGAGGCACTTAGGGTTTTTTGGTCATTTTCCACAAAATTTCAACTAGGTTAAGGGTTTGAGCATACTATGCAGAGGCATAAAAACAATTTGAATCTCAATTTCAAAGCTCTTGACACTATTTTCATAGGAGACCCTATGAAAATTACAAGGCACATTTTGGACAAGAAAAAGCATCAACAGAGTCATTCCACATTATGTAATTATTTTTGCTTGTAGAATGAGTCTAGGGAAATATATTATATCCTTTCATGTTTTCTTGAATATAGAGAAAGATATATTGAAGAGATGGTGACCACCTATTAAGTAAACTTGCATGTTGAAGGTGTAGATACATAGTGCCATTTATTAGTCTAAGAAATTTCATTGAATAAGGGGGTGATTTTATGTTTGAAGATGTCTATACATGATAGATAGATGTTTTAGATCCTTTGGTTAGGTTGAGAATTTCATGGAAATGGGAGTTTGAGGAAGCCCTAGATTTGGGTTCCTAAAAGATAAGGTTTTGTGATTGAATGGGTAAGTGAACATGCCACCTCCTAAAACCTTGAAATTTACTTTTTTTGCATCCTAACTCAAGACTTTTTTAGGGTTTAGCATCTTGGTGAGAAGTATTTATTAGAATTTCTTTGTAAAAGTGGGCTAATTAGGCCTAATTATAAAGTTGCAGGGTACTGGCTCTAATAGAGTTTCTAAAGTACCTATAATTGAATTCCTAATATGTTGTATAAATTTGAAAATGGTTTTTGAAACCCTAATTTTTTTTGTTATCTATTTTGGGAGATTTTTAGTAAAGTGGCAAATACCCGACACAAAGGGATAGTAGAAATAAGACCTAGAAGGAGAAGTTTTTTTTTTAGGGTGTCATAGATATTTTGAGATAATTGGATGTGTTTGGACAAGCCCCTAAATTTTGGATCCACATTTGAGTATTTTGGTGAAGCCTTGTAAAGAGGGAAAGCTAAGAGAAACTTAGGAATTAAAAACTTAACTCTGAAGATCATTAGATAAAGGATTGATCAGGAATAGATACATATGCATCATAGTGGTATTAGAGAAGCATATAGGTCCTTGAGGAAGTAGTAAGTGGTTTCTTGCATTGAAGATTGGATATACTTTATAAAGATGCCTCCTAAGAAATAAATGACAAGAGAGACAAAAATTGAGAGAGATATTGGAGAATATAGAAAGGGAGTTGAGAGAGAGAAGAGAACAAGATGCCACTAGAGAAAGGGACTTGAGACAGGTAAGAAGAGAGAATGTATTTATTTTGGAAAGGTTAGAAGCATTGGAAAGGAGTCCTAGAAGGGATGAGCAGTTTGAAGAAGAGGTAGAAGTTGAAGCCAATGAGAACCCCCAGGGAGGAGAGGGAGAAGAATTGGACCCCGAAGAGAGAAGGATGGTGAGTTTTTTGAAGGCATTACAAGGTGGAGGAAGTAGAAACAATATTGATCTACTAATCTATCATGGGAAGATGGATAGTGAAGAGGTGTTAGGGGGAATAGATGCACTAGAAAATTACTTTGAGTATGAGGAGATGAATGATGAGAAGAATGTGAAGTTTTCAAAAACAAAGTTAAGAGGAACAACTTTAACATGGTTGACAAGTGAGAAAGAAGAGAAAGTAGCTAGAGGAGGAACCAAGGTCACATCTTGGAGTAGGATGGTGAGTATGATAAAGAATCAGATCTCCCCTTCTGATTATGCAATTCAGACCAGAAGGTTGAGACAAACATTGAAGAAAAAGGATCTTGATGTGATGACATACACAAAAAAAATTAAAAAATTAAGTATTAGAGATGATTTAGAGGAGGAAGAAGAAAAGGTAGAAAGATACCTTAATGAGATAAGATATAATTTCCCTAAGACATAACTTTCATGATGATATAGGATATAATTTCCCTAAGACATTAGGGAATGTTTTTATCTTTCAATTAAGGCAGAAGACAAGGTTAATAAGAAACATGAAAGGCAAGGTAGTGGAAGGGGTAATGCAAATAGAGAAAGAGGTCCCATATAAAGTAATGGAAACCAAGGGAAATGAGATATAAGAAAGGGAAGAGAATAAAATTCTAACCAGAGAGGTGGTTATAGAGGAGGGGGAAGATTTGGATTAGGTAGAGGATGAGGGCTATTCACTTGTATGTTACACTTGTAATGAAGTAGGGAACACAACATTCAAGCGTCTCGAGAAGATTGAAAACCTTAAAAAGAGAAATGAGAAGAGGGTACAATTGGTTGAAGAAGAAG
Organism: Thuja plicata; assembly: GCA_018584345.1. Taxonomy (NCBI): domain Eukaryota; kingdom Viridiplantae; phylum Streptophyta; class Pinopsida; order Cupressales; family Cupressaceae; genus Thuja; species Thuja plicata. The sequence goes on along the minus strand of MU223676.1, from coordinate 1,555,805 downwards.
ATGATGAAAATATTAGGCCTATAAACCCAGAGGTAGGAGAAACACTAATGTTTAGAAGGATGTCATTAGAGCAGCAAGAAACACTCAATGTTTCAATTTTCAAAACCAATTGCAAAAGAAAAGGCAAGGTATGTAGAATGGTAATAGATTTAGGTTCTCATCATAATTTGGTTCGCCAGGAAATGGTAGACAAGTTATAGTCAGGGAGGATACCTCATCCACATCCTTACAAAACTTCTTGTGTAAGTGATAGTCAATTTTTTTGGTAAGAGAACAAACATATATTAAGTTTTCAAATGGTGAATACCATGATAAGGTTTTTTGTTATATAGTACCAAGGATTGTTGCCACATATTTCTAGGAAGGCCATGGAAATAAACAAGGAGGATAATGCATGATGGTTTCAAGAATACTTATATTGTTAGGAAGGATGGTAAATTTTTTATGTTAAACCCTTTGCAGGATGATAAAGTTTTTTAGTCAAAGATTATATTCATGGGAAGAAATGAGCTATTGAATGCAAATGTTCCTAGGGAAGAAGGAACCAAGATAAGGGAAAGTTGGCTGTAAAATAATTAGATGAGAAACATATTAGAGGTTCTAGTAGAGATCAGATATTGGTTACAGATTTGAAACATGGATCTTCTGAAGGTATGCAGGACAATGTGATGATTGGGGACACGAAGTGTCCTTTGGGTATCAAATTTGAGGATAGTGGAAACCCTCTAATTTTTAAAGGAAGCAAAAGTTAGTTGGGATATAATAAAGAGGTTAAGGTGGGAAAGGAACAATCTAGATATGACTGCAGATTGAAAATATTAGATGGTGCATTTTTAATAGCTAATTTTATACAAAGTTTTGATGCAAGTCCTAGGTGGAAGAAAGATTCAAGGACACATAAGGAGTTGTTATTGCAATAGATGCCTGATGGAATTAATAGGGAAAATTCTTGTTATGGACAAGGCTATAGAAGAACATCAAGAAGAATGAATTAATTCAAAGGAAGACCCCTATTTAGCACATTCTCTTGTGACAAGAGAATTCTATAGGGGGCAGTATGGTGGAGGAGCACCTAGGGGTCCAAGGAGTCGTCAAATAATAAATATATAATGATAAGGTATATATAGTTTAATAAGTCATTTTATGTGATTTAATAAGATCATTTATGATACATGATGCAATGGTTTGGGTCAATGTGTCATGTTGTCTAATTATGACAAAAATTGTCAAGTTAGTATATTTGAATTCAAATCCTTATGGCTAGTTGGTTCAAAAGTTAGTTAAGGAGGTTGCAATCAATTTGAGAGTAAAAAATAGTTTAAAACTTCATACTCACACCTAGAAAAGGTTTTTGAAGGGGGAAAATTAAGCATTGATATGTAAATAATCAATTTGGCAATATACAATACATGGGTTTCTGATTGAGTTATTGAATGCAAATGTTGCATAGGTCATCATAACTGCTGATTGAAAGGAGTGGACTTGTTAGAGGTCTTCAACACTTTAACATAGAAATGCTAACTTGTGAGAGGATTTACAAAAAGAGTCTTAAGTCTACTCTGTTAACAGATTTGAGATCACTGCTATAATTGTTAGAGAGTAACAATGAATTGATGTGTATGTGTAAGCAACAGTCTTTGCTGATTCAGATCTCTATTGTAATTATGACTAGATCCTTGTTGATTAGATTTTCTATGGAAACTCTGAGTGATATTTACTCAATCAGAATCCTATCTAATTTCTTCTTCACTCTCTTTATGTCAAAGAATTCCACACTTCTTCTTGCACACACTCTTGCTCCACTCTTTTCTCATATTCAATCCAAACTTGACCTTTCATATATATGATAAGCCCTGTCAAGTTGGCTTGAATATACTCTAAATAATAAATCACAACTCAGTCAACCTCATATAATCAATTAATTATAGAATGTAAATCATTGTTAGTTCGGTGGTACAGAATGCTTGACCATGACTGAAATGCCCAAGTGACTCAGTCAAAACCGAACTTCTTCAATACCTGACTGAACTCGGTCAACACTAAAACAACTCATTCTATTCACCAACTGTGCTTGGTCTGAATGTAGACATTTGTGTAACATCACTACATAAGTGTAAATACATGAGTAACATCAATGATAATACACAATTGAATAATTGTCTTCAACAATCCCCCTCTTTGGCATTGATGGCAACACAACATGTCATAATACAAAGAATTGTAGAGCAAAATAAAATTTTCTTTAATGTCTTTATCTTCATTCTGATTCTTATCCAAAAATTACCTCTTTCATCAAACTCTGTCTCTTTCTGTTGTGAACTCTCCATTTAAGTAATTTCTTCTGTATTATAGAAAACTCTCCCTTTTTTGTATTATTGTTATATATTTTAAAAAACTCTCCCTCTTTGACAACAGATGCCAAAGACTCCATCTCCACAAATACCAATAGTTATTACTATTTCACTTTGTAATTGTAATGTACCTGAATGTACTAATTCATCTGCAATGTGCTCTAATGTACCTGCATCAATTGATAGATCTTCAGTGTCGCTCAGGTTGATGCACCTCAAAACTATATTTTAGTGAGCTTCAGTTAGGGGAAGCATGCCTAACTTTCCTCTAAGATACAAGAATGCATCCTTAGGTAAAGGTTTGGTGAATATGTCTACAACTTGTTCTTTGGTATTCACATATTCCAACCTTACTTCTTTACTCTATACCAATTCCCTCAAAAATGATACTTTATTGCTATATTTTTGGTTTTGGTGTGCATTATAGGATTATTTGAAATGTTAATGGCACAAGTGTTGTCACAGTAGATAATAATTGGTTCTTTTACTTCTTCCTTCATTCCTGACAAAACCTGCTTGATCCATACGATGTTTGAAGAGTTCACTGCTGTAGCAACATATTCTGCCTCTGCTATAGAATGAGAGATCCAATTTTATTTCTTGCTAGTCCAAGACACTAACCTCTTTCCAAGAAAGAAAGCTCCACCATTGGTGCTTTTCCTATCATCAACACTTCCAGCCCAATTAGCATCAGTGAATGCCTTTAAATCAAAGTTTCCACCTTTCTTATACCATAAACCATAGTCTTTAGTACCCTTCAGATATCTCAAAATTCTTTTGATTGTCATTAGGTGATTGTCTATGGGATTAGCTTAAAATATTGCAACAATACCAACTGCCAATGCAATATCATGTCTGGTGTGAACAACATATTACAATTTTCCAATCATGGATCTGTAGTTGGTATGATCTACCTCTTTTGAATCATCATCCTTACACAATTTCTATCTTGTACACATGGGTGTTCCAACAGGTTTAGAATCTTCCATACCAAAATTCTTAAGTATCTCCTCGATATATTTTGATTGAGTAATGTAGATACCATCCTTCATTTGATGTACTTATAATCCAACAAATAATTTGATCTCACCAAACATAGACATCTCAATTTCTTTACTCATAGCTACAAATAATGCTTTGCATAGGTCATTGTAACCGATGAATAATATGTCATCAACAAATATCTCTACTAACAATATTTTGTTCTATGGTCCTTCTTTGATGTATAGGCTACTATTATCATTGGTTCTCTGAAATCAATTACTTACTAGATAGCAATGCATTCTTTCATACTAGGCTCTGGGCGCTTGCTTCATTCCATGCAATGCTTTGTGCAGCTTGCAAACCATATTCCTTATGCTAGGATCAAAAAATCCTTTAGGTTGTTCAATGTAGACTTCTTCTTCTAGGATTCCATACAGAAATGCTAATTTTTCATCCATTTCATATACTTTGTATCCATTATGTGCAACATATGCTAGAAGAGTTCTAACTCCTTTAAGTCTTGCAACAGGAGAAAAAATTTCTCCATAATCAATACCCTCTTCTTGAGCATATCCTTTACAAACTAGTGTGGCCTTATTTCTAGAAACTTTACCATTTTCCTTCATCTTATTTGTAAAAACCCACTTGGTTCCAATCACATTCTTGTCCTTTGGCCTAGGCACATGAGTCCAAGTTTTGTTCTTCTCAATTTGCTCAATTTCTTCATTCATTGCTTCTATACAACTTTCATCATTCAATGCATCTTTAAAAATTCTAGGTTCAAATTCACTTAGTAAACATGTACCTTTGAGTTTGTTCCTTGTCATTACACCTTCTGTCTGATCTCCAATTATTTTCTTAGGTGCATGATGCCTTCTAACATATTTTGAAAGTACTGGATCCTTCAGTCTAGATTCTGGACTTGATCCACTAGGTCTGTCATTCTCAAACATTCTTTCTTGTTCATCTGTCTGATGTTCGGTTTCCACAATCTTTGACTCAGGTTACTCTATCCGAGACTCGGTTCCCTCTTTTTGTGACTCGGTCTCTTCTACTAGCAGCTCGGGTTGCACAGTTTGCAACTCGGGTTGCATAGTTTGTGCTAGTATATTTAGTGGTCTATAGTTCTACTGTCCAATCACCATTGCACAAGTCATATTTATATTATCAGGTTCATGATATACAAAGTTCTTGTAGTCTGTAGGCTCTTTACTACTCTTCTCTTCACATTTTTTTGCAAACTCATAAATCTTGACATGTCCACTTTCTATGAATTTATGAGTAGTAAGATTTAGACATTTGTATGCTTTTCTTTTACATGAGTAACCTAGGAATATTCATTCATCACTTTTTGTATCTATTTTTCCATATCTTTCTTCCTTCAAGATGTAGAATGTACTTCCAAATACTTTGAAATAATGAACATTAGGTTTATAGCCATACCATAATTCAAAAGGTGTCTGGTTACTACATTTCTTCAGTTGAACTTGGTTCAAGGTGAACATTGTAGTGCTGGTGGCCTCCTTCCAGTATTTGGCAACAACATTATTTTCAATCATTAGGGTTCTGGCACAATCCATAATGGATATGTTTCTTCTTTCTGCTATTCCATATTTTTGTGGTGTACCAAAGGCAGATACCTATCTTTTGATTCCTCTTTCATTACAAAATTCATTGAACTCATTAGAAATGAATTCTCCTCCTTTGTCAGATCTTAGGAATTATAGTTTCTTTCATGCTTCCTTCTCAACTCTTGCAAGATACCATTTGAATTTTTGAAAATCTTCTGATTTATCTCTGAGAAACATGACACTCATCATTCTGGAATGATCATCAACAAATAGAATAAAATACTTCTCTTCTGTATAGCTTGTTGTTCCAATTGGTCCACAAATGTATGTATGTACCAATTCCAAGACTTCATCACTATTTTAATTCTTTCTTTTGAAACTTGTCTTTCTCATCTTTCCAATTTGACATTGTTTGCATATTGCTAACTTGGGTTTGTTCAAAATAGCAATGCCTCTGAATCTCTTGTTCTTGCTTATGTTTACTATATTATACAAATTTACATGACAACACCTTTTATGTCATAACCAGCTTTCTTCTACTTGTGCAATAAAGCATGAACCTTGAGTTAGATCAAGATAGAATAGATTACCTTTTTTTTCCTTCCAGTTCTGACTAGGTTCCCTTTACCATCCAGGAGCTTGGCCTTACCATTCATGAATTCTACCTTGAAGCCAATGTTGTTCAGCTATGCTACACTGAGTATATTTCACCTCAATCCTTCAACCTAGTAAGCATTATCACATTTGATTCCTTCTGTCAGAGTAATGCAATATTTTCCTTTCACAGGGCAAGGTTCATCATTCCCAAAACTAACACTCCCACCATAATAGTGTTCAACATGTTCAAATTTTGTCTTATCACCATTCATATGATGAGAACCACCACTATCAATTATCCACATGTGTCATTTTTATTGATGTGCGAGAAAAGTGTTGTCTTTTCATCTTCTTCATCTGAATCATTCTTAATAGAAATATAAAACATTTCATCTTCTTCTTCATCACTGTCAAAATCTTTAGCAATATAACAAGACCTCTTACCTTTATCCTTGTAGCTTTTTTAGTTCTTGAAATCTTTCTTGTTTTTGAATTTCTTAAAATTTTTCTCATCTTTGTCTTCTTTGTTCGGACACTTTATAGCAATGTGACTGACCTCATCGCATGAAAAAAAAATCAATGTTTTTTTTCCATAATATTTTCCTTTTTGGACTCTTCTTGTAAGTAATGCTTCAATGATGTCATGATATTCATCATCAGATTCGTCATCACTATCACTTTTAGTCTGCTTCCCTTTTGAGTATCTATCCTTCTTACCAAGGTCTAATTTTGCTTTGAATGCAGACTCAATATTGCTAGAGCTAGGAGAGTCATTGTCAAAGTTGTCCAGCTCAAAAGTTGTAAGCCTTCCCACTAATGTATCCAGAGTTATATCCTTGTTGCACCTCATCTCTTGAATAGGTGAAAATCTAATAGCATAGATAGGAAGTAAAGTTCTTAGTACCTTGCTGACCACTGATGTATCTTCAATTATTCCAGCTGCAGCTCTGATGGCACTCACAATCTTCTTTATTCTTTCACTGTCTCTTGTAATGTCTTCTCCTTCTTTAATTTTCATCTGGTCAAATTGTCCTCTTAAACTTTCTTCTTTGGCTCTCTTTACATTTCTATCTCCTCCATGAATGTCCTATAATTTCTTCCACATATCATAGGTGTAGGGCAGTCCTTGACTTCATCAAATTCTAAGTAGCTGAGTGAAGAAGCTGTATAAATGATCATGATATTATGAAGCTTCTATTCCACCATCTGTTCCATAGTCATAGTCCATGATGGCTCCACATATTTTCTTTCAAAGAATTGTAAACAAGCATCTTCGATAGTAGATAGATGTAGCTTCATCAGCTCTTTCCATGCTAGGAAGTTGTCTTTATTTAGTTTTGGGATCTCCCTTCTATAAGACATATCTGATATTTAGCTTAGGTCTTGAAACCTTCTCTGAAAGAACTTGAAGCTCTGATACCAATTGTTCGAAATGAGATAAGCAACTGAGAGGGGAGGGGTGAATCAGTTACTCCAAAACAAATCCTTTTCCCCTTAGATGTCTTAAATACTTTAACACTGTTACTCGGTTAATTAAGATATTCTTCTGTAACTCGGGTGTTGAAGAAATCTTTATAATATCCAATGCAATCATACTTTAGTGATTAAGTGCAAAAACATAAACCAAGAAACAAATAACATATACAGAGGTGACACCAAGATTTAATGTGAAAACCCAATATGGGGAAAAACACCAATGTAACTAGTTATTATTTTTCACTTTTCTGAAGTGAGCCCTGTTCAGAGCCGACCCTGTTAAAGGTTTCAATAACATGTTGTTAGGTGTGACCCTGTTAAAGGATTTAATCACCCTTTTAGGAGTGGCCTTCTTAGAGGTTTTCAACACTTCAACATAGATATGCTACCTTGTGAGAGGATTTAGAAAGACTATTAAGTCTACTTTGTTAAGAGATTTGAGATCACTGCTACAATTGTTAGAGAGTAACAATGAATTGACCTTTATGTGTAAGCAACTATCTTTGCTGTTTCAGATCTCTATTCTGATTATGACTGGATCCTATCTAATCAGATGTTATATTGCAACTCCAAGTGATCTGTACTCAATTAGAATCCTATCTGATTTTACCTTCACTCTTCACGTCACAGAATTCCACACTTCTTCTTGCACACACTCTTTCTCCACTCTTTTCTCATATTCAATCTAAACTTGTCCTTTCATATATATGATAAGCACTGTAAAGTCGGCTTGAATATACTCCTAAATAATAGATCAATTATGTCTCTCAATCATTTCTTGTTAGCAAGTATGATGCAGTGGAAGGGTTACATCAACACTTTCATGCCATCATTTGATCAAATAGAAAAATATGACTAATTTGTAAAGGGAGATCTTTCTCCCAAATCATTCATATTCAATAGGTGGAAACTCACCATGATAATAGGTGTACAAACTTTGAAGAGATTTAAAGCTTCAAAAATATTCTCTTTCACCATGTATGTTGGTTCACAAATAATACACTCTTATAACCCTTCGCTTCTCTTCATAATGACCCTCGGGATTTATATGTTTCAAACAACAAATGTATGGCTTTATGGCTTACCAAAATCAAATGTCTTTAGGAAAACTTTAGACCCAATCAACATAACATATATACACCCTTAACAACCTCAAAATATTTGATTTCTTTAACTTTCATACTTCTCACAATGACTTCCCTAATGGTTAATATCCCTTCATTAAATGTCACAAGAAATAACTCTTTCTACATAGAAAAACTCTACTACAAAATCACATATCAAGATACTACTTTTGAGAATTCAAAACATATTAAAAATGATCAACAAATGCCTTGGGAACACTTGAGTGAAAACATGGTTGCAATTGTTGAACTTGAGCCTAGTTAGGCTTCCTTTGCAAGGCAACCAAAAAAAAATCTAGCTCCTAGACACCAATTTTCATTCTAAGGGTTAGTGCATCATTAAAATAACCTTAATCGAAAGGTTTAGAATTAGAACTGATTGTTATAACTAGTAGTTGGCGTTGTACCAAAATATCAACCTGTTAATGCCCAATACAAATACTAGCCTATTAATTCCTAACACTGTGGTTGGAATTGCACCAAATCACATATCAAGATATTGCTTTTGAAAATTCAAAATATATATAGAATGATCAACAAACACCTTGGAAACACTTGAGTAAAAACATGGTTGCAATTGTTGAACCCGAGCCTAATTAAGCCTCCTTTGCAAGGAATCCACAAAAATATCTAACTCCCAAACATTATTTTTCATTCCAAGGGTTAGTACATCTTTAAAATAATATTAATCAATAGGTTTATAATTAGAACCAATTTTTGTAACTAGTGGTTCATGTTGCACCAAAATATTAACCTGTTAATGCCCAATACAACTACTAGACATATAGAAGCACATGAGGGAGTTAATCCATGTCACAAACCATACAGTTGAGCTGATCAACCAAAGATACCAAGGGTACAATCAACCTTTCTCACCATTGTAACAATCCCCTCTAGCACAAGCGAGTGATTTGAACCTGTGACCACGCTCTGATACCACTTGTTAGGCGCAAATAAGGAAAGCACAACTTATAGATATGAAAGATAAATAATAATGAAAGATCCATAATACACAACTAACAACACCAAATTTTTCATGAGGAAACTTGGTTAACGTAAAACCCCGGTGGGAGTCAAAACCACAAGATAGATATACTATGTTAAAAGTACTGCCTGATTAAGAGAAAATAATAACAAAAAAATGCACTTGCATCCACAAGCCCACTGCCTAGAGAACACTTCTCACAATACAATGATCTAGCCCTCAGTTGGGTTGACCGATCAATCTCTTGTAATAGTTACAAAGGGTGGACAAACCATCCAATACAACCAAACTAACTTACAAAATCTACTATGCCAAGACAGTTACAATGAAGTATAATTTATGTATCATTTGCAAAATAAAAAATCTCTCTATCCTCTATCTACACAACCCATCACAATCACAAATGATTTCTCATTTATACATACTACAATGAATAATCAATAATAAGGTCAACCAAGAACTATATAGATAAATGATATGAATACTAAGCTCAAACACCAATTTGATCCAAATAAAGTTAGATAGGACTTAGATAGGACTTGAAACATTATCTAAGAACATAAACAACATCTCAAAATCCATGCCAGGAATTGCAACACGTTACTTCACCAAGTCGGCTAAGACCTAAATGATGAAACACCAACACACTCAGTCAATCACCAAGAATAAACACAACCATAACACAATCCAAGAACACCAACAAAAGAAATAGAAGCATCTCAAACAACTCAATCATCTCCAGCTCAAGATCCAAATCCATCTTTGTACTATTCATCATGAACATTGAACACTAAACTCTCTCACACCAAAAAGATAGCTTGTCTAACTCTAAATTATGAACAACACTATTTAAGGGAACCAAATTAAGTCCCAAATCATCCACCAACTTTGCATCCACTGAAACACCCAAACCAATCAATACTAAAGGAAAAAAAATCAACCTTTGAAACATCCTAAACAATAGGAACACTGAAATATTGGCACCTAATAAATCAATCATAAATCACTCTATCTTTCATGTGAAGGTCTATAAGTTGACCATAATCAACTATAGACATATCTAAATCATCACATATGATTGCAACATAAGATCTACAACATATCACTTCAACAACTAAAACCATCTTAACTAAACAAAATACATTGTCTGCAACAACAATAGTATGTTGACATGAATGAAAAAATACAAATGTCAAGACAAATAAATCTTTGGCATGATTAAAAATATTTCAAAAATCTCCTCATTTGGCATTGATGGAAAAATATGAAGTGAAAAATTGATCCATGTGCAAAGATAATATATCCACCTGATCACTTTGAATATCCAGCAACACACTTTAATATATTCATTTGATCACTCTGAATATACAACTTTAAAAAATCTTGATGCAACCTATTTTTGAAACAATCTTCTCCCTCTTTGATATCAATGGGAAAGGACCAAAGACATCAAAAGAAATGAACTCACCTCAAAAGGATGTTGAAACTTTATATTATCAATCCATTAGATCCTCAAGACTTCTTCCCCAAAGGAATAGTCCCCAACTCATCAATCCAGAGAATAGTATTTTGATAATGTTATGGATTGAAGTCATTCTTATGATAAGGAGGGCTCATTACCCCAATATTATCTCTGAGATATTCAAATTTATCCTTTGGGAAAGGATCTGTACAAATATTATCAATCCGTTCCTTAGTAGATACATAATCCAATTTTACTTTCTTGTAACTAACTATATCCCTAAGAAATGATGCTTAATAGAAATATGCTTTGTCTTCGAATGTTTTTTATTAAGTAAAACAAGTTTTACAGGGTTCTTGTAACCCAAAACATAGTTTAAGATCCAACAGTAATCCAAGACAAAATGAAACAGAGTCTTAAAATGAAACACGTCAACATAGGGCCAAAGAAAAAACTAACAACACTTCTAAAAACCAAATAGCACATGGACAACAGAAAGAACCAGGGACAATCAAGATAATTCCACCATCAGAGTGGCCACCTTGGCCTTGAGTAGCTCCATGTTAGCATAGGGCTCTTTGAAATATTTATAGCAATTGAGTGATCATAGTAAATAAAAATAGATTCATCAATGTTTATTCTTAAATCCTTCAATATTTGATTAATCATCCAAACAACTTGACTACAATAAATAGCCCTAGGGTTCTTTGAAATATTTATAGCACTTGAGTGATCATAGTAAATACAAATAGGTTCATCAATGTTTATTCTTAAATCCTTCAGCATTTGATTCATCCAAACAACTTGACTAAAATTAATAGCAGCAACAACATACTCATCCTCAATAGTATATTGTGAAACACAATCTTGCTTCTTACTTGTCCAAGAGATTAGTCTCTTACCCAAGAAGAACACACCAACCACTTGTAATTTTCCTATCATCAACATTTCCTACAAAATCTACATCTGTATATGCACAAAGTGTAAACTAATTATCCTTACCAAACCATAAGCCATTGCCAATTGTTCCCTTCAAGTACCTGAATATTCTTTTAGCCACAAAAACATATGATTCCTTTGATTTTTCTTGAAATCTTGCCATAGTACAAATGACATTTGTTATATCAGGTCTAGTTTGAGTTAATTATAACATTCCACAAATCATTTATTTGTATCTTTTTTCATTTGTACAAGGGGATTCATCATCTTTCATCAATTTACAACTAGTAACTATAGGATTTCCAAATAGTTTTGAATCTTTCATACCAAACCTTTTCAACAACTCTCTGACATACTTGGACTATGTAATAAAAATTACCTTGTCCAACTGTGTTACTTGCAATCAAAGAAATAATTTAATTTCACCTATCATAGATATCTCAAATTCATTTTGCATTTCACCTATCATAGACATCTCAAATTACTTTTTCATTTCATCAACAAATTATTTACTCAATTCATATTCACCACCAAATATGATATCATCAACAAAAACATCAGCAATCAAGATATTGTAATAAACTATTTTGATGTAAAAATTACTATCTCATTTGAAGAATACAAACATGTCTCTATCCTCTATCTACACCACCCATCGCAATCAAAAATGATTTACCTTTTATATATAATATAATAAATAATCAATAGTAAGGTCGGCCAAGACCTATACTGATAAATGATATGTATATTAAGCTCACACACCAATGCAATCCAAATCAATTTAGCTAGGAATTAGGACACAAAAAATCATATACAAACATGACACAACATCGCCAAATCTATGCCATGAATTGCAACATGTTACTTCGTCAAGTTGGCTAAGACCTAAATGAATAAACACCAATAGGCTCAGCAAATCACCAAATGTGATTACCAATAATCATCAACATGACCATAACATGATCCAAGAACACTAGCAAGAAGCAATAGAAGCATATCAAATATTTCAATCATCTCCAACTAAAGATCCAAATCCATCTATGTACTCGTCATCATGAACACTGACCTCTATCACATCAAAATGATTGCTTTTCAAACTCTGAACCATGAATAATACTAGTTGAGGGAACAAGATTAAGTCTCAAAGAATACACCAACTTCACATTCACTGAATCAACAAAACTGATCCATACTAAAGAAAAAACTCAACTTCTGAAACATCTTGAATAGATGGAACACTGAAATACTTGCACATGATAAATCAATCACAACTCAGTCCAATTGTCATGCGAAGCTCTATAAGTTGACTGGAATCAACTATAGATATATCTAAATAATCACATACGATCGCAACACAAGATCTGCAACATATAATATTAACAACTGAAATCATATTAATGAAATAAAACACGTTACTTGGATGAATTCTCCTTTTAGTAACAATGGTAGTAGGAGTGGGAGGAATCTCAAATTTGAATGTAGGCAGGAAATAGAGTTCAAAGGCATTGGATGTTGCTGTGGGAGCTTGTTATGGTGGCCCTCTAGCAAACTAGGAAAAGGAAGAGACAAAAAACAAGGATGGGGTCCCATGCAACACATAGAAGGATCCAGGTAAAGTGGAGGTGGGGTCAAAAGGGCATCTCCTAAAATAGTTAGAGGCTCTACATTGCAACAAGGAGGATTCAACATGGCATCATCCTTGGTCAATTTTATTCGGGATCAAAGCCATAGGCAAGTCCCTTTTTTCAGTTATAAAAGACCTTTTTGAAAAGGAAAAGGGAAAGTATGCAATTTCATTACTGGATGAACTGATTGACCACAATATTGCTACAATGTCTCTCACTTGGGTGGGTAAATTTTCTGGATCTAGGCCAAATATTGATATAGTCAAATCTTTTGCTAAGAAAAATGGAACCTAAAGGGCCAGGTTGAAATAAAAGCCATGGAAAAGGGTTTTTTATCCTTTGAATTTTCTTTCTAGGAAGACTATGCCAAGATCCTTTGTGCTGGGGTAGGGGCTATTGGAAAATCATCTTTGGCTTTGCAGAGGTGGTCTCCTAATATGGACCTCAATGCATCTTTTTATACCCAAGCCTCGGTTTGGGTTAGGCTCCCTGAGCTCCCTTTTGAGTTCTTGTTCGAAGATGTCTTTGTTGGAATAGCGCGATCCTTTGGAGAGCTTCTTTTGATTGATCCTATGACAGTGGATAGACGATGCCTTACCTATGATAGAGTTTGTATAGGGGTGGAAGAGGGGAAAGATATGAAAAAGGTCATAGAGATTCACTCTAAGTTAGGTAAAAGATTACATAAACTGGAATATGAAAGCGTTCATTTTTCTTTCTTTCATTGCATGAAGGTAGGGAATATGGCCAGGAAATTCCCAGATCTAGCTAAGAAAAAATCTAGGAAACCCAAAATTCAGGGGGGAATTTTAAGGATCATGCTCCTAAAGTCTATAACTTGAAGAACCCCAAAATGCTTCTCTAGTTTGGAGGAAAAAGGACCTATCACTTGAGCTCCCTATTTTGATCAAATAGGTGGAAGAATATGGTCCCACCAATTCTCATATAGAGGAACCCATTTTGTGCTCTTCCATTATTACGAAGTGCTTGGATCTATCACCTTTTGAGGTAGCCAAACCCTTTTCGGAAGGAACCATCTTTAAAACCTTGGATGATCAGGAATATGTAGAAGGGTCCCCATCATCCTTCTCTTTGTTGGCCCTGAGATCCCCTAAACCTTCCTAGGAGATCAAGATCCCCTAAACCTTCCTAGGAGATCAAGGTTTTCTTGCAGCGTATAACATCCCGACGGGTGAGAACGCTCATGTGTCACCTATTCCTAAGCTAGAATGTTAGGAGTAGGTTTTCAAAATAGAATCTCTGTTAAATTTGGTTACTCCTGGGTAGTTCACAAGAATGGAAGAACTCTTTGCTAAACCCAAGGAAGGGAAGGAGGGTGATTGGAATATAGTTAAAAATAAAAAGAGCACCAAAGACCCTTCACTGGTTTCCCAAGCAGCAACTAGGAGAAAGAAAAATGATATTTTGTGTGTCAAAACAAAAACCCCAAGGTGAAAAAAATTGAGCCAGATCCACCAAGAAGAATCCTGTAAGAACATAGTAGATGGAACCCAAAAGACCATCCAAACAACTTGTATCTCTAATTATAAATGAAGTTAATATCCTGGAATACTCATGGTCTAAATGGGCCACAAAAGCAGGATGTAAGTAGGAGTATGATAAGGGATCACAGACCCGATGTCATGCTAATCCAGGAAACTAAGATGAAAAAGGACAAACTGGAAGGCATTACATTTTGTAAGTCTATGGATAGGGTTTCTATGAGTTCAAAAGGTGCCTCAAGAAGTTTGATGACTCTGTGGAACTCTTCTCTCATGATAGCCGATATTGTCTATGAAGAAGGTAATGTGTTTCTTCTGAATCTCACTAATATTAAGATTAATAAATTTTGGTAGATGATGAATATCTATGCTCTAAATTCTAAAAAGGGTGAAGATCTTATTGCGATAAACTTGGAAACATTTTTTCCATGCTAAATCTTTCCAAATGTATTATCATGGGTGATTTTAACAGCCCTCTTAAAGAAGGGGAGAAACTAGGTGAGATTATCCCTGATCTGGAAAGTAGGCAGGATCACATGGATTTTATTAATGATCAA
This sequence comes from Thuja plicata, assembly GCA_018584345.1. Lineage (NCBI taxonomy): Eukaryota > Viridiplantae > Streptophyta > Pinopsida > Cupressales > Cupressaceae > Thuja > Thuja plicata. The sequence continues at coordinate 1,540,632 of MU223676.1, read as the reverse complement.
GTCCTCTTAGATGTGGATCTTCAAGGGGAAAATTTCACTTGGAGAAATAAGAGAATGGGGAAAGAGTGTATCCCAGTTAGGCTGGATAGAGCTTTGATCATGGTTGATTGGTTGAATTCCCACAATAATAAACTTTCTTCTCTGGTGCAGATTGGGTCGGATCATTCCATCCTATCTCTTATTCTTGGCCTGATTATTAAGCAAAGATACTTCCTCTTCAGATTTGAGAAGATGTTACCCACACATCCTAACATAAACAACAAGACCTTGGAATGGTGGGATATTGATAAACATTAAGATATGGAATGAGGGAGTTTGGGGACATTTTCTCCTCTAAAGAGAAGGCCATTTCTGACCTCAATCTTATCTAAGAGGAAATCTAGAGAGATGGGTATGATGAGAACAACTTGAATTAAGAAAAAATTCCACTTTTAGACTATCATAATGTGATTGGTAAGGAGTAGATGTACTGGAAGCAGAGATCCAGATCCATATGGTTGAGGGAAGGAGACAAAAATACCTGTTTCTTTCACTTATCCACCATGAAACACAGGGAAGCCAACAAAATCAATAGCATCAGAAGGGGGAACCAAATATTCCAGGATGATAAAGGCATCTCTTCAGCTACTGTGGACTTCTTTAACTCACTTCTTTCTAAAGATCTTCACTTCTATGATCAGGAACAGGAGGACCTCTTGAGAAACATTCCCACTGTCATTATGGATTTCCAAAACAAAGCTTTGACTACTCTTCCTAATATTGATAAAGTGAAAATATCCATGGACTCTCTATCGGGAAACAAGGCCCCAGGTCCTGATGGCTTTCCCATGTTTTTCTTCCACAAGTACTAGGAAATGTTCAAATTTTATGTGGTCAAAGCAGTGCAGGAATTCTTTGGGTCCAAGAATCTTCTCAAAGAACTCAACGCTACTTTTTTGGTTGTTATTTCAAAATTCACAGGGACGGACTTGATGGATATTTTTAGACCCATTAGGGTGCCAGCAAGAAGTTGAGTCCACTTTATGTCCAAAAAGTGGAACTATTTTTCCTATTTTTTCAAATTCATCCTATTTGAGATGAATATTTGAAGCACTTAAAGATTGAATCTTAAAAAAATTCAATAATAGAATTTATATTACGCGAAGTCTACTTTCCAAATATGTAATTTATTTTAATACCCAGATGATAAAATTTCATGTTCAACAGTAATTAAAAAAACCCACATTTTAAAAGTCACTGTTTTAGGACCATACTATGCCCGTGTACGGCAAGCAAACTTTGACCTAAATGAAACTATTTATCTTAATCCTTTTGGGATATGGTATGTAACACAGCTAAGATTGATGACAATATTTTTTTTTATTTTTTTGTTGAATATATTTTTTTTTATTAATTTTTTATTAGGCATAATTGTTGTTTTTAAAATCTCTCGTGTACAGCAAGCATAATTTGACCAAAACATATGATTTTTTTAATTTTTTTTTGAAGTGTGTAGAATTGTCTCTAGTTTGATGTCATATAAATTTTTTTGTGAGCAAATTTCAAATAAAAAAGTTATTAAACTAACAAAATATCCTATTATCTTTAGTTTATGGACCTATTTCAGTAGAAATTCAATGAAAAATAGAAATTTTAATCAATTTTTTTAAAAAATTACATATTTGGAATCTGCACAGTTTGATCTATAATGGGTTTTTATTTTGTCAAAATATTCCTCTGAAAAATTCTTCAGATATATGTCTAAAGTCCTTATTTTGTATGGACACTAGTAGAGCCTTCAAGTTGCAGGTCAAACCAGGTCCAAGGCTATGGTTCGGCTACCCAAGCCTCTTTCCAAACCAAAAGACAATAGTAAAAGCAGGCTTGAAATTCAATTTTTTTAGAAACTGGATCTCGTTTAGTAAACGTTACCCCGTTTACCTTTTTTCAAATTCATAGCATATAAATGAATCGATGGAAGGTTTTGTATAAAAAATAATACTTTTTCAAAACGGGACCCCGCTTTGAAACGAGGTCCCGTTTCATTTTTCAAAACGGGACCCCATTTTGAAATGGGATCCCATTTCATTTTTCAAAACGGGACCCCATTTCTAAAATTTTAGGCTCGGGACCCCGAAGCTAAACAAGACCTCGTTCATTCTAAGCGGGAACCCATTTCGTTGAGTGTGATTTCATGAATTTGGCTAAGTATGAAAGTTCCTAGTGAAGTGGACTCATCTTCTTTCTTCAACCCATTATCTTATGTATTTTTTTCTACAAGATTATTTCCAAAGTCATTACTATTAGAACTCTTCATGTGCTCTCCTCCATTATCATTCACCAACAGTCAGATTTTGTCCCTAGATGACAGATTATGGATTCCATTCCGACGATGCACGAAGTGATTTATTCTTTAGAAGTAGGTAAGAGGGAAGGATTTATTCTAAAGATTGATCTATCTAAAGCCTATGACAAGGTGGACTGGTCTTTCCAGTTGAAAGTGTTTGGAGTTTTTGGCTTTAATAGTAATTTCTTCCTTATCATCCATTAACTCATATCTTTTCCTTATTTCTCAGTCTTGGTCAATGGGTCTCCTTCATCCTTCAAATATTCTCAGGGCTTGAGAAAAGGAGATCCCCTGTCTCCTATTCTCTTCATCATCTTTGCTGAGTGCTTGGGAAGATCAATTTTAGCTCATAATATTTTAGGGGAGCTGAAAGGCATCAGGCGATCCTCTAGTTTATGCATTTTCTCTCATCAAAAATTCATTGATGACACCATCTTAGGAGGGGAAGCCTTGGTTAAAGAGGCTAAAGTTGTTAAACACTTACTAGATTCCTATACCAGGGCCATAGTCCAATCAATCAACTGGTGCAAGAGATCCCTCTTTTTTATAAACACATATGAGGCCAGACAAAGGATAATGGTGGATATCTTTAAGTGTAGTATTGGTTCTCTCCCCTCCACCTATTTGGGCCTCCCTCTTGGAGCTAAACCCGAGGAAGCTTTCTGGAACAGACTCATTGATAGATTCAATAGGAAATTGGTAGGGTGGAAGAGAATTTGTCATAGTCAAGGAGGAAAGATTCAGTTGGTCAAATACACTCTTCAAAACCTTCCCACTTATGCCCTTAGCCTCTTTTCTATCCCGACTAAAGTGGTTGATGCTATGGAAAAAATCCAAAGAAGATTTCTTTGGTCTGGGGCAGAAGAGCATAGGTATTTCCCTTTGATTTATTGGGACAAAGTTTGTCTCCCTAAAAGGGATAGAGGTTTGGGAATCAGGAGGATTAGGACTTTCAATAAGGTGCTTCAAGCCAAACAGATTTGGCCGATTTTCCATTTTAAAGGGGAATGGAGGGATTTCTTCAAGGATAAATACTTGTCGAATGCTTCTATGAATTCTTTCTTTGAACATGATGATATCCTGAATGGTTCATGTATCTAGAATGGTATCTTCAACGCCAAATATCTGGCCAAGTCAAAAGAAAAATGGAAAATTGGAAATGGTCACACAATTATCTTTTGGAATGATAATTGGATACTTTCTGGGCCCCCGAAAGATATAGATCACTTTAATTCTTGGAAGGAGGAATGCACCTTTGTTTATGGGGACAAGGTTTGTAATTACCGAGTGGGTAATTCTTGGGTGGATCTATCCTCTATTTCCTAGGATCTTTCTCCATTACTCACTTCTCTGAATGCTATCTCTCTTTCTCAGAATTAGGATGCTTCAATTTGGGAAGGATCCCCTAATGGATCCTTGACTATGGCCTCTACCTACTATGTTCAGTTGCATCAGGAAGCTACTCCTTTCTATGCTAAAGCTTGGTTACTTGGCCTTATCCAAAAAATCAATGTTTTTTACTGGATTTTAGTTCAAAATTGCATTCTCACTATTGACAACCTTATAAAGAATCACATCCATATCCCCAATAGGTGTGTTCTATGTTAGAACTAAGCTAAATTTGTGGACCACCTCTTTATTCATTGTCCCTTTGTTTGGTCTATCTTGCAGTTTCTCCTATTTATTTTTGGCTTGCATTGGTGCTTCCCATCCTCTGTTAAGGACCTCTTCTCCCATTGGACCTTTCCCTTCAAAACACTTCCTTTCACAAAATTTGGTCATGGGTGCTTCCTCACCTTTTTTGGGGAATTTGGAAAGAGCGCAATAATTGCATCTTTAGGGACTGTAGTGCCAATAAAAAAATCATATATCAGAAGATACACAATGCTCTATTGGAAAATTTTGTTACTTGTGGGAATACTAATCCTTTTGAAGGTAAATATGACTCTTCTAATCCCATGAAGACCATAGATAAAAGACAACACTGCACCTAGAGCTATCCTCTAAAAGGATTGGCTAAAGCCAAATTTGATGGTGCGGCCAAGGGTTACCCAGGCATGGCGGGAAGTGGTGGAGTGATTTGAAATTACTTCAGATAGGGCATAGCTGCTGTCAACCTTCCATTGGGCACACAAACTAATCACTATGTGGAAGATGATGAAGCCCTCCAAGTGACTAAATTATCTCATGACTTGGGAATCAAAAAACTTTGGTTAGAAGGTGATTCACGAAACATAATCAACTCTCTTAACATGTGACACCCTCCATCATGGACTATAACTAATATGATTGAGGAAACCCACTACCTCTTAAAAACCTTTGATAAGGTTCATATATCCCATGTTTTTAGAGAAGGCAACCATGTTCCTGACTGGTTAGCCAACTGGGTAGTGAGAAGTGATAAGCAGACTCGCTGGCTTAATGGTGGAAACCTCCCATGCGAAGCTTTGGATTTCATTGCTTATGACCGAATCCACGGGAAGGAGGGAGTTATTAACATTAATCATAATTGTTATTGCATTGAATGGTAATGAATTTTGCATTAATGGAAAGTATGAGACAGGCTAGAAAGACAACCATAACAAATCACACCCACACACTTACTGGGTGCCTAGATGTATTGGAAAAATTACCGTTCAAGGAAAATAAGTAGAACTATCTAGAACAATTCACAAAAAATGTTTGTGCTTTTGTTCTACCTCATTTCTATTTTCACTTCTATTTCTTACGACGGGAGGGGAAAGACATAGGAGGGAGCCTGATAAAGATTGTGAAAAATGGAGGAGGTGTACCAATATTTGGAACTACCTTCAAAATGACAGCATTTCTACCTTCATCGAGAGGCTTCATGGGGGGAATCCATCTGTGATGAAAATGTTCATCAAAAGTTGAAATGAAGGCATTATTCAGATTGAGGGAAGAAATTTTACGGTGACTAAGGAGGTAATCTCTGTTGTTACGGGTATCCCTATTGTTGGAAATAAATTCTATAGAGACCAAAAAAATTTAGATTCGACGATTAGAAACTTTGTTAGAAATGAGGAAGAAAAGAAAGCGCTTACCAAAGTTGGCACTCACTACCTTCTTGAAGGGCTGAAATGATTATGGAGGTTTGTTTTAAGATCCATCATCTACTACATCACGGTGGATACTAGGTTTGACAGAATTTGAACCTACCATTTTGTCCTCTTGAATTATTTTTTCCATGGCATGTAGGTGTCTATACCCTTTTATTTATATGCTTCTATAAATGATAGCATTAATGGGTTTAGAGAGAAGGCCATAGCTAACCCTGTCCTGCATGAAGGCCTTTTTCTTTTAATGTTTGAGTATTTTAGGGCCCAAATCCTTGGGAAGGAGGTGGCTCAGAAAGATGAGATGGAGGCCTATGGTTCTGACTACATTCCTTCAGATACAGAAGATAGTGAAGGTCTGCATTTTGAGGACTATGATGAGTATAAAATGAAAAAGAAAAATCAGGGTTCATATTCTAAGAAGCGGAGAGTCAGTCTGCAAACCATTAAAAAAGAGAAAATGGCCACTCCTAAAAAATAGAACACCATGGTTATTTCTTCTGAAGAAGATTACAATGATAATGAGGAAGGAATGGACATGGATGGTGAGGAAGTAATATCCATCAGAAAAGGAAGAAAGAAAAGGCAACCCACGACGGGTAAACACCAAAACAAAAAGGATAAGAACAGGGAAGTGAGTGCTGACTGGAAATCTCTAGAGGAAAAGACCTATCATGCCTCCCTTTTATCAAACCAAAATATGAAGAGGGAGCTCCAGGGAGATTACCATGAGACCAATCAGGCTATTCCATCCTCTCATGACTCTCAACCCCATAATATGGGGAAGGATGATAGGTAGGATAGGGAGTTCTATTGTTATATGGTAGAACATGGGAAGATAATTGGATTGCATGACTTCAATGTCAAAAATACCAAAATGGGGATCACCAAAGAAATTATAAACCCAAAGTTCATTGAAGGTGAGGGAGGCCGAATTAAGCTAGATGAGCTTATCAAGCCATTTATGGTGGTGCTTAGTGATAACACCAGGGAGTTTGAGATGGACCTACTGAACAATACACAAAATAGTATGTTAGATAACTACAAAACAATTAAATGGCTATTCCATGAAGTGGAGGATCTAAAAAAAAGGGTTAATGGCACATACAAGGCTAAAAACGAAACCAATACAGAGGAACAGATGAATCTGAGCATCAGAGTGCAAAAAATGGAGGATAATATGACTAGGGTAGAAGCTACCCTAAAGAACATAGTGGAGAAAAGCTATAATATCCTTAAAGCATCTAAATATCACACCAATACTATCTTCGAGAAGCTGGAGGAAAACTTAGATGGCACAAATGGCGCCAACTTTGAAGTGGAGATTGAATAGAATATTGAACAGGGTCCCGACAAGAGAACTAGAGCTAGAACCAAGAATATAAATGACAATGAAATGGTGATCAATCTCCAAAAGATCAAGGATTCAGCTGCTAACATGGAGCTTCTCAAGGCCAAGACGGCCACCCTGATGATGGACTTACCTTGAGGGTCCCTGGTCTTTTCTGCTGACCCTATTTTATTTTCTTTTTTAGAAGCTTTGTCTATTTTTTAATCTAGCCTCTATTGGCATGTTCTGTCTTTTGGATTCATTTCATTTTAGACTGGGCATAATGCTTTATTTTTAACTTTGTTTTGGGTTTCAGGAACCCTGTAAAACCTATTTTACTTAATAAAAAACTAAAGAAAACACATTGTCTGCAACATAAATAGTATGTTGGCATCGACGGAAAAATATTAATGTCAGTACACATCAATCTCGGACATGCTCAACAATCTTCCAACGCCAATCAACCTTTGTTTTTTTCAGAGAGATCTTATCACTATACTGGCATAAATGGACAAAATTTACATAGTATGCCCACCTATGGTATCAAAATTCTATTAGATAACTTTAACATTAACACCTTTGACCATGGAAATCATAAACTAAACTTGCCAAACCTTTGAGAAAGAAAAATTCATGGAATTCCAATGGTTTGAGAGAGAAGTTTACCTTGATGAGGGTTTCGAGAAGTTTTCTATCAAATTGCAATAAATTTCAAAATATACCATAAAATACATGAAAATTGGTTTAAATGAGAGTTGGTTCAATGTTCTACCCTCAACAAATAGCTAGAGATCATTAAACCATCATATAAGACCATGTAATTGACTGTTACTGTGAACAATGGTAGCCATCATAAAAAATTTAGATAAAAAATGACTCTATATTGAGATGAAGTTGTTACACATGGCCATCTATAGGTTGAAGAATCCCAGGAAGAACTCTAGCAGTAATTAAGAAATACTGGAAGTCTACTAGAGAATGTTCTAAATGTGGCAAGGCAAAAGTGAGACAAAAAATTGTTGGTTACAATAGAAAAAAGGAGGAAATAAAGAGAAATATTCTAAATCCAAGAATAAGAAAAGAAAATAGCTTTCATGACATAGAAAATTAATATTTTATATATTTTTAATAATAAAACTGACTGTGATCGATATCTCATCTTCTTCACAAAAAGGATTCCTATAAAATAGCTTCTTGATTCTTATTGATAATATAAATCATACCTTAAGTACTCATTATTAAACTTATTATGAAATCTACCATAGTCTAGTCAAGTCAGATCTAAAATGTAAATATGTATATAATTTTCACTATTAATGTTGACAAATAACTAGATCACAAAATCTAATTTTGGTAGTATGTCTTCCTTCCACTCTCTCTTGCCACTCTTGCAATTGTTATCATAACGTGTTGTCCCAATGTTGCAACTTGACTTTTTCTTTGGTTTTCCTACTATTTTGCTTTCACTGCATCATTTTTTGTTTTTCCACTGCTAGTCCACTCTGCACAAAATTTCCTCCACTAATTACAAGTTATATTTCTAAACAAAAAGATAGTTCTAATTTCTTAATGCAAATGTGAAATCCAATAAAAGAAGAATATACATACCAGAACAAACTTTTAAAGTCAACAAAGAACTAGATCGCAAAACTTGATTTCAGTAGTCCGCCTTCCTTCTACTCTCTCTCGACACTCTTGAAATTGCTGTCATGATGCCTTGTCCCAATGTTGCAACCTGAATTTTTCTTTGGTTTGCGTACTATTTCACTTTCACCAAGTTGTGTTTTTTTTTGGCTAATCCACTCTACACAAAATTCCATCCACTAATTGCAACTTAGATTTCTAAGATTCTAATTTCCTAATACCAATGTGAAATCCAATAAAAAACCAATAAAATAAGAAGGTATATACCAACAAAAAGGGAAGAATCTCCTTGATAGGGTTAATGCAAAGGATTTATTCCCACACTTTTTCTTTAGCAAGTCTAGTTTTCTTGCCTCTTGTTCTCTACAGATGTGTTACCCCAAGATACAATAAAAATGGCCACATTTTTATTGCCCTAATTTATTCTTCTAAATGAAGCATGCATAGTTCATAAGTCAACGTGTAAATTAGGGGTTTACAGGTTATAAAATTTATAATGTGAGATTAGGGCTTTTAACATGGATAACACTGTTGGAAATAAGATTAGTAATTAAGAGGGGAGGGGTGAATCAGTTACTCCAAAAAAAATCCTTTGTCCCTTAGATGTCTTAAATACTTTAACACTGTTACTCAGTTAATTAAGATATTCTTCTGTAACTCAGGTGTCAAAGCAATATTTATAATATCCAATGCAATTATACTTTAGTGATTAAGTGCATAAACATATAGCATGAAACAAATAACATATACATATGGGAAAAGCCACAAATATAACTAGTTACTATTTTTCACTCTTCTGAATTGAGCCCTATTAGGAGCCAACCATGTTAAAGGTTACAATAACACACTGTTAGGTGTGACCCTGTTAAAGGATTTAATCACTAATCACCCTATGAGGAGTGGACTTGTTAGAGGTCTTCAACACTTCAATATAGAAATGCTACCTTTTAAGAGGATTTACAAAAATATTCTTAAGTCTACTCTGTTAACAGATTTGAGATCACTGCTACAATTGTTAGAGAGTAACAATGAATTGACGTGTATGTGTAAGCAACTGTCTATGCTAATTCAGATCTGTGTTGTAATTATGACTGGATCCTTGCTGATTAGATGTTCTATGGAAGCTCTGAGTGATATTTACTTAATCAGAATCCTTTCTGATTTCTTATTCACTTGTCATGTCACAGAATTGCACACTTCTTCTTGCACACACTCTTGCTCCACTCTTTTCTCATATTCAATCCAAACTTGACCTTTCATATATATGATAAGCCCTGTCAAGTTGGCTTGAATATACTCTAAATAATAAATCACAATTCAGTCGGCCTCATATAATCAATTAATTATAGAATGTAAATCACTGTTAATTGGCTAGTATGGAATGCCTAACCATGACTAAAATGCCCGAGTGACTCGGTCAAAACCTAACTTCTTCAATACTCGACTGAACTCGATCAACACTAAAAAATCTCATTCTATTCACCAACTGTGCTCGGTCTGAATGTAGACTTTTGTGTAACATCATTACATAAGTGTAAATACATATGTAACATCAATGACAATACACAATTGAATAATTGTCTTCAACAATCCCCCTCTTTGGCATTGATGGCAACACAACATGTCATAATACAAAGATTTGTAGAGCAAAATAAAACTTTCATTAATGTCTTTAGCTTCATTTTGATTATTATCCAAACATTCCCTCTTTCATCAAACTCTGTCTCTTTCTGTTATGAACTCTCCCTTTAAGTAATTTCTTCTGTATTATAGAAAACTCTCCCTTTTTTGTATTATTCTTATGTATTATAGAATAATATCCCTCTTTGACAATAGATGCCAAATACTCCATCTCCACAAATACAAATAGTTAGTACTATTTCACTTTGTAATTGTATTTACTAATTCATCTGCAATGTGCTCTAATGTACCTGCATCAACTGATATATCTTCATTGTCGCTCGCGTTGATGAATCTCTAAACTATATTTTAGTGAGCTTCAGTTAGGGGAAGAAACCCTAGCTTTCCTCTAAGATACAAGAATGCATCCTTAGGTAAAGTTTTGGTGAATATGTTTGCAACTTTTTCTTTGGTATTCACATATTCCAACCTTACTTCTTTATTCTATACAAATTCCCTAAAAAATGATACTTTATTTCTATATTTTTGGTTTTGGTGTGCTTCATAGGATTCTTTGAAATGTTAATGGCACTGATGTTGTCATAGTAGATAATAACTAGTTCTTTTACTTCTTCCTTCATTCCTGACAAAACCTGCTTGATCCATATGATGTTTGAAGAGTTCACTACTGCAGCAACATATTCCGCCTCTTCTGTAGACTGAGAGATACAAATTTGTTTCTTTCTAGTCCAAGACACTAATCTCTTTCCAAGAAAGAAAGCTCCACCACTGGTTCTTTTCCTGTCATTGACACTTCTAGCCCAATTAGCATCAGTGAATACCTTTAAATCAAAGTTTCCACCTTTCTTATACCATAAACCATAGTCTTTAGTACCCTTCAGATATCTCAGAATTCTTTTGATTGCCATTAGGTGATTTTCTGTGGGATTAGCTGAAAATATTGCAATAATACCAACTACCAATGCAATATCATGTTTGGTGTGAACAACATATTGCAATTTTCCAATTATGGATCTGTAGTTGGTTCTTTCTACCTCTTTTGAATAATCATCCTTAGAAAATTTATGTCTGGTACACATGAGTGTTCCAACAGGTTTGGAATCTTCCATACCAAATTTCTTAAGTATCTTCTTGATATATTTTGATTGATTAATGTAGATACGATCCTTCATTTGATGTACTTATAATCCAAAAAATAATTTGATCTCACCAAACATAGACATCTCAATTTATTTACTCATAGCTACAGAGAATTCTTTGCATAGGTCATCATAACCAGTGAATAATATTTGATCAACAAATATCTCTACTAACAGTATTTTTTTCTATGGTCCTTCTTTCATGTACATGCTACTATTATAATTGGTTCTCTGAAATCCAATACTTACTAGATAGCTATTCATTCTTTCATACCAAGCTCTGGGTGCTTGCTTCAGTCCATGCAATGTTTTGTGTAGCTTGTAAACTATATTCCTTCTGCTAGGATCAACAAATCCTTCAGGTTGTTCAATGTAGACTTCTTCTAAGATTCCATTCAGAAATGTAGATTTCACATCCATTTCATATACTTTGTATCCATTATGTGCAACATATGCCAGAAGAGTTCTAACTCCTTCAAGTCTTGCAATAGGAGAAAAAGTTTCTCCATAATCAATACCCTCTTCTTTAGCATATTCTTTACAAACTAGTGTGGTCTTAATTCCAGAAAATTTACCATTTTCATTCATCTTATTTCTAAAAATCCACTTAGTTCCAATCACATTCTTGTCCTTTGGCCTAGGCACAAGAGTTCAAGTTTTGTTCTTCTCAATCTGCTCAATTTCTTCATTCATTGCCTCTATACAACTTTCATCATTCAATGCACCTTTAAAAATTCTAGGTTCAAATTCACTTAGTAAACATGTACCTTTGAGTTTGTTCCTTGTCATTACACCTTCTATCTGATCTCTAATTATTTTCTCAGGTGGATGATGCCTTCTAAAATATTTTGAAAGTATTGGATCCTTCAGTCTCGATTTTGGACTTGATCCACTTGGTCTGTCATTCTCAAACATTCTTTCGTGTTCGTGTGTCTAATGCTTGGGTTCCACTATCTTTGACTTTGGTTCCTCTGTCCAAGACTCAGTTCCCTCTATCTGTGACTTGGTCTCTTCTACCAGCAGCCCGGGTTGCATATTTTGCAACTTGGTTTGCACAGCTTGTGCTAGTATATTTAGTGGTCTAGAGTTTTGCTATCCAATCACCATTTTGTGAGTCATATGTATATTATCAGGTTCATGATACACAAAGTTCATGTAGTCTTCAGGCTCTTTACTGCTCTTCTCTTCACATTTTTCTGCAAACTCATAAATCTTGACATGTACAGTTTCTATGACTTTATGAGTAGTAAGATTCAGACATTTGTATGCTTTTCTTTTACATGAATAACCTAGGAATATTCCTTCATCACTTTTTGCATCTAATTTTCCATTTCTCGCTTCCTTCAAGATGTAGCATCTACTTCCATATACTTTGAAATAATGAACATTAGATTTATAGCCATACCATAATTCAAAAGGTGTCTGGTTACTACCTTTCTTCAGTTGAACTTGGTTCAAGGTGAATACTATAGTGCTGATGGCCTCCTTCCAGTATTTGGCAACAACATTCTTTTCAATCATTAGGGTTCTGACACAATCCATAATGGATATGTTTCTTCTTTCTGCTATTCCATTTTGTTGTGGTGTACCAAGTGCAGATAGCTATCTTTTGATTCCTCTTTCATTACAAAATTCATTGAACTCATTAGAAATGAATTCTCCTGCTCTGTCAGATCTTAGGAATTTTAGTTTCTTTCTTGCTTCCTTCTCAACTCTTGCAAGATACCATTTGAATTTTTGAAAAGCTTCTGATTTATCTTTGAGAAACATGACATTTATCATTCTGGAATGATCATCAACAAATAGAATAAAATACTTCTCTCCAGTATAGCTCGTTGTTCCAATTGGTCCACAAATGTCTGTATGTACCAATTCAAAGACTTCATCAGTATTGTAATTGTTTGCATATTGCTAAATCTGATTTCTTTAAAATAGAAATGCCTCTGACTCTCTTTTTCTTGCTTATGTTTACCAGATTATCAAAATTTACATGACACAACCTTTTATGCCATAACCAGCTTTCTTCTACTTGTGCAATAAAGCATGAACCTTCAGTTAGATCAAGATAGAATAGATTACCTTTTTCTTGCCTTACAGTTCCGACTAGGTTCCCTTTACCATCCAGGAGCTTGGCCTTACCATTCATGAATTATACCTTGAAGCCAATGTTGTTTGGCTGTGCTACACTGAGTATATTTTAGCTCAATCCTTCAACCCAATAAGTATTATCACATTTGATTCCTTCTGTCAGAGTAATGCAACCTTTTCCTTTCACAGGGCAAGGTTTGTCATTCCCAAAACTGACACTCCCACCATCATAGTCTTCAAGATATTCAAATTTTGTTTTATCATGAGTCATGTGATGAGAACAACTACTATCAATTATCCACATGTGTCATCTTTCTTGATGTGTGAGAAAAGTGTCATTTCATCTTCTTCTTCATCACTATAAGAATATTTAGCAATATAACAAGACTTCTTACCTTTATCCTTGTAGCTTTTTTAGTTCTTGAAATCTTTCTTGTTTTTAAATTTCTTGAACTTTTTCTCATCTTTGTCTTCTTTGTTTGAACACTTTGTAGCAATGTGACTGACCTCATCGCATGAAAAAAAAATCAATGGTATTTTTCCTTTATATTTTCCTTTTGTGGCTCTTCTTACAAGTAATGGTTCAATGATGTCATGATCTTCATCATCAGATTCATCATCACTGTCACTTTTAGTCTACTTCCCTTTTGAGTATCTATCCTTCTTACCAAGGTTTAATTTGGCTTTGAATGCAGACTCAATATTTCTAGAGCTAGGAGAGTAATTCTCAAAGTTGTCCAGCTCAAAAGTGGTAAGCCTTCCCACTAATGTATCAAGAGTTATATCCTTATTGCACCTCATCTCTTGAATATTTTAAACTCTAATAGCATAGATAGGATGTAAATTTATTAGTACCTTGCTTACCACTAGTGTATCTTCAATTATTCCACCTACAGCTCTAATGGCACTCACACTCTTCTTGATTCTTTCACTATCTCTTGTAATGTCTTCTCCTTCTTTACTTTTCATCTGGTCAAATTGTCCTCTTAAACTTTGTACTTTGGCTCTATTTACATTTCTATCTCTTCCATGAATGTCCTATAATTTCTTTGACATATCATAGGCTATAGGGTAGTCCTTGACTTCATCAAATTCTAAGTAGCTGAGTGAAGAAGCTGTATAAATCATCATGATATTATGAAGCTTCTATTCCATCATCTGTTCCACAGTCATAGTCCCTGATGGTTCCACATATTTTCTTTCAAAGAATTGCAAACCAGCATGTTTGATAGTAGATAGATGTAGCTTCATCAGATCTTTCCATGCTAGGAAGTTGTCTTTGTTTAGCTTTGGGATCTCCCTTCTCTAAGTTAATTATGATCTTTAGCTTAGGTCTTGAAACCTTATCTAAAAGAAATTGAAGCTCTGATACCAATTGTTGGAAATGAGATAAGTAACTGAGAGGGGAGGGGTGAATTAGTTACTCCAAAACAAATCCTTTTTCCCTTAGATGTCTTAAATACTTTAACACTATTACTTAATTAATTAAGATATTCTTCGGTAACTCATTTGTTAAAGCAATCTTTATAATATCCAATGCAATTATACTTTAGTGATTGAGTGTAAGAACATAAAGAAAGAAACATTAACATATACATAGGTGACACCAAGATTTAACATGGAAACCCAATATGGTGAAAACCACCATTGTAACTAGTTACTATTTTTCACTCTTCTGAAGTGAGCCCTGTTAGGAGTCGACCCTGTTAAAGGTTTCAATAACATGCTGTTAGGTGTGACCCTGTTAAAGGATTTAATCACCCTGTGAGGAGTGGCCTTCTCAGAGGTCTTCAACACTTCAACATAGAAATGCTACCTTGTGAGAGGATTTAGAAAAGACTATTAAGTCTACTTTGTTAAGAGATTTGAGATCACTGCTATAATTGTTAGAGAGTAACAATGAATTGACATGTATGTGCAAGCAATTGTCTTTGCTAATTCAGATCTCTATTCTAATTATGACTAGATCCTATCCAATCAGATGTTCTATTGTAGCTCTGAGTGATCTGTACTCAATTAGAATCCTCAATGATTTTGCCTTCACTCTTCATGTCACAGAATTCCACTTCTTCTTGCACACACTCTTGCTCCACTCTTTTCTCATATTCAATCTAAACTTGACCTTTCATATATATGATAAGCCTTGTAAAGTTATCTTGAATATACTCCTAAATAATAGTGTAAAATCTAAATTTGGAGGCTTTTGAATGCCCTAGATCTCCTAAATAAGATTTGTATAATGAAGGGAAATCCTATGTCCAAATTTAGGATATTACATTTAATTATATTGATCAAAAGGATGGAAAAGAGCATGTAAAGAATGATGTGATAAGATTCCTACCTCATGACATAGTAGATCTAGAAAAACTCATTTTCTGAGTTCTGTAGACTGTTTCTAGAGAAGCTGATAGTTGATACCAAAGCAGAGCACAGAGACGGACAAAACCAAGAAATATTTTTCCATTTTGATGTTGTCTTATGGAAAAGGTTGACCATGTACCACTTTTTCCAATGCTGTCTACATAGATCTAAAAACATCCCTATTCACACAGTCTGAAAGAAATTTGAAAAGGGTATCCAGATCTGGCCTTGGATCCTTTGTCCTGCACCTGCAAATATCTGAAAAGGGGGTTTTCGGGTGGCTATATAGGGTTTTTCCTTAGTCAAACCCCCATTTTGGTGGTTTCCACCTCCATGAATAGCCGAATATATATAATGTATATTGTGTGTGTTGCTCTTTGGAAAGAGTCTTTTGAACATGCAATATCAAGATCTAATCTTCTAGATTAACAATTTTAACATAACATGTAAATGAGAAAGCAATGCATAGATTTGAATATGATAAAGAAAGCATACCAAGCCCCTAAGGCTAAAGTATTCCTATCAACTCATAATCTGTAATTGCTACCCCATGATAATGTCCTTTGAATACTTGAATGTTGAAGATGGTAGATCTAAAGAGAAAGCCTTCTTGCTTCAATGAAGATTTACAATAACTTGTCTTTGAAGAATGCTTTTATTGAAGATGATGATATGTCCTCCTAGATTTTCCTTCTATATCATCCTCTTACTTTCTTTCCTCAGCATTCCATCATGTAATCTCTCAATTTTGTTTCATGATCAAATGAAGGCAAAAGAGAGTGTTTATATAGAGATTTCAATATAGGTCTCCTAGGGAAATGCGATGGATCCAAATTCAAATTTCACCTTGAATCATGGTCCAATCACATTTTCCAACTAAGGAGAAAACATATTAATTTGAATATCAGAGAAAACACTTCCACATCCGAACCTGGGGACCTATTTCAAGTTTCAGACCCTGATAAGCTCCGGATCTGGAAATGGGAACCAACACCTATCGGGGGATAGGGTTGACCTCATCCCTATCCTAGGATAGGGTTGACCTTGGCCCTGACCTATGATAGGATTGACCTTGGCCCTGTCCTAGGACAGGGTTGACCTCGGCCCTATCCTAAGTTTTTAGGCAGGTTAGCAGGATGTGACAGAAAGGCTCCCAGGTCAATCGGGCACCTAGGAAGGTGGGAGAATGAGTCAGAGTGTTAAGAAGGCCTAAAAGGCCTAGAGAGAGAGTAAGATGAGGCCTTGGAGGACCAATACATAGGTCTTACCTAGAAATAAGAGCCATGGAGAGGAAAAATCTAGGAGGATCCATAAGATCCTAACCCTAATTTCACCTAAACATGTAAAAATGCAAATCTATTATGCAAACATACTAAATGAGGGTGCTAAACT
>MU223676.1:1469557-1497999 GCA_018584345.1 Thuja plicata | reverse complement strand
TGTTGTTTGGTTTTGGTTTCAACATATAAGTTTTTTGTTGAATATAAGTATAGAATTTAACCAATTCTGCTAGCATTACCAAAACATGGAAAGTATGTTTAATGATGAGAAAATTGAGATATTCAAACCTAACCTTTATTTAATGAAAAGAACCTTGCATAAGTCTAGTAAAAATCAAGAATGGTTTCTAAACTACTACATGAAACTACATATAAGAAGAAAAACTAACCCAATAATTCATGAGCTCCTTCATACATTATGGAACCTTCATTTTATCTCTTTGAATTTTGCAACAACAGCTCCAAACAGGAGTGGAATGGTAATAATAAACTTCTAACAAGTTACAATATACCTAAACTATGAACATCATCAAAAGTATGGAGTCTCCTTGATTGAATACACTTTCAATAAAGAAAGAAAGTCTCTCTAGTGCTCTAACTAATCCTAAGGAAGACTCCAGCATATTAGAAATTAGTAAACCACCAATGGTTGTCAAATATTTGCACTCAATTGGACTCACTAAACCACCTTTTGACCTAGAAGTGATTGGAGGTAGGAGATTTAAGAAACCCTTGGATTAAGGGTTTAAAAGTGCTAAATTTGGGGATTTTGGGGTTCTCGGTGGACTGAGCCCTATTCCTTTAAGGTTTGTTCATTTTTAGACATTATTAAAGAATGATGAAGGTTTGGAGTCTTTGGAGTGCAAGGAGTCTATAGTTTCTTTTTTATTTTTGGTCTTTTAAAGCACTTCTGAAGCCATAGTGTGTATACAGTCATACCTGGTCTAAAAGAGTCCATAGAAAACTGACTGTAGAAAGTTGACTGCCCTAGTTTTAATGTTAAAAATGTGCCATAAAATACCAAATACGTGATGCCCTAGCACATTTCTCATGGGCCCTAAGTAGGTAACCAATAAAACAATGCCAAACAAATGTAGAGTAAGGAAATCCTTATAGGCGGTCCTCCTTTAACACCAAATCACAGTGGCAACAACTTGCAGGTAGGTGGTCCTCCTTTTACACCAAACCATAGTGGCAACCCTCACAGGCAGGCAGTCCTCCTTTTACTCTCACCAAATAAAACTTCAAACAATTGCAGGCTCTAGCTCCTTCGCGCTCCCAACTTAAAACCAAACAATAAAATGAGATGCTAAATCTTTTTTCTTTTTAAAGTTATGCCCGTGTTGGTCAAAATTTTGACCTACATGGTATTGGTCAAAATTTTGACTAACACAGGCATGGATTAAAAAAAAAAGAAGTTTTCCTTCTATAACCCGACCAACCTAAATCTTTTTAATTAATGGTCAAAATTTTTGGTAGAAAAATGAGGTCAAATGTAGTAGTGTTTATCCAATTATCTCTGCGAAAATCTAAAAATTAACTAGAACTATATTCACCACCCCTATTAGATCTAAGTACCATAATGAATAGTGCTCTTTTTTTATCCACCATTGATTTAAAATCCTTAAATTTATTGAAGGTTTCAGACTTCTCTTTTAAAAAATATATCCAAGTTTTCCTGCTGAAATAATCAATAAATGTCATAAAATATATACTTCCTCTTAAAGATTGAGTTTGCATTGGACCACATATGTTAGTATCAACTAAATCCAAAGGAACCCTTTCCCTATTTAAAATTCCTACTGGAAAACTCTCTCTATGTTGCTTTGCAATAATACAACATTCACAAGAATTAGTAAGTTCCTTTATGGGTTGCAATCCTTGTACCATATTCTTCTTTTGGAATATACTTAATCCATCAAAATTAAGATGACCATACCTCAAATGCCAAACCCATATTTGGTCTAGGTGAACTTCCTTGAAACTAAGATCCTATGTTCCTTGAATTCCTTGAGTCCAAAGGGGAAACATTCTATTCCTATTCATCTCCACTTTTGCAATCAACCTATCACTATGAACCTTATCCATAATTGTACAAACATCTTTGATAAAGAATACTCTATACCCATTTTCAATTATCTGTCCAACACTCATTAGATTATATTTTAACCAAGGCACAAAGTAAACATTTTGAATATATCTCTTTTCTCCATTTTTAGTTAATACATGTATAACGCCTTTTCCCATCAGAGAAACTACACTATCCTTTCCCAATTTTATTTCAGATTTTGAAGAGTCATCCAAATAAGAAAATAATCCTTTATTCCTTGTCATGTGGTTGCTACAACCACTATCTAAAAACCATATATCTTTAGTTCTTTATTGAGTAACATTACAAGTTATAAATAAACTTCAAGAATTATTATCAAATACAATTGAAAAATTTGCATTATGCTTATCCATATCTTCTTGCTTCTTCTTACATTCATTTTTCAAATGACCATACTATTTACAGTAATAACATTGAATATTACTTTTATCAAACCTTTTTGTTTTCTCTTGGAATAGATTTCTTCCTCTTCCTCTTCCTCTTCCTCTAAAACTTGATCTTCCTCTCCCTATGTTAGAAGAAACCTAAGATCTAAAAGCATTCTTTGAATTGGAATTGCTATTCCCGCTTATTCTAGATTCATGAGACAACAAAGATCCAAAAAGTTCATCTAAAGAGAACTGAGTTAAGTTCTTATATTCTTCAATGGAAACTACAATTATATAAAATTTACTAGGTAGATTTCTAAGAAATTTTTCAACCACTATTTGATTAGCTATATTTTCCCCATATGATCTCATTTGATTAACAATATTCCTAATCTCAGTATAAGAATGATCTATAGAATCAGATCCACCCATATGAAGATTTTCAAAACTTCTCCTTAAAGTTTGTAACTTACCTACCTTTACTTTGTTTGTACCTTGGCAAGCAGTTTCTAGTGCATCCCAAGCTTGCTTGGACCTTGTTGCTACACCAAATATTGGAAGTATTGAATCATCCATTGCCTTTTGAAGGAAGAAAAAATATTTGGCATCCTTCTTTTTAATTTCCTTCAGCTAATCTTTATCTTCTTGTGGTAAAGCCTTATAGGCTATCTGATTTTATGGTTCTACGAAAGCATTGGCTACCAAATCCATAATATCTTATGAGAAAAACAAATTTTTCATCTTAATAGAAAAAAAAATTCATACTATTGATAAGAGGAATTTGAGGCTGAAAAAACATTTCTACTTGCTGTCATATTAATAAGATGATCTTCTACAACAAACCTCTGATTTTCTCCAAGTCATAATGATTAAAAACCTCTCCAAAAACAACACTTCCCTTTACCTAAAAATATTTTCAGATCAACCTTGCTCTGATACCAATTTAATGGAAGATCATATATAAATGAAATTAATATAGTAGTAGAACAAACAAATAATCAATTGTCAAATGATGGATAATAAACAAGATCTCTCTTATTCATTATCGAATGATTACATTGCCTTCCTCTTTATAGAGAGTTTGATACAAATTAAGAATAAAATTTCAAATATAAATTTAAAACTACAACCTAACAGACTTCATATGTGGAGACAAATGAGAGAATAAAAAGTGTAATCAATGCAGAAGAATATGAAACATGGTTCAGTTCAGTTTAGTTTAACTACCTGTAAGTGATGAAAATTCACCCAGATCTTAGTTGCATAGAAGAAATATTCTTCAAAAAATAAACTGAACATGGAGATGTGTAAACTATCCCTTATTTCTAGATAAATAGTTTTAACCAACTACCTACATGGAGGAAGGAATTAACTCTATCTAACATTCCTCCTTAATTTCTTCCATTAATAATTCCAGCATCAATTATTCCTAGATTTTCTCATAAATATTCAAAGTCCTCCTTTGGTAGTTCTTTTGTGAAAATATCTACTAGTTGGTCTTTAGTTTGACAAAAATCAAGATATATTTCTCCATTGTTAACCAGCTCTCTAATGAAATGGTATCTTGTATCAATATTCTTGCTTCTTTTGTGAAAAAATGGTTCTTTGATAAAGATATTTTTGATTTATTGTCATAGAATATTTGTGTTGGCTTATCTTGCGCTTGTAGTTGAACTTTCAATATTCTCTTAACCAAATTTCTTGGCATGCCACTGATGTGGCTACTACGTACTATGCTTCAACTAATGAAAGTGTCACAATAGCTATCTTCTTTGATTTCCATGAGACTGCACCTGTACCAAAATGAAATACATAACTGGAATTACTCTTCCTATCATCAACATCACCTACAAAATTACTATCAGTATAACCAATAAAATCAAATTTGTTAGCTTTTGAATATAGTATGCCATATCCACTTGTTCCTGCAATGTATCTTAGTATCCTTTTTCCAACTTGCCAATGAGACTCTTGTGGTGAATCCATAAACCTTGAAATCAAGCTAACAACATACTTGATATCTAGCCTTGTAGCTGTGAGATACAATAAACTTCCAAAAAGTCTCTTAAACAAGGTTGGATTAACCTGTGACACTTTATCCTCTTTGCTAAGGTTTGTTCCTGTTGCAACTAGAGTTAATGCTGGTTTACAATTCAACATACTAAATTTTTCCACTACATCCTTGGCATACTTAGATTGAAAAATAAAAATAAATTTATCAGATTGAACAACTTCAATGGCTAATAAGTATCTCATCATTCCCAAATCTATCATCTCAAATTCCTACATCACCGCTGTCTTAAACATGTCATCTGACAAATTTCATGTGAAAATAAGTCATCAATATACAAGAATACAACCAAAACATGATTTTTATCATTTATTTTCATATATAATGTGGTTTCACTACTACTTATATTGAATCCATCATTCAACAAAAGAAAATTAATTCGACTATACCATGGCCTAGGTGCCTGTTTCAAACCATATAGACCTTTTTTTAATTTATACACTTTACTTTCATGCTCACATATCTCATAACCTGGTGGTTGTTAAACATAGACTTCTTCCTAAAGATTACCATTCCAGAAAGCATATTATACATCTATTTGAAAAACTTTCAAGTCATTTTGCACAACTATAGCTAAAAATGACCTAACTGTGCAAAGTCTAGTAATTTGAGAAAATGTTTCATGATAGTCTATTCCATAATGTTTTGCAAAATATTTTTTTACTAATCTATCCTTATATTTATCAAGTTCACCTTCTGCATTACATTTGGTTTTGTAAACCTACTTAACACCAATATAATCCTTCCCTTTAGGTAGATCAATTAACTCCCATTTTTAGTTTCTCACAATAGAATCAATTTTGTCATTCATAGCTTTGACCCAATGTTCCTCCTCAACTACTTCTTGAAAATACATAGGATCATGAAATAATAAAGAAAAATTTGAGTACAAATCAAAACTTTCTTCACTTTGCTCATATATCTCTTTCAAGCTTCTTATTTTCTTACCTTTTGATGAGGCAAGTGAAGGATTTGAATTGTTACCTACATTTGGAGTAGAATGAATTGATGGTTTACCTTGCAAAATATTTCTTTGCGGAGTGCTTGGTCCTTCTCGATTTGATTGATCATCTTGTTCTTCTTTCTCTTGTTCACTATTTGGTATTGGTGTTCCTGTCAAAATTTCCTTCCCATGCTTCTTCCTCCTTGAATATGACATCCCTGCTAGTAATAATTTTCTTTGAAATGGAGTTAAATAATATGTAGGCTTTGGATTCCTCACTATAACCAATGAAGATACATTTTTCACTCTTATCATATAATTTACTTCTTAATTCAGCTGGGACTAAAACATACGCAACACTTCCAAAAACTCTAAGATGAGATACATAATGTTTCTTACCATTCTAAGCTTCTTGTGGAATTATACCTTACAAAATTTTTGTAGGACTTCTATTCAAAATATATACTGCACAGGCTACGTCTTCATCCTAAAATTCATTAGACAAGTTTTTAGCCTTGATCATACTCCTTGGCATTTCCATTATGGTTATGTTTTTCATTTCTTCTAAACCATCCTATTGTGGTGTGTACCTTTCTGTAAATTATTTCTTTATCCCATTACCTCTACAAAAATCTAAAAAATTGATTAGAACAATATTCACAACCCTTATGAGATTTAAGTACCTTAAAATGAATAGTCCACTTTGTTTCTCCACCATTGATTTAAACTCCTTAAATTTATTGAAGGTTTCAGACTGCTCTTTTAAAAAGCATATTCAAGTTTTCCTACTGAAATCATCATTAAATGTCAGAAAATATATACTTCCTCCTAAAGATGGAGTTTGCATTGGATGACATATGTTAGTATGACTAACTCCAAAGGCACCCTTTCCCTATTTGAACTTCCTACTCAAAAACTCTCTCTATGTTGCTTTGCAATAATACAACTTTCACAATAATTAGTAGGTTGCTTAATGGGTGGAAATCCTTGTACCATATTCTTCTTTTGCAATAAACTTAATCCATCAAAATTAAGATGACCATACCTCAAATGCTAAACCCATATCTTGTCTAAGTAAACTGCCTTGAAACTAACATCCTATGTTCCTTGAATTCCATGAATCTGAAGGGGAAAAATCCTATTTCTATTCATCTCCACATTTGCAATAAACCTATCACTAGGAACCTTATCCATAATTGTACAAACATCTTTGTTAAAGAAAAATCTATACCCATTTTCAATTATTTGTTCATCACTCATTAGATTATGTTTTAACCGAGACACAAACTAAACATCTCAAGAATATATCTATCTTCTCCATTTTTAGTTAATACATGTATAACACCTTTTCCCATCACATTAACCACACTAGAATTTCCTAATTTTACTTCAGATTTTACAAAGTCATCCAAATAAGAAAATAATCCTTTATTCCCTGTCATGTGATTGCTACAACCACTATCTAAAACCATATGTCTTTAGTGATTTCTTGAGCAACATTACAAGTTATAAATAAACTTCCATAATTATTATCAAATACATATGAATAATTTTCATTATGGTTATCCATATCTTCTTGTTTCTTCTTACATTGAGTTGTCAAATGACCATATTGTTTACATTAATAACACTGAATCTGACTTTGATCAAACCTTTGTGTTTTCTCTTGGATTATATTTCTTCTTCTTCCTGTTCCTCTTTGTCCAAAACTTGATCTTCCTCTTCCTATGTTAGAAGAAACCCATGATCTAAAAGAATTATTTGAAGTGGAATTGCTATTCCTGCTTATTCTAGATTCATGTGACAATAAAGATTCAAAAAGTTGATCTATAGATAACTGAGTTAAGTTGTTAGATTCTTCAATGGAAACTACAATTATATCAAATTTACTAGGTAGAATTATAATAACTTTTTCAACCACTTCTTGATCAATTATATTTTCCCCATATGATCTCATTTGAATAACACTATTCATTACCTCAATAAAAAAAAGATTTATAGAATCAAATCCACCCATATGAAGATTTTGAAAATTTGTCCTTAAAGTTTATAACTTAGCTACCTTTACTTTGTTTGCTTCTTGGTAAGCATTTTCTAGTGCATCCCAAGCTTGCTTGAACCTTGTTGCTACAACAACTCTTGAAATACTGAATCATCCATTGATTGTTGAAGGAAAAACAAAGCCATGACATCCTTATTTTTATTTTCCTTCAACTGATCTTTATCTGTTTGTGGTAAATCCTAATAGGCTATCTAATTTTGTGGTTCTGCAAAACCACTGGCTACCAAGTCTCAAATATCTTGTGAAAAAATAAATTTTTCATCTTAATAGACCAAAATTCATAATTCTTATCGTTTAAAAGAGGAATTTGAGGCTGAGAAACATTGTGACTTGCTTCCATAAGAACAAGATGATCTGCTATAATAAACCTCTGATTTTCTTTAACTCACAATGATGAAAAAACTTTGCAACAATAGAACTTCCCTTTAGCTAACAATAAATTTAGATCACCCTTTCTCTGATACCAATTTAATGGAAGATTGTATATAAGTGAAATTTCTATAGTAGTGGAACAAACAGATATTCAATAGTCAAATGATAGATAGTAAACTAGATCCCTCTTATTTATTATTGAATGATTACATTGGCTTCCTCTTTATAGAGAATTCGATACAAACTAAGAATAAAAGATCAAATACAAATTTAAAACTACAACCTAATAGAATTTATACGTGGAGACAAGTGAGAGAATATGAAGTGCAGTCAATGCGGAAGCATAGGAAGTGTCATTCAGTTCTGTTTAGTATAATTGCCTGTAAGTGATGACTATTCAACCGCATCTTAGCTGCATACAAGAAATATTCTTCAACATATAAACTCAACATAAAGATGTGTAAACTATCCCTTATTTCTAGACAAATGGTTTTAACCAACTACTTACATGGAGGAAGGAATTAATTGTCTAATATTCCTCCTGTACGCCTCTTTTTGTGATCCATAATTCCCAAGCTTTCCATAGGCAAGGGTTAGTAGCAAAGGTTTACAATTATATAAATCCAATACACAAAGCTACCAATAACGAATAACTTGAAACATAACCAATAAAATGTACAAGCAATGAAAGGAAAACAAATCAATGCAAACCCCAAAATGCTTGAAGCTTCTATTGTCTCCCTCTACTCCTTCCAAAACACTATTTTTGATGCTCAGTATTGGTGTGGGCAGCATCTATGACTTGAGAAGCGTCAAGAATATGATAATTGAAATGTGTGTGTGATCGCAAGATGGCTTGAATGCTAGAACCAAACTGACATAGTAATGGCACACGAGATCTTGAAATCCTGGATCCTTCAAATGGTTATGAAGGGTTTATTATATAGGAATTGGGGATGAAATGAACGGTTGAGATAATTCCCAGAGATAGGGAGATGAACGGTTGAGATCAAAGGGAACTGGAGAAGCCATCAGTAAACTCCACCTCTTCAATTTGTAAAGAGGAGACAGAGTTTGGTTGACTGAAGAGCTAGTTGTGAGTTACCTTTTTGAACTGAAGAGGTGGGTGAAGTTACCCATGTGGACTGGAGAGGTGGGTGAAGTTATCCATGTGGACTGGAGAGATGGGTGGAGTAACCCATGTGATCTGATTGGAGTTATCTCTTTGAAGATAAATGAATATTTAATTCATTTATTTAATTAAATTTTTCAACATGTGACACAATTGAATTCTTTTTGATTTAGAATTGCTTTATTGAATGAAATTAAATTAATTTAATTTAATTGGAAGAATTTAATTAGTAAGTTTAAATATTTGAATTTAAACTATAGGAAATTGAGTTTAGTTAATTAATTAATGGTAATTAATCAGTTAAGGTTAATTAATTAAATAAAATTAATTTTTTAATTAATTTTGGGAATTTGATTAGATGATTTGGGGAATGAATTTAGAGGAAAATAGATGATTAATTAATGATAAAAAACCATTAATTAATATATGAAAATTAGTATTTTTAATGTAAAGTTGAAAACCTGTCCATTTTCGAGTGTCTACATTTGCCCCTCTTTGATGTGATGTGACTTACCATAGTGTGTCAAAGAATTTTTAGATTTGATCCTGCCCCAGCTTGTCCTAGTGATAGCAAGTGGACTATATGCCCCCTCAACAAATTAAGCATTGAAAATGCGTTAGATGAGCTTTATTTTGTTGAAAAAGTGAATCACTATATGATGATGATGAATGCATTCCTATGTTAGTGATGATGTTACTGATGATGGATGAATTGATTATATGATCTACTATGCACATGTTTTGGATTTTTCTTATGTAATGAATGAATGCAATCTACCATGCACAAAATTTTTGAGTAATGCATGTGTTAGTTAGAAGGAAGTTAGTTTGGAATGTGATCTCTGGGATTGATCTAATAGAATGGAATGATAGAAAGGATTTTTGTTTTTCTTTTTTTGAAAGATATGAATGGATAGAAAGGATGAGTGTCCTAATTTTCTGCCCTTGTTTCCAATTTTTGTCATCATTGCTTCTTTTTTTTTGAAATTCCGAAGAGCATCCAATGCATCTAGATCACATACCACCTGGATACTGCCACGACCTCTTGATAAGCGGAAGGAGTAGAGAGATTGAATAGAAAGAGAACCTAGTGCACCCAAATATTGACCATCTAGGTTTAGCTATGTTCCCTATTTGAAAAGAAAGAGAGCCAAAAGCACCCAGATATTGATCATCTGGATACTGCTTTGTCCTCTAAATTTAACTAAAAAAAGGAAACCAAGATAGAACTCCTATGCACCTAGATTCCATCTAGATAACACCGCAAGCTCTTGATTTCGTAAAGAAATGTCAAAGCAAACAAGATAGAAGTCCTATGCCCCTAGAGTCCATTTGGATAGCATCGCGAGATATTGATTGAAAAATAGAAGAAAAGACCATAGAAACCAAGATAGAACTCCAATGCACTGAAAGTCCATCTGAATAGCACCGCGAGCTCTTGATTCTATAAACTAAACAAGAAAATAAAAGAGAAGGAATGTCCAATTCTTTCCCAGGGTTAACCTCAGATCATGGAACTGCGCAGCTGCCAGATAAGTGACAACACCTATCGCATTTATCCTAAATCATCATGGCCCTAAAATCAAAGTAAACATTCAAGAGATAGAAATCAAAGAAAATAAGTCATGATCTATCATAGCTACTCTCCTCACATGGTGGATCCTGGAGTAGCGTAAGAACACAACTGTGAAATATAGACTGACATCTGACTGACCTGACTGACCTAGTCAACACTTTTGGCTAGTTTCTTGATGTAATTGGATTCTCTTGATTGGCTCGACTCTTTGGATAGGCTTGATTGGATTGATTGCTTGCGTGTGTCTGGTTTCAGTAATAGATGACTCATATAAGACTGACCTGTCTGGTTTGAACATATCCATCACTGTATAAGATAATTGATATGATTGATTGATTGATTGGGATCATTTTAGCAGCTGATCAAGCTATATCAGATGGGCCCAATGCTGATTTGCAAAGCTCATGATTGTGACAATTGATAGATTGGCTTGGTCGCCAGTTGCTTGATGATTGATTTGATAGATTGATAAAGCTATGTTAGATGAGCCCAATTCTAATTTGCAAAGCTCATGATTATGACATTGATTGACTAGGCGTGATCGCCCTTTTCTCTCTTGATAACCGAGTTGGCTTTATTGCTTGGGATTTTGCAAATTTTTGAATGTTTTTTGATGAAGATTGATTTTCTCATAACATTTTTATCTTTTTAGGATTTTTGATGATTTTTCCAATTTTTTGGATTTCTTCCAGACATTTAGAATCGCCCCCTAGTGTGGTGGACTAGTATTAACCATGGGTAAATGCTTGGTTCTTAGAGGGGAGTGTGCTCAAGATTTTTCGATTTCATTGATGGTGAAGCTAGATTTGAGCACTTGGCACCTGTTTGCTAGATTTTCACTAAGGTACCTACTCAATAGCACATGTTTGTCAGGTTTTCACTGAGAGACTGATTTTGTTTCTCTTTACTTTTTTTTCTTTTTTGATTATTTTTGTTGTCGCCAAAGTGCCTGTTTGCCAGGTTTTAACCAAGGTAACATTTTGTATGTTCTTATTTTTTTTGGTATTTTCGGGATATGTAGATAGGTGCCTTAACCATAGAGTTTTCAAGGGTAAAACCTCGTGAGGTGCATGTTGTTGATGTATCCTGGGAGCTAATCTCCTTCTGTTGTCACCACTATGAATGCCCTACTCTAAGTGGAGCTGACAATGACAAATGGTCCTAGCCAGTTAGGCTCAAACTTTCCTAGTTTGACTTCTTCTACTTTGTTCTTTTGATTTTCCATGAGGAAAAGGTCTCCTATTTCAAATATTCATGGCTTCACCTTCTTGTGATAGTTTCTTCTAAGGTGATTCTGAAGCCTTGTAAGTGGTCGAAGGCATGATGTCTTCTTTCATCTAGTAACTCCAATTCACTGAGCCTTGCTACCTTGTAGTCTTCATCTGTAATCAGGTTCTTCAATGATATCCTTAGGGATGGGATTTCCAATTTGAGGGGTAATACCACCTCTAATCCATAGACTAGGGAGAAAGGAGTGGCTCCTGTAGGTGTTCTCACACTAGTTATGTATGCCCATAATGTGGGACTAATTTGTAAATTCTAGTCTCACCCTGATTCATTCACTATTTTCCTCAAGATTTTCAAGATTGTTTTGTTTGTAGCTTCGGCTTGGTCATTCCCTTGAGGGTAATAAAATGAGGAGAACCCTTGTTTGATATGGAACTGTTCGCATAGCTCTTCAACATCCTTGTTCTGGAAAGGTGTACCATGATCTGTCAGGATAGTTTGAGGGATCCCTTATCGACAGATAATGTGGTTAAGTATGAACATTGCTATTTTCTTTCTAGTTATGTAAGTGAGGGGAATTTCTTCCACCCACTTGGTGAAGTACTCTATTTCTGCTATGATGTATTTGTGTCCATTTGCTGAAGAAGGTGTAATTTTGCCGACTAGGTCAAATCGCCGCATGGAAAATGGCAATGGTGATGTGATAGGATTTAGTTCTTGGGCTGGTGCATGGATGAGGTCTCCATGAATCTGACATTGTCTACACCTTTTCACATGTCTTTATTGTGGGCCAATAGTATCCCATGCAGATGATCTTCTTATCTAAGCTATTGCCACCTCCATGGGTTCCACATATTCCTTCATGTACCTCATACAAAGCTCTCTGGGATTTTGTGGAAGTGAGACATCATAGTAGCGTTCCTTCTAGACTTCATTTATATAAAGTTGTTGAGAGGATGGTATACCTACTAGAGGCTTGTCATATGAGGTGACTTTCTCTAGTTTCTAGACAAGTTGGGAGGTAAGACACTGTTTTGGAGGTAGTTATAGACATCTTGGTACCATGGGGATTCAGGAACAACAAGGACGCATGCTGATTCTATGATAGATGCTTTATGTGATGGTACCAAGAGTCACTCTACTAGAAACTAGAATCTTGTTTGTTACTTGGCATATCAATCAATGATGCTATGGTAGCCATCGCGTCTGTAGCTTTGTTCTATGCTCGTGGGACTTTCTCGAAGAAGATGTAATGGAACTTGGTAAGTAATGTTTCCACATGTTCTCTGTATGGTATTAGCTTCCTGTCTTTGGTTGTATAATCATTGTTGACTTTGCTGATGACCAAATTTGAATCTCCAAAGACCTTAAGGTTCTTGATTTTCCATTGAATTGCTATCTTTAAACTAATGACCAGTGCTTCATATTCTATTATGTTTTTTGTGCAGGAGAAGTTGAGTCTTAAAGACTTTGGAATTGTATCATGATTTGGAGTGATAAGCACTATCACTGTCCGTGCACCATGGTTCATGCACGACCCATCAAAATATTATTGCCATACCTCGATCATTGGTTGTATGTCATAATAGATTCGTTAGGAAAGTCATAAATAATAGGCTGATGGTCCTTAATGGGTGCCTCTGCTAGTTGATCCATGATCACTTGTCCTTTGATGGCCTTTCTGTATACGTACTCAATGTCAAACTCACTTAAGATCATTACCCACTTCGCAAATCATATGGTGAGCACTGCTTTTCTTAGGAGTTATTTTAAAGGATCAATATGTGTGATCAACTTTGTTTGGTGACTCAACATATAATGTCTCAGCTTCTGGGAAGCGAAGACAACTGCAAGGCATGACTTTTCAATTGGTGTATAGTTGAGCTCATATCTAACCAATGTTCTTCTTAGATAGTAGATGGCCCTTTCTTTACCTGTGTCATCATGTTGTGCCAAGAGTACACCTAATGCTGACTTTGTTGCTAAGATATATAGAAGCAATGGTCTACCTTGGACTGGTGGCACAAATATAGGAGACTTGAGGAGGTAGTCCTTGAATATTTGGAATGCTTGTTCACATTTCTCGGTCCATATGAATTTGACATGTTTGTGCAGTAGATGTTGGAATGGGTGACACTTGTCTGCTAGCTGAGCTATGAAGCACCTGATTGATTGGAGCCTTCCTTGTAACCCTCTTAGTTGCCTCAGGTTCGATGGTGGAGGCATTTTCAATATTTCTATTAATTTCTCTAGGTCTACTTCAATGCCTCTATGTGACACTATGAATCCTAGTAGCTTTCCTGATGTGGCACTAAATGCACATTTCTTTGGGTTTAGATGGACCTTGAATTCTTGCATTTTGTCAAAGATTGGCCCCAATACTTGTAGATGATCCTTGTGAAGAATTGACTTGGTTAGTATGTCATCCACTTAGTCTTCCATTATTTTGTGGGTGAGATCATGAAATATAGTTGTCATAGCCCTTTGATATGTTGCACTAGCATTTTTGAGACAAAATGACATGACATTCCAATAGTAAGTGCCCCAAGGACATGTGAAAGTTATTTTATGTTGGTCTTCTGGCATGATCCTTATCTGATTATACCAAGAAAATCCATCCATGAGTGATAGAATTTGATGTCCAGTGGTTAGATCTACTATCATATCAATGTTGGGTAAGGGAAAGTCATCCTTGGGACAAGCTATGTTGAGATCTCTGAAGTCTATGCAAATCTATATCTGACCACTGTGCTTTGTAACTTGCACCAAGTTAGATATCAATTCCATGTATGTTATAGGTCTTATGAACTTAGCATCCAGGAGATTCTTCAATTCTTCCTTGACTAGTAGTGCAACATGCAAATGCATCTTTCTCAACTTTTGCTTGACAGGTTTGGCATTGGGTAGCAATGGGAGATGGTGTAGTACTAGCTCTTGATCTAACTCAGGCATATCCAAGTAGGACCATGCGAAATTGATCATCCTTTCTTTAAAGAAGCTGATAAACTATTCTCTCTCCTCAGGGGTGAGTGATTTTTCCAAGCATATGTTATTTGGGTTCTTGTCATCTCCCAAATTGACTTCCTCTATTTCTTCTGCTAGTAATGTTGATTTCTCCTTTGTCAAGGGGAGGAGTTCCTTCTTTCTATCTTCTAGCACCTCATTGAGGTTTTCGCTAGAAGATACATCTTGTTTTAGCTTTTTATCATTCTTTTGTTCTTTTTTATTTTGTGGACTTCAAAGAGGAGCTGCCTCCCCAAAATAAGCCGCTATGTCGAGGTCAATGGAGATGTTCGCCTTGCGGTCTCCTGATAGCATGCCTTCTCTAAGTCCCATGAAATTAGCAATAGCCTCATCATTCTCAAAGACATCTAAATCAAGCGGTCCTTGTTGATCCCACTCTATTAGCTCCGTGTGTACACGATAGATACTTTCATGGTTGTCTGACTCTAGTTGATTGAAAGGGACTATAGATATGGTTCCTACAAAACTAGACTATGATGTGGACGCACCACTTGAAGTCTGATAAATGACATGATTATCTATGTAGGGTTGCTCAGCAATGGCTAGTTGGTCAAATAAGTCTTCTAGGTTTATGATAGTGTCTAACTGAGGGGAAGAATATGGGATCGACGGTTCAGAGTCATGAATGGATCTCCACTCATACTCATGGGAGTCAGTCTCGATAGAATGATCGTCAAATGTCTCACTTCCTTGGTTATTGTCAATTGCAATGTGGAGGTCTATTCGGGTTTGTGTGGTTCCCTCTTTGGCAGGAAACAACTATGCTAATATGTTACTTATCAAGACATGTTTTGTGTTGTGTCGCGGGTGCATCTCTTCTATTTGTTCCTGATCAACTTGGATGTCTTGGATTATGGGACTAGTTCTTTGTTGTCCATAGCCCAACCCTCTCTTTTTTCTCTGGGTTGGTGGGAGAGACAATTACATTATGCCTTGTTGTCTTGCCCCCAGGCCAATTGTACCATCATACCCGAATCTTTGTAACATTGTATAACCATTACCATAGTTTGAAAAGGGTAGGGTTTGTTAGATTGTCTCTTGTGGGTCTTGGTATAACCATGTACTGATATCTTGTTTAAATGGCTTTTCTTCTACTATGTCTCCGCATCTGACAAAGGTTGTGGGCGAACATCTGAATAGAACAGGCTCTAGAGTTTGTGTTGTAATAACAGGTTGTGGCATGCCATAAGTTCTCAGGCTTTGAGGCATGTGCATGATGGTGAAAGTCTCTTCATATCTATACTCACCACAACCTTTGTTGGTGATGGATATTTTTCCCGCTTTCCATGTGACATCTTTAGGATTTGAATCTGAAGAGGATGGGATGCTCGCATCTTGGTTTGAGGATACTTGTTATCAGTGCTGATTTGGATAGCATTACAGTATTGGAAAGGATTGGGATCTCCCTCTATGATGATTTCCTCTCTCTGGTGTGGGAACTTGATGCATTGATGGTACCTCAAAGGTATGGCTTTCATTTCATGTATCCAGGGTCTCCCTAGTAGCATGTTATATCCCAACTCAAGATCTAGGATCTGGAAGGGAGTATTTTTGACCACTGGACCGATACAGATAGGTAGAATGATAATACCTTTGGAGGACCTTTCCTCTTCATCATAAGCTCTGATATTTATCCTCCTTGTGACATCAATGCTTGATTCTGAATAGCCCAGTTGCTTGATTAACTTTAAAGTATAGATGTTTAACCCAGCTCCACCATCAACAAGGACCCTACAGATAGCACTTGTGTGGACCTGGACTAGTAAGTGTAAAGGATCATTATGCAGGGTTTTATTTAGTAGCACATCATAGTTTGTGAATGTGGCATGTTTGTTAGCAGCTATATGGTTAACCATCATTTGGAAGCTTTTGGGTGTTATGTCCCTTGGGACAGATGCATTCGGAAGGGCTTGGTCAAGAGCTAGTTTATGCTATAGAGATATGCGCAATAGGTCAAACATGGAGATCTGGGCAGGTGTGCGCTTTAGTTGATCCACTATGCTTGGCTGTGGATCTGAGTTTGCTTTAGGATTGGCAGATATAGTAGATGAGGATGGTACTCTATGCAAGATGACTCTGGCATGACACGTTGTTACAACACATTTGTTACCTTGGTCTTTGATAGTGATTGTAGCCACATGGCTATCTGAAGGATTGAGGCAATTAATAACATTATCACTGTTGGCATATGTATAGTTGACTTGTTTTGTCTGTCCACCAGACTCAGAGGCTTTTCCCTTGTTGTGATCATGAAAGGTATCATTGAAGGTAGTGTGATTAGTTGTGCCTTTGGTTTGGGTATTTGTCACATTGATGGCCCTTGTGTCAATCAGATCTTGGATAGCATGTTTCAAACATAAATAGTTAGACGTTTTGTGCCCTTTCACCCGATGAAACTTGCAGAAGTTTTTGTCATTATACCACCTTGGTTTGTTTGCATCTTGTTTAAATTCCTTGATTTTGGGGAGAGTGATAGTGTTTGATTGTATCAATTTGCATAAAGTTGTTTCTCTTGGCTCTCTTAATGGTGTGAAATCTCATTGTTGGAATTAAAACCATGGTCTACATTGATTCTATTGTTGATTGTTTGACACAGCAGCTGCTTGTACAGGGGGAGGTTGGTTTTGGGTGTATTCTTGTTGAGTGGGCCTTGTGGGTTGTTGGTTGGCCATAAGGTGCACCTTGCAGTGACACCTCAAGTTGTGCATAGTTGTCTGTCTTCACATCAATGACACCATCGCTAGTGACATTTTTGTTTTTGTTCCACAACTTAGCTTTGTCTATTGCATTTTTGTTTGTATTCATTTGTGTTGGATCTGCAAGGATTCATCGTTTGACTAAGTTTTTCTCACAATGAACTCCTTGTTCAATGAGTTGTGTGAAGTTTGGAGCTAACTATAATTGTGTTGTGAATGACATGTCTAGAATTAGATTGTCAAAAAACATGACTATTAGGTCTTGTTCGGGCACACCATATGTTATGTAGTTTTCTGTATTCCTCCATCTCTATAGGAACTTCACAAAAGATGCTCCATCCTTCTATTTGATATCGCAAATTTCCTTGATGTTGACCTTGCACTCGATGTTATGATGGAAGTGAGCTATGAATTTTTCAGCCAATTCACCCCAAGATTGAATGTCATTAGGTAAATGTGAGAACCATTCCATTGCTAGTCCAACCAAGCTTTGTGGGAACAGTCGCATTAAATGTGTTTCATCATGGGTGACTTCGATGCAACTAGCAAATAACTCTCGGATATGTTTAATAGGGTTGGTATTTCCCCTATATTTGTCAAATTTCGGTACTCAAAAGTGATTTGGGAATGGAGACATGTGGAGAGAATGGTCCAAGGGGTATGGGTATAAATCCTCTGGAATGTAGGATTTAGTTTGCCCCTGATTTTGCATATCCATCATTTGGGTTTGAATGGTTTGCATTTGTTGCATTAACATGTCCATTTGATATTGAGGTTGGTGTGTGAGGATGTTCCTCTATGTTGTAGTGGGTATGAGTCTTCGCCTCTGTGTCCCTTGATTAGGAACATAGGATTTCATCCTGGGGACTTGATATTGATTTCCCACCGAGTGATTTTGAAATGGGGGCACATGAGTAGCCCATGGTGGGTTTTGATGTGTTTGCTATTGGGATTGGGAATGTTGTTGTGATTTAAAATGGGGTTGATATTGGTGGGGTTGATATTTCTACTACTGAGGTTTTTGGTTGAAGCTGGGGTTATTGTTGGTGAGGTTGGAATTGAGGCAACTGAAGCTGGGGTTGTTGTTATGGGGGTTGGTTTTGAGGCAACTAAAGCTGGGGTTGGATTTGAACCAACTGATGCTGGGGTTGGATTTGAGGCAACTGAAGTTGGGGTTGCTATTGTGGAGGTTGGTTTTGAGGCAACATAAGCTAAGGTTGTTTTTACAGAGGTTGGTTTGATGTCAGAATGGGAAAAGGTGTAGCCTTGGGAGGGCATTGACCATAAGTTGTACCTGCAGAGACGGATCCCTGTGGGCATCAGGTGTTGATCCCAAGACAAGTATGAGTTGACTACAGTAGCGACATAGTTTTGGAATAGTTGGTGTTTGGTGTGATGGAAGGCATAGCTTGAGAGCTTGATTGCCCTGGCCATGTGACCGAAGGTGGGAGCATACTAGTAACCATAGGTGAACTTAGTTGAGAACCTGTCATGCTTTGAGTGGAAGATGTGCTGGCCTGGTTTGTGCCATTGGTTTGACTGTGTATTTTCTGTGTCAATGTGGGTAACACCAATAGTTGGAATATTTGAGAGTCAATAGGCAGTATCTGAGGAGACTGAGTAGTGTTTTGACCTGCGAGAGGGTTTTTAGGACATATGGTTGATACACTGAATCTAGCGGGGAGTTTGACTCCTTTATCAGCATGGCTAAGAAGAATTCGAGATTCATCTCTACAACAGTGTCAACTACTTATGTGGAATAAGCATATTTCTCTATATCCTCTAGTTCCTCTTCTGTGACATTTTGGAAAAGAGCTACCCCACGGGGTTGTTCAAGGAATAGAGTAGAACTAGTATTTATGAAAGGATCATTCTCTTGCTTTGTTTCCCAAGTGGGGAATCTATTGATATATGACTCATCAGGTTTTGTTCTAGCCTTAGACCTTGTGTAAGGCCCTCCATGAGGTTTTTGAGACATAGTGCGGTCCCAATTTTGTAACTAAAACAAGTGATATAAAGAAAACAAAGAAGAATATCCTTTCTAAGGAAGTCCGAGTTATGTTTTGGACAATGGTAATTCTAAGGATAGATTTTGATATATCTTGATCTCAAAGTGGTGATGATGTAAAAAGATAATATTTGTCAACCTTTGCCTTGGACAAAGTCACTTTGATAAAGATGATGATGTTTGATATGACGAGATCAAGATATTTTGAGTCTGATCTTTCGAACTATCAATGTTTTTGACAATAATCATGCTTTTCAGAGAAGGGATGATCTTTAATGTTTAGAGATTCACACAATGTTCTTCGCATTTTCCTGGGATAGACACTAGTTTTGGACACCAAATGAAGAGTTGTCTCAATGTTTTTAGGTTAAATCAGGTGACCAGAAATAGGTGGTAAAGTGTATGGTCGATTTTGGTATGTTATCACCGATTGTAGTAATAAACAAGATGATTGAGGCAATAAATAAGTTAACTGTGGCAGACTTCCTTCATTTGTGACACAATGCGGGTAATTTCGATATTTTTAGAAAAATGCTTCTGATTTGCAAGATAGTTGATGTTGACAACCCTAGACTTTAACACATTTGACTCATTATGATAGTTTGAATGTTTTGTTTTGCGTTTTTAGAAATTGATCAAAGAAACATGCTCAACAGACACTGTGTTTTTGAAGAATGAAGACTGACAATGTGTATGTTCTACAAATTTTTCAAGTTGCAAGGTTATCACGAGGTCTCAACAATGAACAATCAGATTAATCTAGGTCAATGGCTTCAGAATACAATGTTATAGGCCCAATGCTTGAATGTCTGTTAGCTCACATATCAATTGTCACACTACTAGGACACGAAGGTCCATGACGTAGGTGCCCGTGTTTTTTTTCATTTCTACGTATTGTTGTCGTGGAGTGAAGATCTCTTTCACTACATAAATACCGTGGGACACATATGTTGGGAATCTTTGGGGGGAAATTTCGCAACCCCTTGCATTATAATAAGGTATTTGTTCAGAGGTAAAATGGGTTGGCCTCTAATTATCAAGGTTGTAGTAAGGGTCCATGGTGTCTATCCAATCGGTTTAGTTGGCTGTTTAGACCTTTACCTCCCACAACCATCGATGGAGTTTCATTGGGCCCCACGGCCAACTGTGTGCATCGTGAGCGGATTGACCCTCGTAAGGTTGTGCAAAACTCTGCACTTGGCCTTCGTGATACCACAAACCATGAGATGAACTTCGCATGTATCTTACGTGGTCCATCTTGGCCTACTATATCCATCTTTGTAGGTTAGCCCATTTATCTGCCTGGTCCCACACTTGTCCTCTTTGGCTCCTAACCCTCTAGTTTAGTCATACGGGCTATAAAAAGAGGCCCCAAGATGTGGTCCTATGCATACCTCGGGGCACCCAATTGTTGGCATTCAAAAAAGGCAGGCAATTTATTTGAGGAATGTGCAGTTTGCAAGTGGCGTGTAAAATATTTTAAAATAAAAAAGCTACAAAATCCTGTAAACCATTTTTTTGACTTTAGCCCTTGGTCACATAGATTTTTAGCCCCTCATTCTTTTCAACCTGTGGGGGCTTAACTTTCGTCCCCCTTTTTTTTCGGCAAATTTTTTTTTTTAGTAAACCTAAAAATTTTACACCATAGTTTTTTTTCATGAGAGGATTAATTTTGTAAGAAGGAAAAATTCATTTTCTCAGCAACTCAAAATTTAGTGTTAGTTTTTGCAAAAGTTCATAATTTTTCATGAGGAATCAAATAGACAAACTTGCACACTATAATTATAAAGTGTCTTTTTAGTATTTTTTTAAAGGTTTGGTTAAAAATCACTCCTTCTATAGTGCAAAAAATAAGGAGGAAGCAAAAAGAGAATCAATGAGGTATTGTGTGTGTTCTATTTTTTCATAGTTCTCCAAGAAGTTCTCTTCATTTCTACATTCTACAAGAAATAATCTATGTCTAGCAGCATGGATCCTAGTGTTACTATAGAACCCCTAACTCCTTTTAATTATCATGATTGGAAGTTAAAAGTAATTCTTATACTAGGGAGTAAATGAGTATATAGGGTAACAATGGGAATAGAAAAATAACCTAATGCAGCTAAGGACAAAAGAAAGTTTTTCAATAAGCATGACCAAGCATTTGGCTTTCTATGTTTAAATTTATCTCCTAAATTTTTATTTCATGTTGAAAACTTAAAAACAACGAATAATGTTTTGAAATCTCTTAAAATACTATTTGGTAAAATTGATGAACTTAGGATTTCATGAGTTTAACAATAAACTCCTAGGTCTTAGTCATTCATTTTTTCAACTTTAGAAGACTTCTTCACAAAATTTTAATCTTTGAAGTTGCAATTAAAAGATTGTGGAATTGACAAGAAAGAGGATCAATTAATCATTTTTTATACTTTCTAAAATAGGTTCTGAATTATCTGTGTTTGTCTCTACGTTCTATTCTACTAAAAGAGCCCTTTTTACCTCATGGAAAATTCCCACACTAGATTACTTATTTTTTGATCTGACAAGAGAAAAACAAAAGCTAATTAAAATGGGTACTTTAAACTCTACTAAGGCACAAGGTTCAATTATAGAAATTGAGAAGCAACAAAATGCTAAAGAAGAGAAAAAGAACACTAAAAAGGACAAGGAAGGGAAGAAAGAAGACAAAAATTACAACTTCAAAAGCAATAACTCATCTCAACAAAGTAAATCGACTACTGAGAGAGTTAAATATTCCCTTTTTAACAAAACTGGCGAAGAAGAACATCAATACAAACAAAAAAAAATTGAGCTCCTCACTTCTCTACTAAAAAAGAATAATATTAAGGTAGATGATTTTGTCAAAGTGTCTTGTTTGAATCATAAAATTTATAAGGAAAAAGAGAATTTGAAAGGAAGTGACTTATTTTCTAAAGTGATTAAAGATTTTGGTGCTACACACCATATGGGTTCTCAACTTGATGTGGAATCTTCAGATCCTGATTCCAATTCTCATAATTCAGATGATTTAGTAGATGAGAGTCATATTCAAGATATTTTTTAGTAACCGTCATAATCTCTTCTTGGTGTGTGTTCTACATTAGCAACATCATCATCTTTTGGGGGTGCCTTATAAGCTTCTTCTCTTCTTATCTCCTTTTCGGAGGATATCTTTTTTACCAATGATTTTTCTATCTTTCTCATTTATTGAGAGTTTTCATTGTTCATGGGTATCTCATTAGGCTAGTAGCTGAGACTAATTTTTATCTTTCCCCCTAATTTATTCTTAAGGGGGAGTGTTAGTGTAATTATTTAATTTATTTACTCTTAGGTGTTTTAATCCTAATTACTCATCCATGATCATTTGACACTTATCTACACAAGTTGTCATCATTTACGAGTTGTCTAGAGATGTGTCGATTCTATTTTGACACATCATCCTAGTTTAGTGGGTTATTTTCAGCAACAACTTTTGGTTGCAGATTCCATCTCTACTTTAATGGTTTCACTTTCACTTATATATCCTTGCCTCTTTTTCATTATTGAATGGTCTACTTTTCTCATTTTGTTATTGTGCTTTCATTTTTATCTCTAATTGATCTTGATTTATTCAATTACTAAAGATAGATGTCCATCACTATTTAAAAACCTATATAAATTAGATTAACTGAATTCACCATGATCATTAAGAGCTAAACCTATTATTCTATGAATTTTGATAATTTTGAAGAAGTTTAAAAAACTGAAAAGGATTTATTAGAAGTTGGTGATCTTAACTCAGAAATGTGCCAATGCCAATTTCACTCTAAAGTCCATTTAGCAAGGCAATAAAGTATAAAATTCTATTCCCTAACAATAAGAGTAGAGAAAATTATTATAAAATTAAAAGAGGATGAAAGATTTAGTACACTAAAGAAGCAATCCTTTAGGAGGATTCTTGAGAAACCTTCATGTTTGTTGGAAAATAAATAAAAAATAATAATTTTTTAGGCAAAAGTGGACAAGCCACTATAATATTTTTATTGAAAACTGATTCAAAAAAGCTCAAACAGGAAAGAATCAAGAAGAAAACCCAACATCATCGCTCAATACAACATTCGAGTTATCGAATATATACAATTTTAGTGAAATTCGAAGATGCCTACGCATCTTACTTACAATATGAAGTATAGACTACCTCTAGTTTCATATCTTACTAGTTACAAATTACAACCCACTCTGATCAGCATGATTTAGTATCTCAAGGTACCCTGTGTGTATGAGGATCAACATCATCTGCAGCTCCATGCCACCCACATTCTGGAATACCCTGTGCATTTGAATCCCAATAAGGGCCCAAGGATTTGTCCCAACCAGGATCACAATGTGGATTCACCGTCGAGCCCCAACCACTTGAATTTTTTGGGGACCCACCCGACCCAGAATGTTCACTAGTTTGAGGATTTTGTAGTTGAAGGGACAAAGAGGGGAGCCAAGAATTCCACTCAGCACCCACAACAATAGATGATTGATTTGAAGGCACCTATTGCGAACTCAGACAGGCAGGTGTATTTGAAAATCTTAACAAGTCCAATAATGCATACCCTATTTTTCTCACATGGTCGTCCAACTAAAATCCAAGAGCCCGAGCCATGACATGTAGTGTAGCTTTCATGTGGGATGGACTATATTTTTCCATAGATCTTTTAAGGGCTTCGTATGTGACCAGTACTTCATGTTTTTGTAGTAGCCACGAATGAGAAACCAAACCACCCACCAAAGCCAATCCTTTCCACAAAACATAATTTTGCATAGCAATATTAAGTCTACTGTCAATAATGAAATGTGACCTAATTACCTTGGAGGCCAATGATTGCAAGAGCTGAGGTGATTGCAGTTTATCCATAGCATTGGATAGGAAAATAGAAACCATATTTGAAGGGTAAAGGAAGTGCATCATAGGCGAGACAAGGAACTCCTCTCCTATTACCTGCTTGATGGCCCGATGAAAGGAGGGAAAATGGATGAAAAACATCGCAAATAAATCAAAATTAATGAATTGGACTTGGAAATAACTGTTCTTTGTCCAAGTTCAAAAGCCACCAAAATAACTCAAGCATCTAGTAAATTGGCAAAGGTAATGCCCTATTTAACAAGAAAAAAAATTCAATCGATAGCATGACCAATTATTCTAATTTTGATAGTAATTGAGTTGCACTTAAAGATCCATCCATATAATTTTTGAAGAAACTAGAAGAGGAGGTTACCACTTATCACACTTTTTGAACTTTATAAAAATGAAAAGCTTACAATAAGAGAAGAAAATGAAGACTTGAAAGTTTCAAAATACTTAGAAGAAAAGAATCAAATGAAGCTATAAATCCTTCAAAAGAACATTTAGGAGAAATAATTTCTTTGAGCATGACCAAAATAATAATCCAAACCTATTCAAGTAGACAATAGTAAACCCAAAATTTTAATAGTTTAGCTCTAAGAATATGTACAAATGAATAAAAATATGACCAGTATACCAAGAAACAACAAGAACGAAAAAAGACCAACATAGGAAGTTGTTCTAAAATTGTCTAAAATTTAATTAGAGATTGTCATGCAAAATTTTTAATAAAATACAACCCAAATTAAATGTTTTCCTTGATAAGATTCCCTATTCCCTTGGTTAGAAACTTACATTGTACTATATAACCTTAGGAGGCATGCCATATTTCTCATGGGATTAGAAATAATTTCAAGGAGAAGAAAATAAGGAACTAATGGTGGATATGTTATAAAATACCTACCACTCTCTTAAGATTTAATAGCATAGTTCTAACATCAATATTTGGGTATTCTTAGCCATATGCTAGGGTAAATGGGTATGTAATTAAATTTTTTTGGTGCATACACATGAACTAAGAAAACCAATTAAGTCTTCTATTTTAGATCAAAGTTGATATCACAACATTCCCTAAAAAAACAAAATAATATTTATATACATATAATTTATTTTATTCTCTATTATTGTGAGAATGGTAGTAGTAAAATGTATTGTTTG
Organism: Thuja plicata; assembly: GCA_018584345.1. NCBI lineage: Eukaryota > Viridiplantae > Streptophyta > Pinopsida > Cupressales > Cupressaceae > Thuja > Thuja plicata. The sequence goes on along the minus strand of MU223676.1, from coordinate 1,472,557 downwards.
CAACATATGTATGAGAAAGTGCCACATTGTCTACTTCACATCTAATCCAATTTGAACACAAAGAAATCAAATGAGGAGTATTGTCATCTGAAGATGGTTGAATTTAAAGAGAAAAATATGGTAAATAGTCTATCAAATTTAAAATTTAATTTTTTGTCATATCTAAAATGAAATAGGATACATGGATTCAATTTACCTAGTACCAAGTAGCAGAAGTTATAAAATTTGTTCTTAGTCACGTGCATGAAGAATATACGTGGCTTGAAAAACCTTATCCCATTATGATTGAGGAAATTAGAGATGTTACTAACCTGTGTGATCCCAAAGAGGTCCCTACCTTGAAATCTTCAAGGAACACATAAGTTATGAAACTAACAAGAGAAAATATTGACAATAGACCACTAACACTTTATGGAATCCGAGACTCAACAATAGTCTATGCTATCATGGGAATTGAATATAAGGTATATTTCATCAAAGGAGAAAGAACCTCTTCCACGTCCACAATTAAACCTGTGTACCAAATGGTGAAAGAAGGGAAATAATTTTTATTTTTCAAATTATTAAGGCTACAACAATTTCAGAACCTAAAAAGGATGAAGTATTCCAATTAAACTTTTAAACATGACTCTCTCATTCTTTCTATAATGTTATATTTTCTAAAGAAATTAATTAATAAGTAAGATATTGTATGGAATAAGAGTACTTATATTGGATCTCAAATCAAGAAGCACATGTTAAGTTATAAAAACATAGAATAATGTGACACAAAGTTTAGGGATTTTATTGTAAATTTTTAAAAGGAAATGTATAACATATTCAAAATTCCTAAAGAGATTGTGAAAATTGATAAAGACGACATTATATTGAAGGTTGGTAGGGATAATTACTATAATGAGGTGTTCATACCTAGAACATGCTGGGCTCCTAACTTAACCAACAAAGTCTTAAAAGCTATCTAGATGGAATATGAAACTATACTATTTTAAAACCTTAATCCAAATGAAAGTAGGTTTGGAACATATGATGAAATTACTACCCAAAAATATCATAAGAAATAGGATGATAAAAAAGAAAAGATGAGACCAAAACTTGTTGAGTCCCCCTCCTATGGGAAAAGGAAATCTAGGAGTGTTGTGACTGTGCCTTCTTTAATTGGATGAAAAAGGGGTGGAGGAAAAATATTTGGTAGTTTAGGAAATAGGACAAAATGTGCGAATATTGGTGTTGAAAGTGAAGAGGAAGTGGTGAAAAAGGAATCCATGGAAATGGATAAGAAAAGAAAAGAAAGATCTAGAAAGAAAAAGTGCATTCTTTATTATTTCTATGTTGAGGAAAACCATTATGAAGTTATAAATATTTTTCATTCAATAATTCAACATGATAATATATAGGATTCACTAGAGTAAGCAACATAGTCACACTAATAAAAAACGCTCTGCAACTCCCGCTCCCTTTCCCGCCCAAGCTCGATTTCAAACTGAAGGTCCCATGCTCGCCTCCCCGGGGGGAGATGCTGCCACCCTGGCAGACCCACCTGTTGGTCCGGATGGACCCCAGATCACGGACACTGGGCCAGAGTCAACGGGGGATTCCCAAAAGGCGTCATCTTCTTCCGCGGTTTCTCCTAAACCTAACTGGAAAGGATCCCTTGTCGGTGAAGCCCAACAATCCTTGTAGGCCCTTTTGGTGGACTTTGTTCAGACAGAAGAAGGTGCTGAACTGTCTCTCCTGGACTCTGTGGTAAACCGCACAATGGTAGATTTCCAGATGGCTTTGGTGGGTAGATTCTTCGATTTCTCACCTACCATTGAAATGGTCAGAAAATGGATTTCTAACCAGTGGAAGATCAAAGGTTCTGCCCTGGTTTCGGCTATGTCGGGTGGACTTTTCCTGTTTAAGTTTACCACCCTTGAGGACATGACCAATGTGCTGGCTGGTTCATGGGTCTACGAAAAGCATTTCCTAGCCCTTGCGAAGTGGAAGCCTGGATTCAATCCGGCAACGGACCTTGCTAGATCGGCCCCAGTTTGGGTTTGCCTCCCAAGACTCCCGCTCGAGTATTGGGATGAACAGGTTTTTTGATGGATTGGAGATTCATTTGGTGCATTCATAACAACGGACCAGGTAACAAAGTCTAAACCCAGGTTGGTATTTTCTCGATTCTGCGTGAATGTCACTGTGAACAAAGTTCTGCCCAACTTTGTTATATTAAAATCCAAACTGGGTAGATGGACCCAAGCTTTAGTCTATGAGAATGCTACCCTATTTTGCAGTAAGTGTGACTGAAGAGGCCACTCTAGTGATTCCTGCAAGGCCAATATTTTGGAGAAGAAGCAGCAGAATAAGGACAAGGGCCTTGCTGTGACCCCCCTGCCTGCTGTGTCAGAGGACTCGGCAGTGGCTAAGCCACACTTGGATGCGGAGGTGTTGGTTCCTAATGCGCCGCCTCCTGTGACCTTTGATACTTCTTCTGATGCGTTGCCACCGGAAGAAGGTGAGATTGTCTCACCCCGGTTGCTGGTTTAGGAGAGTCTCGAGGCGACCTCAGTCATATCCCAGATAGTCCTGGAAACCAACCCTATCTTAGCGAAGGTCTCAGTACCTTCCCTAACAGTGACACCTCCCCAGACGGGGAGCCAATCCCTTGTGGATAAGAAAGAACAACATGATATTGTGGTAGAACTTGAGCTGATTTACCCAGTAAGAACAATCAAAAATACTTCAAGGGGGGTTTTGAATAGATCCCTTAGCTCAACTGACGGTTTTCAGGATGAGACAGGGGAATGGAAAACACAGAAAAAGAAAACCAAAAATAAAAAAGCAGATGTGGGAGCGGATACTCCAAGAGGAACACCTTCGGAAAGAGTAATAAGATTGAAAGGATCCACAAGGGAGGTTGCGGCAGGAAGGCAACAGACCCTGGAAACTAGCTTCAAAAGTAAGAAATGAACTGCCTCTCTTGGAATGTGAGGGGATTAAACAGCTCCCTCAAACAAA
>MU223676.1:1442698-1464113 GCA_018584345.1 Thuja plicata | reverse complement strand
ATGTCTTCGGAAGGCTATATGAGCCCAAAGGCCAATACCCCCCTGATCAACCCTAAGAGTGCTAAGAGCCCTACCCCACCCCAAAGTCCCAAAGGCGACCCACAGGATAAACCCCTCTCTCCTGTTTCGGAAGAGAAAAGTAACTTCACGGGCACCCTCAAGAGCAAGTTTGTGAAGATAGATCTGGAAATAGCGGAGATAAAGAAAGGAATGCAGGACCTGGTGGACCTATACACGAGGACCAATAAATTTGCCTTGAAAGTTATGCATGCCTCCGCGTTAACTCTTTGTAATGTGCAGGGGAAGCTGTCTGATGGCAATCTGGAAGCTAATGCAGAAAATAGAGAACTATTTCTGTTCCTCCAGGAGGAGTGGGCGAGATCCCTGTTGTCCCCTATGTCTATGTGTGTTATTTTTTGAATGGTCTGGTCCCTCGGTCCCCCTGCTCTGTTTTGAGGGGTGTTGTTAAGTTTAAATTTAGTATTTGGACAAGCCCTGCGTGGCTCCGTAACACTATTTTTGATGCTATTGTTGATAGTAGCTACTTTGGTTATTTCTGTTTAAGTAGAACTGTTACGTATGTTTTTGATAGAGGCAAAACTATAAACTCTTGTGCTAACAGTCATATCTGCTTCAAGCTTTGGCTAGTGCCATTAACTTGCTGTTAATGTGCTTCTAGTCCCCTGTTCCACGGGCCAGCACCCTCTTGCTTCTTTTATCTATCAAAAACATGATAATATATAATAATTTACTAAAGAATATCTATAGTTTCCTACATACAATTAGGAAGGTATTGAAAATACTATTATAATATACATGTTAAGACACAACTTTTCAGTAGAGGACATCACTAATGAACTTGCAAATTTTGCAGAAGTAATAACTAATAAGAGAGTTGAAGCAATTAAGATAGAAGGGAAACTGAGGAAATGTGTCATAAATAACTTGAGAAATGTGTTGTCTAGGAAAGAAGATTATGCAGTAATGATGAAATTATCTCAAGAATTAAAAAGTAATTAAAGACTTAACAATCTTATAAAGAAAACAAAAGAAGGGAAAGAGAAAGTTTTTAAGGAAATTGGTCATTTTTTTGTCCATTTTTTTAAGAAAATAAAGGAAGGCTCCTTTGTTGCACCTTTGATGGATTTTTCTTATCCAGAGATTACTAACAAGAACAAAATGATTGATTTTACCTAGTGTTGACAAAAGTGATACAATAAAATAAGGAATAAGAATACATGATTTACTCAAACTTAAGTTAGAGATATCTTTTGATGCTTCTCATTTATTTAAGGAATTCTTGGATTCTCAGTTATAGTTTAGGCCAATCATATCCTCAACTCAGTAGTTAAGAAGGAAACACTCATAAAGACAAGTCTTGTTGATGATGAAGTGATAATATTTGCAAATATATTACTAGATGTTCATATTGATACATCTCTTGACACTATGAAACAATTAAACTTTCGATTAACTCTTTAAAATATTACTTAGACCTCTCATATAAGAAAACATAACAAATTGAGAAAAGAATAGTTGCATAAAGAAAAGTGTATAATCGTAACCCATACAGGAATAATCACACCTTGCTATAAGAGAACCAAAATAAAATTAGAATATTTGTAAAGAATGCTTCTAATATGTTTAGATATAGCCTAAAGTTGCTAGATACCACCAAGTATATTACAATTCAAATGGACTCAATTGAGTCCCAAATTTCTCTTATTAATATAATATATGATTTGGAGGACAATAATAGCCCCATTCAATTGAAAATCAATCAATTTTATTCCAAGATAGATCTTCTGCAAGATTGGAACATTCAAATCTAAAGACAATTTATTATTTTGAGAGAGGCAGTTTATCTGAAGATGGTGACTCTATCTGATATACTCAAAGATGCCAGATCTATTGAGAAGAAGGTGTAGGAAATAACCAATCATAGTCTCACATAGGATCTTTTCTTATAGATTGAATGCCAAAATAAAAATTTGTCTTTAGTCATTTCTCTATGGGAATATACCTCTTCCTTGCTAAGTGGGAACAATCTAGATATGACTGCAGATAGAAAATATTAGATGGTGCATTTTTAATAGCTAATTTTATACAAATTTTTTATGCAAGTCCTAGGTGGAAGAAAGATTCAAGGACACATAAGGAGTTGTTATTGCAATAGATGTCTGATGGAATTAATAGGGAAACTTGTTGTTATGGACAAGGCTATAAAAGACCATCAAGAAGAATGAATTAATTCAAAGGAAGACCCCTCTTTAGCACATTCTCTTGTGACAAGAGAATTATATAAGGGGGAGTATGGTGGAGGCACACCTAGGGGTCCAAGGAGTCCTCAAATAATAAATATCTAATGATAAGGTATATATAGTTTAGTAAGTCATTTTATGTGATGTAATAAGATCATTTATGATCCATGATGCAATGGTTTGGGTCAATGTGTCATGTTGTCTAATTATGACTAAAATTGTCAAGTTAGCAAATTTGAATTCAAATCCTAATGGCTAGTTGGTTCAAAAGTTAGTTAAGGAGGTTTTAGTCACTTTGAGAGTAAAAAATAGTTGAAAAATTCATACTCACACCTATAAAAGGTTTTTGAAGGGGGAAAATTAAGCATTGATATGTAAATAATCAATTTGGCAATATACAATACACAGGTTTCCTACAAATTTGGATGAAATTCTAAACATTTTTCTTTGTAGATCTTTGTTTTCTTAATTTGGGAATTGGATTAACATGATAGATGATTTATTAATGTTTTGATATCCATTGAAAGTAATTTTGAAGTCTCCTTAATCCCTTTTGTGCAGGCTATATTGATTGTTCCTATATATTGCTCTTGTAGACCATTTTGAAGGGTTTTGAGGATCATTTTCTGGAAGTAGGCTCATTCCACTTTATTTAATTATTTTTTCTTGTGGAATGAGTCTAGGGCAATGTGTTATAGCCTCTGATGTTGTCTTCAATGTAGAGGAAGCCAGATTGAAGAGATGGTGGCCACCTATTGAGTAAACTTGCATGTTGAAGGTGTGGGTGCATAGTGCCATGTATTATTCTAAGAAATTTCATTTAATAAAGGGGGTGATTTTATATTGGATCATGTCTATACATGATAGGTAGATGGTTTTAGATCCTTTGGTTGGGTTAGGAAGTGCTTGGAAGTGGGAGTTTGAGGAAGCCCTAGATTTGGATTCCTAAAAGAGAGGGTTTTGTGATTAAATGGGTAAATTAGAATGACGCCTCCTAAAACCATCAAAATTCATTGTTTTTCATTCTAACTCAAGACTGTTTCAGGCTATGGGGTCTTGGTGAGAAGTATTTATTAGGATTTCTTTGTAAAAGAGGGCTAATAAGGCGTAATTATGAAGTTGTAGGGTATTGGTTATGATAGAGTGTCCAAATTACCTATAATTAAATTCTTGATATGTTGTATAAATCTTATAAGGGTATTTGAAATCCTAGTTTTTTTGTTAAGTGTTTTGGGATATTTTAAAGTTAAAAGGCAAATACCCGATAAGAAGGGCTAGTACAATCAGGGGTAGAAGGATCAACTTATGTCTTGGAGTCTAAACTTGAGAATTTGGGCATGTAGAACCTTTTGTTAGGGTGTCATAGATGTGTTGAGACCATTAGATGTGTTGGGACAAGCCACTGAAGTTGGGATCCACATTTGAGTATTTTTGTGAAGCCTAGTAAAGAGGGAATGCTAAGGGAAACTTAGTAATTGAAGACTTAATTGTGAAGATCATTTGATAAAGGATTGAGCAAGACCAAATACCTCTGCATCAAAGTACAACCAAAGTGTAAGTATGATTTTATTTCTAATAGTTTATAATATAAATTTTTTTATTATATTTTAACATACATTATGTCACATGTCCTTGAAATATTGGTGTTAGTTCAATGAATTCTAACGATTTCAAAGCTTTGTTATAACTAGATTCAATATATAAAATTTTAAACAATTGATAACCAATAAAAACAAAATTATTGTCTTGTATTTATTCATTTGAAAGGTTGAACACTAAGTCTATTATTTGACGTTGCTAATTTGTAATTTATAAAACATATTACATGGTACTATTGGCTCTAAAAAATTATATGCATCGTAATTTGTCATTTTAAAAACATTATAAAATATTTGAACAATATCTATGTAATCTCATAGAATGGTTGTCAAATAAATTTTTCAATAAGATAATTAAAAGTAAGCTATATCTAATTTGTACCATGCACATTAAATCAAATATAAAGGATGCATAACATGACGACAACACATTTTTTTCTTCTCGTTCATATAATTTATTTGTAGTGATTATTTTTGTGATTTAGGTCTCTTTCTGATTTAGAGGAAAAAAATAGAAATTAGAATCTTTCTTGGTTATGTAGTCATAGATCCTTTATACAAACACAACACAATTTTTTAAAATTATTTGTGTGATTTAATTTCTGTGACTTGAAGAAAAAAATAAAAATTAGAATCTTCCTTAATTATGTAGCCATAGATCCTTTCTAAAAACACGCAAAACAATAATGTCAATAATTTCTCTTCTGAACCTTCCTCCAAATATATATATTATATAGAAGTCAAATCATGCTCAATGCATATGCAAACTAAATAGAAAATTGTCTATCATAAGTCCTAACTACTAGACAAAAAGAAGGATAAATGATAGTCCTGGTGAAAGCCTCCTGCGCCAATGGGATTTACCTACCAGAGAGAAGCTCCCCTATTAATGATAGTGGCCCATCTGCATCTTTCTGCATTGCTGCCTTGATTTGTTTGCGAGACCTAGGAAGAAAGCCTCGTGAGGAACTGTAGAGTTAAGTGAGAATGTGCAGCTTAGAGAAGCGAGGAAAGGTGTACATCTTGACGTTCGTGGGTGATGGCGAGCACAGGTTTAATCCCACAACGTTCGACGCCATCTCCGACGCCCTCAACCAGGTGGAACAATCGGCAGATGCAGGAGCCCTGGTGACCACCAACGCAGGCAAACACTTTTCCAGCGGCCTCGACCTCGGATGGACCGCCGAGAGCCCAGACGACCGTTTTGACATAGCCGTAGAGAAATTAGAGAATATGTTCGCAGCCTTCATGAGGCTCAGCATTCCCACCGTGGCAGCCATCTGCGGCGGCGCCGAGGCGAGCGCCTTCATTCTGGCTCTGGCGCACGATTACCGCTTCATGACGCAACAAGGCTGCTCCGAGCTTTACATGTGCGAGCTTGATCTTGGCCTGCTTATCCCCACGAGTATGATGACGTTGATTCGCAGCAAGCTGCAGCCCGCAATCCTGCGCGATGTGATGCTGGGCGCCAGCAAGCTGAACGCGCAGATGGCGTTGGACAAAGGGATTGTGGACGGCATTTTCGAGGACTCCGCGGGGACTTTGGAGGCGGCGATCAAGGAGGCGGAGAAACTTGCGGCAAGGGGATGGGAGAGGGAGATCTACCGTGGCTTCAGGTTGGCTTCCTTTCCTGGGGTTGTGGAGGCGCTCGATAATCATGTTCCCTATCGCGCACCCGCTACTTTTAAGCTCTGATGTCCATTTAAGTAAATTTTGTGGAAAGTGCATTTAAGTTTTCATAAACTTTTATATTCATTGTTTGAGAGCTTTTCTCGGTAAATAAAAGCATTTCAAATCATTTTTCTTCTTGGTAAATAGAATTGATGTTTTAAAAGAAGCATTAATAATTATTTGGGCATTCATAAAGGGTAAAAATTATGCTAAATTTCTATTTGTATGGTTACTGAAATTGGCGTTGAAATTTCTAAGATTGTATTCTCCTTTCTGTTTAAGGATGGAAAGAACTTTTATACAATCTTTTATTTCATATTGATTAAATAAATGTTACAAATGTTAGAGTGCTTTACAAGTTGATAGCTACAAGATAATGCGTCCTTGTAGATTTGGATGATACATCCTACATCTGAGAAAAGATTTTTCTTATAAACACTATTTAAATAAGGATGAAAAATCTATCTAAAATGCTTTCTTGAAGAGGAGATAATTGATCTCAACAATTTCAGAAACAGTGAATTTAAAATTATATTAAATGTAAATATATAAATAATTCTATAAAAAAATTAATACGTATCTCAAATCTCTGTTGTATATTCTATAGTAAAAATGACTAAATGTGAATTTGCAACAATCAAATTGAAGTCCTAAGATTTCCACTCATTTTTCTTTAATGACTATTTGGATTCTTATCTCTTCATTCGCGAAAATGGTATTGTATAAATGGTTTGAATCCATCACGAGGAATCTTTTGTATCCTATTAAAATTTATTGATGTGTATCCCATTAAAATTCATTTCATCAATAAAAATTTTCTCTCGCCAATCTTTAATATTGCTTGCTCAGCTACACATTATATTCTCTCATTTTTGTATATTCAGTTGAACCATTAGAAATTTGCAAGTCCATTGTCTGTCTATTTCGATATTCCTTTAATGGCCGAAATGCCAAAGAAATCATTATTGTTTTAAAAGGTTCTTGTCTGCACGAAAAAATATTTAAAGGAGAAACAGAAAGAGAAAGAGAAAGACCTTGACATACATAGGAATAATTTTTTTTATATTCGATTTCAAAATCAGATATGCATGAGGAGCCTACTTAAGGCGTTGTTTTCCATAATAGTGTCAATCAATATGATGGTGGTATGTGAGCACCCAATCTGTCGCAATTAAACTGAAAGAGATTCATGGGGCCAACTAAACGAAGTGGGCAGAATAGGCTCGTTGTGTTGCCTTGTCTTGTGGGTATCCTTTCTGAGATATTGTGGATAACCGAGAAAGACAAACGATGGAATGGGAGTTGGGCCCGCTAAGCGTTCTTTCAAAAGAGATCTTATATTTGAGCGGCTATTTTCCCAACAACCTGAACGGTGCAGGGATAAGTTTCTTCTCTTCGCCCTTGCCTATGCTTTTAGTGAGCATGGTATACTTTGTTCAATCTGCCTCTCACCTAGCGGTATTTTGTGCTGAGGTTCTCAGAGGTTCTTTTGAGAGCTATTTGGGCTCCATTACTAGGGAATTTGATGTTGTTTTAGTGATCCCTGCCCTGCGTTGGCATTGGCTTACAGTGGCTCTAGTGGAGATTTCCAGGGATTGTGGGTCCTTTCGATGCAGATACTAATCTCGTTGTTTCTGCTTCTTTCCACAACCGTTTGGAGTTGGTTTGTGCTTTTCCCTTTTGGCGTTCTGTGTTTAGCACTAGTCTCTTTGTGATAACATGGATATCACTTAAGGAGAGTTTATCTGATCCTGCGAAGGTGTCTGGGTCTTGTATTCCTAATGATGGTAACTGGTTAATATTTTTTGAGTGGGTTTGGTGTGTCACCTACATTGGTCGAACCCTTTTGTTGGCTACTCTGGTTTGGCAAGAAGTGGCTTTGCATCTTACCCCTCTGGTGTAGTTGAGATGTGGGCGTGGCAGTGAAGTGATTGATGTTGTTTTCGTTTCTCCCCCTGTCGTTGTCTATGCCAGTTTTGTTAGTGTTTGGGTGATTCACAATGCCTCCTCTATTTTTCTGGTGGATTCTTTGTGGAAAGAGCTTCATCTCTCTTTCTTTGGTCTCTATGGTAAAAGGTGGATAGAGATCCTATGTGGCTTTGCCCCTATTACGACCTTTAACCCTTTGGTGTTAAGTGTGATCGTTCCTTAGGTGCAACTGAACGATTCTTGGCCTTCAAAAGTTTTTGGATTTCTAAGCACTTTCACAAGGTTTAGGGAACCTTGATAAATCTTTCAGCTCATTGTAACTGATTATTCGAGAGGTGTTTTGTCTTGTATTATTTTATTTTTTTTGGGAAGGTTTTGGGTCCTTTTGAAAACTCTTGAAGGTTTTGTGGTTCTTACAAAATCCCTTTGTGCTTAGCTTTGGCAGCTTTATCTTCTTGATTAAGTTTGTGGTTTGTTGTGCTATTGTGCTTCTTGCTTGTTTTCCTTTCCTTGTAACAGGGATAAGAGCCCTGTCAAAATCCCTACTGACCTAATAAAACATAGTAGTGTTAGAAGATACGGGTCAAGGCCAAATTTATTGACTGGATTCGAGAATTGTCTTTTGCGAATATGCTTCAACCAGTTTCTTATACTTATTATTTTCACTATGGAAGTGTCACCAATTAGATGAAGAGTCTCCTAGATTACATTGAAGTGGGTACAAATGTAAGCTACCATGTTTTTAAATTAATATTCACTTTATATTAAAGAACAACTAGATAGGTATATCATATTTCTAGTTGCTTTTATTTGAAAGAGATATTTCTATGAAGGTCTTTCAATGATTAGTCACGTTCTTTGGAAAGGTGAAAAATGATTACCAAATATTAATGATTAGAAAATATAAATTTATATCTATTATTATTTTAAATATTATTTATAATAAAAATTTAAAAGAAATAGGATATACTTGTGTTAGGGCATAGAGAATATCATTAGTTTGTTTTCATTATTTTACTAAATGTTTGTGTTTTCAAAAACATCTATGCTATGTTTGATAAATTTTAAAGGCGGACAAGATTTCAATATAAGAAATAATTATACATTTAGCTAGTTATAAGAAATAAACCAATCACAGATGAGGGTAGACACACTAGATATTCAATTAATCTTATAATCTCTACCTAGCTTCACTCTATTATGGAACTCTATATTAGAAGCAGCAATTTAATATTTGTCTCTTTGGGAGCAAAGTGTAACTTGGTATTTTTATGGTTTGTAGATAAATGTCTATGCCTTGATCCATAATATTGATAATTTATATGTAGATAGTTAAATATTTCACAATCCTTATAAAGAGGAATATTGTTGTGGATATCTAAGCATGTCTCAATATACAACTATAATATTGGATAGTATTATTATGGCTACATGAGGATATCTTGATTCACAACTACTTGGTGTTATTGTATTATGGATAGTTGAGTATGTATAAATTCTTATTAAAAAAAATATTGTCTTAGATAGTGAAGTATGTACCATTTTTGCAAGAGGAGTGGTGTACTTGTGAGTAGCTTCGTATGCCTTCATTCATATGTATTGGTGGACAATTGCAATAATTAACTAGACACAATTAGTTTTACTATTATAAGGAGAGTTAGTTGCTAGCTAGGACATCTATAAACATGACTAGTTTGGGGTATTATAGATGAGAAAGGAGATTTTACATGTTTGAGAAAGGAGATTTCACATTTCCAAATGATGTGCTATGTTTAGTCCATATATTTGTTTAGTTCTTAAGTTGTATTTTCTAAGCATAAACCTTAACAAGAGCATTGGAAAAATAAGGTTTACATGTTATAATAAGGTCACCTTAATGACTTCATGTTAGTTTTGAAATATTTTGTTAGATAGATTACAATTCTTGTAGAGTAGTTTGAAAGTTTTATACATAGTACATTATACAACCTTCAAAAAGAATTAATTTATATCATTTCTATATTTTAATATTATTTGGGAAAATAAAATAATTTAGATTTTCACAATATTTCTATTAAAAAAATAAAAGCGTAAAATATTTCACTAATTCTTAGGATTTTGAGAGATCTTGGGGTGATGATCTCTTAGCTCTCTTATATTGATTGTCCTATTATTCCCTTGATTTTTTCTTTTTCTTAAATTGACACAAGTTGGTACTAAATAAGCCTTAGTAATGAAAGAGCTTGTATATGCATGCAATTTATGAAGTAGAATAAAAGAAGGAAAGATAATGCATAGGTTAATTATGAAAGTGAATGTTATGTGAAACTATTTTAATAAAGATATATTGCCTAATTTTATGATAATAAATAGACTATAATAATTTTACGAAAGTAATAAGTGATATGAGAATTTGAAAAAATGTGTGAATATATAATAGAATGGTTGTTACATAACAAATTAGGCTCAACATATCTAATGAAACAATTTTTACTATGCAAGATAATTATATATTAGTAATTTCAATTATATTTAGAATATATTAATAAATTATCATATGATGATGTAATAAATATATATGCAAACAATCCCACCTTACTTGATCATATGCACTCAAGATTTGACAAAGTATGAAAGTTTAAAAATAAATACTTTAGAATTGTAAGGGATAATAAATATTTGAAAATATTTCACTTTAGCCAAACAATGTTGTAACTGGATATTTTATTGTTAAAAATTGTAATGGATATGGTAGCACTAAACATTAATATAATTTTTTATATTCATAAAAACTAGGATTTTGGAAAAGTTTTATCATAGTCTATTTTTAATAAAATAAAAATGTAGGACCTATCCTATGAACATATATGCTTCTCAAAATATGATGTAACCAAATTATTCGATATAGAACGTTGGGAATATTAAATGTAGATGCAATTTGAAGGGAGGTTTGTACATTTCATATTAGGGTTTTAAAATTTTAAAATGGTTGACCTTATTATTTCCTTGCGTCTCAAGTATTCTTTTTCATTGGTGACTTATTCATTATGTTGCTCTAGTTTTAAGTTACCCAAGCATGTCCCTATGAATTCTTATTAACCAGTCTTGTAAACTTAAGGATTTATTTAATCGGCTAGTATGTTTGTCTCCATGGTCATAACATTTTTTCCTAAACAATACACAAATGGTTTGATTATAATGTTTAATTTTCCTTGTTATTGTAACAATGGCCACCTTTTAAGTCATGACATGCGAGTACATGAAAATTAAAATCCCTTTAAGTTTTTGAGCACATCATGACAAGCTAAGTCTTTGTTTATATCATTAGACCTGTGATGTTATAGTTTAGTCTCATAGAATATAGCTCAGTGTACACAAACAAGAAATGGTGTTGATAAGATAAATGCAACTTTAATACCTAGCTATGAAGAGAAGCCACAATCTTGTGATGAATTTTAGTTATTGCATATAATGTTAGAGCACAAGATTGATTTCCTTAGAATAAACTATCAAAGGAAGTTGTGATGTTGTGATAAGAAGTTGAAGGTTATAGTGATAGTTAAATTGTACAATCACAATGGTTAAGAATAATTTTCCATTAGGCTTGTGACCATATGATAGACGATAAATAGTTAAATAAAATATTAGGACCACATCATTACAACTTGGAGAAGGTAGGCCATAGTAAGCTTGTGATGTTGTGAAATACTACCAAGTGTCATGTTAATAAAAAAATTACATTATCACAAAGAAATATGATGTCAAAAAAAAGAAACTATGATGGTGCGAGAGATTGGCATGTGTCATATATTGTCCCACATGGATAATGTAAAGAGGGAGAGTACAAGATTACAATGTTCGCTAATTTTTACAATGGTTAGTTTGCAAGGTTGCTATCAAACAACACATGTAAGGTGGGATAGTGAAGGAGACTAAAGAGTTTAAATTGCACAATCATATGGGATGTTGATGTGTGCAAATATCAGATATGATGATCAAGAATGATACCATGTGTATGTGGTGCTCAATAGATTATAATAGGGTTTAAACTAGCAATCACACCTTCGTGAGAAATGAGTACACCAAAGATGTGTGGAATATAAATTAGGAAATAGAATTTACACAATTTGCATAGGTTTGAAATCAATTTTAAGCCATGAAGCTAATGATGTTGTTTGTGTAACAAATGTTTTTGATAGATAAAAGCAGCAAGAGGGTGTTGGCCCAAGAACAGGGGACTGGAGGCACATTAACAGTAGGTTAATGGCACAGTCGAAGTAAGTGGCAAGATTTTACTGTTAACACCAGCTTCTAAGCTTTTACCTCTATCAAAAACCAAGGTAATAGTTCTGCGTAAAAGTTTGTGTAACAAATGTTTAAATGGAGAAGTAATAGCTTTAAATCAACTATGCTTCCAATTAAAAGGATTCAACAATGATTGAAATAAAACCTAATAAAAAATAAGATGGTTGGTATGCATGGACACAAGTTAATTTAAGAATTACTACTATAAATTTTTTAATTCAACTCTAATTTCATATTGACTAGAAACAATTATATAAAATTATCACAACAAATAATTATAAATTGAAATATGTAAACAAAAAATCCTTTTAGCTAACTAAGAAAATTATCTAATAAGGTTGAATTGTGTACATACATGGCACATTTTATCTTCGTAGACCCAACGAACTATTTGATGGGATATAAATATATTTGATTTCTAAGAAATCAATCATATAACCATATTAGATTTTCTTTATATCATAGTAAGTTCGAAACCAAACATTCTATAAATACACGGTATGGATGATTGATGCCAAACCACAAATAAATATAATTTTTATCTCTCTTTATTCATTTTCAAATTAAATCTAATATAAGCTAATGCATAATTTATCTATTTTCCTTCAAGAAAATATGATTTTCCATGATTATGCTTCAATTTATTCCAAACAACTTACGTGTCTTGTCTATACTCCAAGGCTTATGTGTCCTATCTATGCTCCCATAGTTCGATGCAATCATTAAAATTATCCATGTAATTTTACTATGTTCCATTTTTGTGGGCATGTATATTGAATATGAGGATGTGGGAAAGAGGAAAGGAGATAATTGAGGCGCACTTCTTACTGTGAGTGTATTCTATCAAATAGTTGACATGCCATGTCAATGCCTCCACCTTTTACATATGGACCTAATGTGAAGAACCAAGGAGGCGAGTCAAATCAGGAATTACACTTGCCTATTGCATCTACACTTTTCATCTCCTCATATTTGATTTCATGCTCTATATTATAATCATTTGAACTCATTTGTACATATTGCGCAATCACCTCATTTATTGAGTCCAAATTTTTGGTGTTTTATTACATAGTTCACATTCCTTGAGCTTGCAAGATTAGTTTCAATTTTTCTATTTCTAAAAGAGATTTTGTAGGAACTACCACTATGGTCACAATTTTTTTTTATTCATATAGTGTTGTAGGGTTCACAAGAGAAGAGATTTGATGAAAAATTCTACACCTGAAAGTTATATCCTCGAAATAGATTGGTTGATCAAGGTCATTCCTAATTATAAAATATATTGTATAGTATCTAGGAACTTTCTCCAATCAATATTATAAATTTTTGAATCTAGCATGGTTAAGAATTGTTTCATTAGATCTTTCTGATTTAGTGATAAATTCCTTAAGCTAATATTGCATTTTTAACTCCAAGAATGTTTTCTCCCAGAATTATCCCTGTAAAAGATGAAGGAAAACCCATATTGGCATTGTTTGAGGTAGCTCTTATGTGGATTTGAATGTTGGAACCCAATATTTCAGAAGAAGAACATAAATGTTGAAAAACTATGGTCCTCTTTGGAAAATTGCAACCTTTTTATCTTTTAATGAGAAAATTTCTATGAAGTAACTTCTAAGAGGCACCTCTTATGAGAAAACTTTCTTTTTAGAAGCTTAGTTTGTTTTTTTTTTGGCCCTGTGGTGGCAGGTTTCATGTTTTGGCTTTGTTACTTTTTGTCTGGGCATACTTTTCATTATCTTACTCTATTTTGGGTTTCACAAACCCTGTAAAACATGTTTTACTTAATAAAAAACCACGTGTAACATCTTGATGTCAACCAACCTTAGGTCCTATATAGTTTCATTAATTAATATGCTCAAAAGAAACAATTTAAGATAGGAAGGATTCATAATATCCGTTTAATGGAACATACCTTGCGAGATGTGTGTGACCATGACTGAAATAAAGTTGATTTTTTCTTTATATGAGAAATTATTGGTAATCTATTTGTGGACCATACACAGACCAATAATAGTCATTTCATGTCTCAAATTTTTGGGTGGATATGTATGAAAAATTTTTAACAAATACAAACAAAAGAAATGATTCGATTGACTAACAAAAAATACATATTTATGTAGTATTTCTTGCACACTATTGTGTGATTTTCAGATTTCTTCTTGCAGAAAATTGTTGCTTCATAACTATCAACCAACAATTCCCCTTTGAGGAATATATCAAGTTCATTGAGAGGAGTCACTACACACATGTCTACTTTATTGTCGTGTTCAACAAAACTTGGAGTCAGCATGGTAAGATGAGAAGGGGCAGACTCCTTCACCACCATCTTACACTTCAAAATCCATCAATAGCTCATATTTCCTTTTTCTTCCCTACACACATGTCTATTGTGTGCAAAAAACTCATCCAGGGTGAACCCATAATAGTGGGTTACACTTTTTCAGAGGAAGAAATTCTTCACAAAATCTGTGAGGTGAGAAATTTAGTTGGTTACTTTCGATAGAAAGTACTCGATTATTTCGATCGAAACATTCTTATTTTCGATCGAAACTACCTTTTTTGCCTAGTTTCGATCAAAACTAAGCTAGTTTTGATCGAAAGTAACCAGTGAAGATCTTGGTGGGTTTCAACCCATGCCAAAATTAAACTAAGAAAGTACTTTTGATAGAAAGTGCTTTCGATCGAAACTAATTAGTTTCGATCGAAAGTCTCTGAATAAAGGCCATTTCCAAAGGCTAACAAAAATCTGCAATTTTCATGGCTTCAGGGCTCAAGCGCTTTGCTCAAATGGAAGAATATGGACATGTCATTTTGCATCGCACAAGTGCTTTGAACTAGCTTTCTAACGAATATAGATTTGACAATTTTTGAATTTATTAGGTCTATGTTTTGTGACATGCATCAAATGTAAGTTTTTTTATTGAAAATAAACCTCCAAGTTTGATGTTCAATGGAAAATAGTAGGAAAAAGAAAAAAAAAATTGAAAAATAACAGTGCCCTTCAGCTTCGAGTCTACTTTCTATAAAAAAAAATAGAATTTTGATAAATACACAAGTTATAAGCTATGCAGTCAGGGTATATCAAAATTACGGTTAACGCTACTTAAAATGTTCATAAAATATGCAATAATCATGATAATGTCGTCAAACCAATAGCATGCACTCCATATGGATGTTATGAAACCAAATTCTAAAGAAGCGCATTGATATCTATTTTAGAAAAAATGTTATGCCCTAGGAAGTCAATGTAACTTTTTGAAAATGACGTTTTCAGCAACATAGCAGTTTTAGTGGGAGAAAAAAAACTATTAAGATCAATTAAAAATAAATAAAAAATAAATATTTAGAATCTAGATAGAAAATCCTAAAAGACTCTAGTTTACTTCATCTTCAGATTTCAAATGATTTAACAATATTTAATATTTGGACCAATAATTTCTCTATTGTAGTAAGGTGATGTTGTGAAACTAATCATGTTTTATAGAGACATCGGTCTTATTCCATTTTAATAAATTTAAGTGAATTCCATCAATTTTAGGCAAAGTTATAGTAGTTTTATAACAACACTCTCGTAAGTAAGGTTTTAAGGGCTTCAATACAAAATTGTAAACTCATGAAACTTTCCACTTGTATAATTTCTTCTACATTGGTGAATTGAAATTATAGGGAGTGTAATTTCATATAATATAGTTTGCAAGAGGGAAATTTGTTGTTCCCAATCACAATTATGACATCGTACTCTTTTGACCCTGCATTTTTAGCCTAGTTAACTGGACTCTAATGAGGGGTGAAAAAAAATGGATAGAGAATGGTCTTGTAGACTCATGCAAATGGATGATTCAATCTGTATTGGGATAAACTCAATCTTTGGATGAAAATTTAAAGATTTTTTCTTAATATTTCTACTAAATGCTTTGTAAGAGTGGACTATTTAGCCCTCATAGATAGATTACCAGCCATTATTTTGTAGATGTGTTAAAAAAAACTATACCTTTCTTTTATATGTATTTTATAACCCCCCAAAAGGTACTTGAATCTATCTTGAATTTGTGATTATCATCGCTACCTTGGAAGTTGTGCATTATTTTCTCATTTGTAAGGACTAGTAGGAAAGAAGTCAGGTTGAGGGTGTATATAGGGGGTTGATGAAATCATAGTTCTTGAGAGTCTTAAATAGGCTTAAATATGCTATTTTTATTTTGTCTAAGTTGTCTCAGAGGCTGGAGCGGTGTTTGTAACCTTAGTGTACTTTTGGATATTTTATGGATTTGTACAAGCGTCAAACCATTGTGAAGAACCTTTAAATTGTAAGGTTCAGAGTGGAACATATTAGTAGGTGATTAAACCAAGGGAATATCATGATTTGAAGCTTTTAAAGGAGAGAGGAATTATTTCTTGATATGGTTTCTTGATTGGGTTAAGGGACATTTATGAGACCTTTGTTGTGAAATATCCCTACATGGTATTGACAATGAGCATTATCCACAACCATCATGTATGGATAATAATGATAGATGGGGATGGGGTAGAAGTAAAATCATTGTACACAAGTTAATTTTATCATCAATATCTAAAGGAAACACCATTATTGATGATGATACAATTCTAATAACAAAGGATTGAAGAGAGGATTAATCATTATAAGGGTTTAGTTAATATATACTCATAAATTATAAAGTGATCTCATGATTATCAATTATAAGACATGATTTTATAGTCAGTTAATGCAATTATCACTATTAAGGTAGTGTTTGTTGATTCATGCAAGGATGATCAATATTTCTATGAGAAAATATTATGATCGTGATTCAAATATGTTGTTAGGAGGCATGTTTTAGAATAATAAATTCAGTAATTAGTAACAGTAATTTAATAAGACATTAGTTAATGATAAATGGAACTGATCAGTTAGTGATATGAAGGGTGCAAATAAGAAGAAAGGTTTTTATGAAGAGATGAGAATGTCTCCTTTAGATGCATTAATTCAAAATGAAAATTATAAGAAGGGAGTCAATCCCTCTCATTCAACACATTAATTGGAGAATATAAAATATATCCTTTCCTTTGTGGATCGCTCTCTTTACATCTTTATTGCCTTTGGAAAACATTGGTGCAAGTAGATAAATATCAGTTAGAGATGACATCATAATTGAAGCATATTTATATTAATATATTAGAAAAAAAAAATTACACTATTCAGAGAACAATAATATTGACATATCAGATACAACCTATTACAATATACCATGCACATAGTTATTGTTATGCCCGAGATAGGGAATATATTTACATATTATTAATGCCCCCATGAGGTAAATTTTCTAATTATGCCTCCATGAGGTAAATTTTATAATTATGCCTTGGTTTGTGTCACATGAGATCATATGGGTCATTTTTTAGTGGGTTGTATTAACCAAATGTGATGGGAAATAGTTTTATGTTCATGGTGCAAAGTTGTCAGCAACCTGTCAATGTTGTCGTGGAGGGGCAAAAGTTGTCAAGATGCTCCGCAAGGTATTAAATCATGAACTTACACATAGTAGACCATGTTCAAGTATTTTGACTCTATTTAAGATCTTATTAGGTAATTTTAACATTAGAGGTCAAATATTGTAAAATTTGTCAAAGTTTTCATAAAGTAAAATGCAAATAAAGTGCAAAAAATAGGTAGATCAATGGTCAAAGGCTAGTTGGACAGTTGTAGGTGATTGAATAGGCTTATGAATTCTTTGAAAACCACTTGTGTATGTTGAGGATGGTGGTGAATGGAAAAATATGTATAAAGAAGGAAGAGACTTCAATAAACATTATTATTTCGACAATTTTAAAGTGTTGTTCCTATAATAGTAATTTATATGCATTTGTATTCTAACATAATGATATGAACATGACTTTAAATTATAAATAATTTTTTTAATCTTTCATATGGATCAAATTTCATTAGTTTTCATGAAATTATATGTAACACAATACAATTTTCTAATGATGACAATTGAAACCCTTTAAGGAAGGGCTTCAATAAAAAAAAAATAGAATCGTGCCACTTTCCAACACTTGAAATGGGTTGAATCAAGGTTTAAGTAGAGTAGTTTGATATTTTTTATATTAACAGGACTGACCAAGGGTTTTGTAACTGAAATGATGATGTACTAGTCTGCTAAAACTAGAATTTTTTCATTTTAGACTAATCTGTGATTAGGGTTTTGAATAACGAATAAATAATGGTCTTGTAAAGTTAATAAAATAGATGATTCAGTCCATATAGAATCTAACTCAACCTTTTGAAAGAAATTTTAAAATCTTTGGTTAAAAATTCTAAATGACACTTTGTAAAACAAGGCTAGGGTGAACCCACAATAGTGGGTTACACTTTTTTTCCTAAACAGACAGTGAAGTCTACATTTTGAAAGAAACTTTCAGATTCAGATGCATATTTTTGTTAAACCATTTAAAATCAGAAGATTAACTAAACTAGAGTCTTTTAGGATTTTTTGTCTAAATTCTATATATATATTGAATTGATTTTAATAAAAAAAATTTCTCCAACTAAAACTACTATGTTGCTGAAAACGTCATTTTCAAAACATTACATTGACTTCATAGAGCATAACTTTCTTTCTAAATTAGATATCAGTGCGATTCTTTGAAATTTATATTTTTAACATCCATACGGAGGGCATGCAATTCGTTTGATGACATTATAATGATTATTGCATTTTTTATGAATGTTTGAAGTAGCATAAACCATAATTTTGACGTACCTTGACTACATAGCTTATAACTTGTTGTGTATTTATCAAAATTCTTTTTTTTTTTGATAGAAAGTAGACTCGAAGCCAGAGGGCACTATTATTTTTCAAATTTTTTTTTTCTTTTTTACTGTTTTTTATTGAACGTCAAACTTGGAGGTTTATTTTTGATAAAAAACCTACATTTGATGCACATCACAAAACATAGACCTAAGTAATTCAGAAATTGTCAAATCTATATTTGTTAGAAATCTCATTTAGAGTACTTGTGCGATGAAAAAGGACGTCTCCCTATTCTTCTATTTGAGCCCCGTGCTTGAACCCTGAAGCCATGAAAACTCTAGATTTATGTTAGCCTCTACAAATGGCCCCTATTCAGAGGGTTTTGATAGAAACTAATTTTGATAGAAAGTAGTTTCGATCGAAACTATTGAGTTTTGATTGAAACTACTTTCTATCAAAAGTAGTTTCATGATTTGGCGTTTGTTTTCCATTAACCAAAGCACTTTTGATCGAAAGTTATAAGTTTCGATAGAAAGTCAAAGATGAGTTTCAGTAGAAACCTATGTCAGCCTATTAGGTGTCATTTTGGGTTCAGAGCGATTACATATAAATAAATATATGTTTTCGTCATCTTATTATTTCAAAATTTTCAAAATAATTCACATTTTGGAAAAGGAAGACAATTTTGCGACTTGTGATGGGAAATTAAAAAGAAGGCTAAATAAGAGTACACAACATTATTCAAAAGTGACTCAACAAAGACTACATGAAGAAGCTCGGGAAAGATATTATCGTAAGAAACAAGGTACATCTCTCTCTCTCTCTCTCTCCATATTTTAAGTTGATGATTATGACTTTTCTTAATGAAACATGTAAGCATGATATTGCAACACCTAATTTGATAAAGAAGACCTAATTAGACCTATTAGGACATAATTAGACCTAAGACCCTAAACCCTACCTAATTAGGCCTAGGACCCTAAACCCTAAACCCTACCTAATTAGACCTAAGACCCTAAAACTTAAACCTTGAACCCTAAACCCTACCTAATTATACCTAAGACCATAAACCCTAAACCTTACTTAATTAGACCTAAGACCCTAAACCCTAAACCTTACCTAATTATACTTAAGACCCTAAACCCTAAACCCTAGAAACCCTAGGTAATTAGACCTAGATTAGGACATAATTATACCTAAGACCTAATTCTAGACCTAATTACATGACGTAATTATTTCTAAGACCTAATTGCATGACCTAATTAGCCCAATGACCTAATTAGACCCAATTAGGACCTAATTAGATCCAATTAGGACAATTAGGACAATTAGATCCATTTAGGACCTAATTAGATCCAATTAGGACCAAATTAGACCCTTTATAACCTAAGTAGACCCTTTAGGACCTAATTAAATCCAATTAGACCCTTTAGGACCTAATTAGATCCAATTAAACCCTTTAGGACCAAATAAGATCCAATTAGGACCCAATTAGACTGAATTAGGACATAATTAGATCCAATTAGGACAATTAGATCCAATTAGGACCTAATTTGATCCACTTAGGACCTAATTTGATCCAATTAGGTTCAATTAGGATAATTTGATCCAATTAGATCCAATTAGGATCTAATTAGACCCTTGATAACCTAATTAGACCCTTTAGGACCTAATTAGATCCAATTAGACCCTTCAGGATCCAATTAGATCCAATTAGGACCCATTTAGACCCAATTAGGACCCAATTAGATCCAATTAGGACAATTAGATCCAATTAGTACCTAATTAGTTCCAATAAGATCCAATTGGGACAATTAGATCCAATTAGACCCAATTAGGACCTAATTAGACCCTTTAGGCCCTATTTACATCCAATTAGACCCTTTAGGACCTAATTAGATCCAATTAAACCCTTTAGGACCTAATTAGATCCAATTAGATCCATTTAGGACCCAATAAGGACCTAATTAGATCCAATTAGAACAATTAGGACAATTAGATCCAATTAAGACCTAACTAGATCCAATTAGGACAATTAGATCCAATCAGATCCAATTAGGACAATTATATCCAATTAGAATGTATTAGGACCTAATTAAATCCAATTATACCCTTTAGTCCACCTAATTGGACCCAATTAGACCTATCGGGACCTATGATAGGTTATATGACCCCTTAAGACCCTATTAGACCCACTTAGACCCAATTAGACCATTGATTATACCTATTAGACCTTATTGTACCTATTAGGACACACTTAGATCTAATTAGGACCTAATTAGACCCTTTATAACCTTATTAGACCCTTTGGGACCTAATTAGATCCAATTAGACCCTTTAGGACCTAATTAGATCCAATTAAACCCTTTACGACCTAATTAGATCCAATTAGGACCTAATTAGACCTAATTAGGACCTAATTAGATCCAATTAGGATAATTAGGACAATTACATCCAATTAGGACCTAATTAGTTCCAATTAGATCCAATTAGGACAATTAGATCCAATTAGATCCAATTAGACCCTTTAGGACCTAATTAGATCCAATTAGACCCTGACACCTCATAACTTGATATCCCTTCACATACTGTAACTCTGCATAAGATGGAAAAACTTCCCTTTTCAGGGTCGCTTTAGGCACTAAAGCCTGTACCTCCTTGAGAGAAAGACCAGAGCCAACCTCTTGTATCTTCCTCTCAAGTATGGCCCCTATAACATCTCGACCATAGGGAGTGGTACCATGAAGGTCATCCCTAATAGTAATCAAGCTATGAAGTATAGATTGACATGCGTTCTTATAAATAGTAGATCTATTCAGATTATTAATGGAACCTTGCAACCTTTGAATTTCTCTATTAGTGTGCGCAAATAGTCCATCAGGGGGAATCGGTGCATCTGACATGTGATATATATATA
>MU223676.1:1407612-1427378 GCA_018584345.1 Thuja plicata | reverse complement strand
TTATTTTCTTTCAATTTTGGGTAGAGTCCTTTTAGGAGTTAACTGAATGTGTTGTCATGAGGGTTTGCTTAATTAGGGGAAGTTGATCCTCTTTAGGGGGATTCTTCTCTCATTTGAAGATAACAGGGTTTTGGGAGCATTTTTGGAACCTTTGGTGTGTGCTTGGTTTTGGAGTTTAATTAGGGAATTCTCCTTGCTTGGATTTTACATTGTGTATTCTTCAACAGATATTGAGGTAGGGTCTTGTTCATGTCAATTTTAGTTTTCAGATCCCTGTCTTCTATGCATCCAAAAAGCTAGGATCCTTTGTTTGGTCATTCCTTGCTTTTTTATTTTGTATTTTAGAAGATTTCAATTGGAAAATAATGTTTTAGATCAATTTTGTGTTTAATTCAAGCTTGCATGCCGGATCTGCGCTTGTGGGCATAAAGGGGTTTCATTTTTATAGCATTAGGAGTAAATGGGTAGAATGGTTTCTAATTTGAATATATTGTTGAAATGAGTATTTCTGGAAACCTAGATCCTTAATTTTTGTAGAAAAATATATATTACCCTAGTATGGAAGTGTTGTCAAAATTTCGTTGGGAAATTCCCTATAGAACTCTTAGGAAATGATAAATCAATATGCTCTATAGTTAAAACTATAGTAGAAGGAAAAAATAAATCCCTCCCTTGAAAATATTCTTTGCAAAATCATTTTGAGGAAAAATACAAAGTTAAATAATTGCACCAGTCAATTTTAAAGCCTAGAAAAAGACAAAATATTTATATATATTTTTAAAGATTTCCGTTTTCAGAAATAAAATTAAATTAAAAAAAATGAATAAACTTTTGTTTTATGAATGGTGCATAGTTTAATTGTATAAAAAAAAAAGAAAACTTAAAAAAAAATCTTTTAAGTGGTGGGCGGCAGGGGCCACCACATCCCCCTGCCCCCCGTGGAGCCAGCCGCCACACGGTACCCACAGCAATGGGCCGTGGGGGCTGCAGTCCCCACAGCCACAGTGGGTCGCGGGTCTGACCGCATGGTACCCACTGTACAGTGGACCGCAACAGACTGCGGTACCCACTGTCGTGTGGCCTGCGAGGGTGGGGCCGAGACCCCCCCACCATTATTTAGTTTTTCTTTTTTTGTTTATGTTAAAACTTAGTTTTATTTTATTAAATTTTGTTTTAATTTAATTTAAATTAGTATTATTAAATTAAAATTAGCTTTAAATTATTATTAAAATTTGTTTAAATCAGTTTATATATATATATATATATATATTATTAATATGCATTTATATATATATATAAAATTATAGTTTAAATATGTTTAGTTTTATTTTAAGATTGGGAAATATATATATGTATATATATATATATTTTTTATTAATATGCATTTATATATATATATTAAATTATATTTTAACTATGTTTAGTTTTATTTTAAAATTGGGAAATATATGTAAAAAGGGGATTGTGTTCTTTATAAAAGATATTTAATATTATTATTAATTTATAAATCAAGGACGATTTATTCTTTCTATTTTATTTTATTAATTGTTCATTATCAATCAGAGATCTCTATGGTGTTAACTAGTTAATAATAGATGTAGTATTTGACAACTTGTGTTAATGCTTATGTTGCACCGAGGAATTTAATAACTTTATAATAACAACTTAAAATTGGTGATTAACTCCTAGATGTATTTATATGCAGAGTTTATAAATAGATTTAGAGATAATGTTAACACTTGTCAATATGGAATATTTAGTTATTATTGGATAGTAATTATTAGTGAATAAATGAATTTGCATGATTAAGAATTGTAAAATTATTTATTCTTACGTTGACATTATATTTGATTTTAAATGCATTCTAAATATGAGATTATTATACTATGAGGTGTCTTGGGTGCGTGTTTAAATGAATTCAAATGTTCTTCTATGTATCATGTTTTCGGGTATCTGTTGGGTTAGATGACCCTAGGAATTAAATCCAGAGGTTTTGGGATTATACTTTTTGCATGGTGTTTTATGCAATGTCGTTTGTGTTTATATAATGATGTCATAGTCCTAATTTGCTAAGACCCAACCTGGTTCGGTTATGATGTATGGTTTGGTCCTGTGAGGACACTATGGATGTTTTATGGTTATTGAGGACCTATGTGCACCTAAATGGGCTGGTTGCATTTTGATTTGTGATTTATCCTTTATGATACTCTTTTTTGATCCTAGGATAGGTTACTGAATTGTATAGTAGGAGGTGGCTTGCAATAAGTACCGGAGCCTACAAGTGGTTGTCATGGCTTGCTTATTGTAAGTAGTGGTAACAAGTGATAACATAATTAATCTAATTAGGCTGACCTAGTATTAAAATAATAAGATTAATGTCTCACCCATGCTTGAGTGCTAATATAGGATGAGATGATGCTTGCCCCTTTTGAGGTGCGGTTTCGGGCATCATTAGTGATCTTGTCTGTATGAAAGGTCAGTGATGCCATGTATAGTCACTTGGGTGCTGGAATCCATTGAGGGATTACTAGGACAAAACTCAAGGATGTGACGTACATGATGACACCTTCCTATATATAGCTTAGGTTATCCTACGTGTGTTAGTTACCTCTGGTGTTGTTTAGAGTTCCTTGTTTTGGATTAGAGTGCTTCTAAGATCTTCCTATGCATGGAGTATGAGGTCATGTATACCTTGTTTGTATACCCCGTGTGATGGGCCTGTTACTATCTCCTCAGCACAGTGGGAGTGGACCTTTGGTTCCACGTGGTTGGGTGGTAGTGATTCTTATTACCATTGAGATTCCGATGGATTCTTCTTCATGCTTGGATGTTCCATGTTGCAGTATCATATTCCTAGTCTTTTGGAGACTTGATCAATCACTTGAGTTGTGTATTTGTACCATATGTATATATTGGTTATCATCCTTGGAGGATACATTGTATTTTTTATTATGTATTATTACATACCTAGTGACTTGTGCAGTGGATGTTGATTAGGTAGTATACCTTATGGTATCAGTTGTATATGTAATCTTTATTATTGACATGTATCTTATTGGTTTCAGATTAAGTAACCTTTATGTCAGTTCTTTATTATTGTAATCATAGATTAGTTTGTTTAAGTAATTCTACATCAAGGAACCCTCGAGAAATGTTAATCTTGTATGAGTTGTATTTAATGTATATCATGTACTTCATTGTGTTGCTTCCACATTGTTATCATTATTGTTTGTAAACATTTAAAAATAATAATTATTCCATGAACTTAGTGTCATGTTTGGGTTAAGTTCTCCTGGGTTGCCTGGCGGGGCATTACATGTCGACCTAGCTCCATTTCCCACCATTGGTTTTGTATGGCCACTTGGGAATGGAGACTATGTCCATGGAGCTTCAAGAATCTGGAAGGAGCAGCTCTGGAAGTGTGTACACCTATTTTTAAGGTCTTTCCCGAGGCGAGCTGTGGTTGTAGCCCGGCTAGGAAGACCAAGAAGTGTTTGGTAAATATAGGAGGGATGTTTTCATGAGAAAAGAAGGCCATGGATGCAATGATATATGTTTTTCAGGTACTCAAGAACAAGGAGGAGTGCCCAAGGAACCAAGTCACCAAGTTTTGAGACCAAAGACCAAGAACTAGTCTAGAAAGCTTGAAAAAGCCCTATTTCTGAAACAAGGTGTACGGACAGGGTTGAGACTTGAGACCACAAAAATATTGAAGGTCTCGAGTGGTAGGTGTGAACTACCAAAATAAATTTGGGGGTCCTTTGAGGATTTGTCACTGTAAATGTGCATTCCTACTTTTTAGGATGCCTAATTGAGGAAAAAGGCTACAAGGCCTAAAAGATAGGAATTTGGCAAGCGATGGAGAAATGGTCTAACTTGGAAACTTAAGACCCATGTTGGGATTCAAAATTGAAGTTGAATGCAGCCCTAGCCCTCCTACAATCCAAAACAATCATTAGGGCTTGGAGGGTATAGTTAAAAGGAGTTCTTGCAAAGAACAAAGGATCGAAACCTGATAAGATAGGAAGATTCTTAGGAGAGGGAAAGAATTGAATCTTTCCAAGATTTTGAGGGTGGATTGAGGAAGCCCTAAGGGTCCTAGGAGTGACCTAAGAAGATTTCAAGGAAAATCATTGAGGTGTATAAGTTTCTCCCTATGAGGAAGAGGCAGAGGAAGAGGAGGTGTCACACCAATGCAAATATTGATGTTGGATATGCAGAGGAAGATTGAATGACTCAGTGAGCGAATGGATAATCAAGGAATACAAAGAGGGAATGAATTTGATGAAGAGGGAAACTGAGTAGGTGTTGGCCAAAATGAAGAAAATATAGAAGAAAGGCTTGAGGAAATGAGCTATGAAGATAGATTTTTTAGGGCTTTAGAAGGAAGAAGTGAATCAATCAAGATTGGCGTTTCAGACTATGCTGGTAGTCTAAAGCTAGAAGAGTTAATAGACTGGCTAAACAAGATGGGACAATTTTTCGAATAGAAGCCTATGACAGAAGAAAAGAAGATGAAGTTTGAATGCACAAAATTAAAAGGACATGTAATGATATGGTTGAAGACATTATTTTTCCATTAGTATACTCAGAGGAAAAACATAGTCAGAAAGCATTACCGGCAAATAGAAGGCATCACCGACAGAACACAAGCAGTACCGGTGAAATGCAAGCATACCCAAAAGCACAAAGAATTTTGAGAAAAATGCTAAGTATAACTATGAAAAGCTTCACTAGTGAACATAAGCATTATCGGCAAACACAAGCATTACCGGCAAACACAAGCATTACTGGCAACACAGTTTCCAGAATCAACCCGATACGAATAGAAAAGCATACCCCATGACATGTTCAGAGAAAGGAACACCGAGGATCAAGAAAACCGACCATCAGAATCGACAGACAGATCAAGAACCCGCAAATTGTGGATCTGAGTTTTACATGTCGATTAAAGCAATGTAAATCTATTTAGAGAGTTTTATTTTTGTTTTAAATTAAATTATATGGTCATGCATGCTTTATGTAAATTCTTTAAAGCATCCTAAAGGATCTAAAGCATATCTAACTACAGATCAAGATCAAGTTGTATATCTTTAATCTAGAGTTAACGTGTAAATGCATGAATCAAGAATTGAGCCTAGATTAGTATAAATAGATGTTCATACTCAATTGTGAGGACATGAATTCTTAATAATTAATATCCACAAAGAGCATCTATGGAGCAGAATGAAAAATTCATGCAAAGATCACAAATAGAATATATCAGTTATCAAAGAACACACAGAGGCTACCGACGAGCAGACAAAGGTAATACTCAATCATGGAAGGATGATTAATAGTATTTTTGGAGCTTTATAGGATCTATTTCATCAACAATTAAAGATTGCATTTATCTTCAAATCAAAGACTTATGTAGTTGTTCTCTAACAAGTGCATCACATCTAAAATCCTTTTGTAGAAGGTGGACTTAATTGTCCTTTGTAAATCTCTTAACAGAGTGCAAAATTAATAGTTTTGCTAAAGCTTCAAACAAAGTAGATCTTAACAGGTCTCCACTATAATACTCCTAACAGGGTAGGTCATCAGAAGTGACCAAATTGTAAGCCTTAACCGGCTCTTCTTATCTGCAGATAGTGAAGTTTGTGGGTAACAATCCCCACCGCAGTTTTTACTTCATTAACATGAGTTTTCTGCGATACCATATCTTGTGTTATGTGTTATCAAATTTCATGTATGTTTCTTTTACTCTTACACATAAAAAGGAATGTATGATATGATTTCACATACATAAAGAAAGATGAACAAATAGATAATTTGTTTTACAAACTAATGACTAAGGGTTAATGGGCTAACAAAGAAAAGTTTTAGAGGTACTGATTCACCCCTCCCCTCTTAGTACATCATCTCAATACAATTCCAACAATGGTATGATCACCTCCAGAAGGAACGAATTAGAAAGGAAAAGGAAAATATTAAGACATGGATCAAGATGGAGAAAAAGCTCAAAGAAAAATTCTTACCCATGGATTATTCACAAAATCTCTTTCAGAGGTTCCAGAATTTGAAGCAAAACTTGTCTTTAGTGCAAGACTATACAAATGAATTATACAAGCTATCCATGTGCATAGAGCACCAAGAAAATAATGAGAAGATGGATGCTAGATATATGAATGGCCTAGATTTCTCCATCCAAGATGAATTGAGCATGCATCATGTTAACAGTATGGAGGAAGCCTACCAATTAGCTCTGAGAGCTGAAGAAAAGTAGAATAGGAAACATATCCAGAGGCATAGAGGTGGTCAAAGGGGTACCTCAACTCCATTTCATGGAGGTTATAGTAATGATCGAGGAGAGCCTTTTCAAGAGTTTGAAAAAATTATAGACACTAGGCAAGATCCTTCAAATCAAGAAAGAGAAAGGGGCTTTCTGAGAGGACGAGGCTATGGAAGAAAAAGAGCCCAGGAAAACTAGAGAAGGCCTTTCACTTGTTTTAGGTGTGGAGAAGAAGGACACAAAGCCTTTGAATGCTCAAATTATAAAATGAAAGAAATAAATCAAGGAGGATAGCCTAGAGTGAACCTGGTTCAGCCAAAATTTATAGTAGCAAGAGAATAACAAGAAGTCCTACCAAATGTGGGAGAAAGTCTCATGATGAGGAGATCGATGATTATTCTAGAGAAGGAAGGAGTCCTTGAAAAGAACCTTGATGATTCACGGCTTTGAACCAACATCTTCAGAACTAGATGCACTTCAAGTGGAAAGGTATGCCAAGTTATTATTGATGGGGGTAGTTGTGAGAATATGGTAGCTAAGGAAATGGTAGATAAATTAAATCTACAATGTGAGAAACATCCATGTCCTTACCATATGGCATGGTTGAAGAAAGGAAATGAAGTTATTGTTGATAAAATATGCTTGGTTAGTTTTACTATAGGAAAAATCTATAAGGATGAGATATGGTGTGATGTTATTCCTATGGATGCTTGTCATATTTTGCTAGGAAGGCCATGGCAGTATGATAGAAAGATCATGCATGATGGAGATAAAAATACATATACCTTTTGGAAGGATGGCTCTAAAGTGACTCTCTTACCACTTAAGGATGAAAGAAAGAATGAGACCATGTTGGCTACAAAGGATTTTGTCAAAGAAATGAAGGTGATAGGTTGCTGCTATGCATTGGTAGTAAAAAGGGGTGAAGAACTAGAAAATATAGTACCACATGATGCAGCAAAGATACTAGAAGAATTTACTGATGTTATTCCAAATGAGCTACATGTCGGTCTCCTACCAAAAAAGGATATACAACACCATATTGATCTTATTCTTGGAGCAAATCTTCCTAATCAAGAAACTTATCAAATGAACCCCACAAAACATGGAGAGCTAAACAAACAAGTAACATAACTAATTGAGAAAGGCCTAGTTAGAGAAGGCATGAGCCCATGTGTTGTGCCCGCATTGCTGACTCCAAAGAAGGATGGAACATGGAGGATGTGTACTGATAGTAGAGCAATTAATAAGATTACTATCAAGTACCAATTTCCTATTCCTTGCATAGAGGATATGATGGATGAATTAGCAGGGGCCAAATACTTCAGCAAGATTGATCTACAAAGTGGATACCACCATATTTGAATTCATGAAGGAGATGAGTGCAAGACAAATTTTAAGACTAGGGATGGCTTGTATGAATGGATGGTTATTCCATTTGGGCTTTATAATGCACCAAGTACATTCATGAGGTTGATGAATACTGTTTTAGGATCCTACATTGGTAAGTTTGTTGTAGTTTATTTTGATGATATCCTGATTTATAGAAAAAACAAAGGAGAACACCTACAATAGTTGAGGATCATCTTGAGTGTACTAAGGAAAGAGAAGATCTATGCAAATTTAAAGAAGTGCAGATTCATGAAAAATAGTTTGACTTTTCTGGGCTTCATCATTTCTGGAGATGGTGTTCAGATGGATCCAGAAAAGGTATAGGCAATTCTAGAATAGCCTAGTCCATCCAGCATAATAGGGGTCAGGAATTTTTATGGATTAGCAACCTTCTATTGAAAGTTTATTTGAAATTTTAGCAGTATTGTCGCACCCATAACAGATTGTATGAAAGGAAAAGAATTCACATGGACAACAGATGTTGAAGAAAGTTTCATGTTCTTGAAGAAAAAGGTAACTAAAGCTCCTATATTAGCACTTCCAAAGTATTTGAAGTAGACTGTGATGCTTCCCATGTTGGAATAGCTGTTGTTCTTAACCAAGAAGGTAAACTAATAGCCTTTTTCAGTGAAAAGTTAAATGATGTGAAGAAGAACTATTCTACCTATGATTTATAATTTTATGCTATTGTTCAAGCCTTAAGGCATTGGAGGCACTATTTGGTCCCACAAGAATTTGTACTATTTACAGATCATTTGGCCTTGAAATATGTGAAAACACAAAAGAAATTGAATAGTAGGCATGCTAAATGGGTGTCTTTCTTGCAAGGGTATAATTTTGTTTTGAAGCATAAGTCTGGAAAGTAGAATCAGGTTGTTGATGCCCTAAGTCAGTGTGTTACACTAATAACTACAATGGAAACAAAGGTCATTGATCTTGAGTCTATTAAATTTTTGTATGAGGCTAATGATGATTTTTGGAAAATTATAGAAAATATTAAATAGCCAACAACTAGTCATTCATATCATATGAGAGGAGAATACTTTCTGCAAGATGGTTACCTCTTTAGAGGAAAACAACTTTGTATACCAACTGGTTCCATGAGGGAAAATATTATCCACAAATTTCATAGTTGTGGTTTGGCTGGTCACTTTGGGAAGGACAAGACAATAGCCTTGGTTGAACATAAATACTACTAGCCAAAATTGAAAAGGGACATTACTAAGTATGTGGCAAGATGCAGAATCTATCAAGTGGCTAAGGGTCACTCCCAAAACATAGGCTTGTATACACCTCTACCTGTACCCATCGAGCCATGGATAGTTGTGAGTATGGATTTTGTATTGGGGCTTCCCCACAGCCAGCGAGGTGCAGATTCTATTTTTGTAGTTGTTGATAGATTCTCTAAAATGGGTCATTTTCTTGCTTGTAAGAAACTAGTGATGCCACAAGGATAGCCAACTTTTTTTTCTCAGTAGTTGTTAGACACCATGGGATTCCAAAGACTATCACATCTTACAGGGATACTAAATTTTTGAGTCATTTTTGGAGGACCTTATGGAAGCAGATGGAAATACAGTTGCATTTTAGCAGTGCCTATCATCCCCAAACTGATGGGAAAACTGAGGTGGTCAATCGAAGTTTGGGAAATCTATTATGGTGCATTGTTGGTGAAAATCCCAAGCAGTGGGACTTGGCATTGCCTCAAGCCGAGTTTGCTTACAACAGTTCTCTTAACAGATCAACTAGAAAATATCCATTTCAGATTGTATATGGTAAGAATGCTCATGGTTTTTTGGACCTTGTACAACTTCTCGTGCAAGATAGAATTAGCGATGATGGGGAAGCATTTGCTGAACACCTTCAACAACTTCAACAAGATGTTAGGAGTAAATTATAGGATAGCAATAAGAGATATAAGGTTGCTACAGATATCAGTAGAAGGAGACAAATATTTAATATAGGTGATTTGGTGATGGTGTACTTGAGACATGAGAGATTTCCTACTAGCACTTATCATAAGCTGAAATACAAAAAGATAGGACCTTGTTGAACTCTGAAGAAGATCAATGATAGTGCTTATGAGGTTCGTTTAACAGAAGCTTTGTCTATTTCTCTTGTGTTTAATGTTTATGATTTGTATGCATTTCATGGAAATCTGTCTAAGCCAGATAATAGAGATGAGGTGGATTGGCATCACCACCTTCCAGGTAAAAAGAAAGAAAATATTGCCCACATTCAGGATATGCAGTCTACAGTCACACGAAATGGTCATTACACTAGGTACCTGATTTAGTGGGAGGGATTACGAGTGACAAATATCACCTGGATCTTAGAGTGGGAGGTGATGAATTTGGACCCCACAAAGTTGCAGCAGTTCATAGACAAGCACTTGCAGAAGCCGCATTCCTTTAAAGAAGGGGAGAATGATGCAGCCACTTCCAGACGTTATAACTTTTGACTCAGAAGTGGGTTTTTGCTAAAATTTTATAGGTAGATGCATGAGGAAGAGTTGATGGAAATTCCAACTCAGCCAACAATGTTGGTGGCCATTTCAACATCTTTTTGGGAGCCTAAAGTTTCATCCTTGTTGCCCCACTTTTCATCCTGTACCCATGCTATCAAAGTGGAGGATTTTGGAGTCATTTCTGGTTAGTCTGGTCAGTTTGAGTCTAAGTCTAAGTCTTTCTTAAGTAGGCTGTCTTTGTTGGGTTTCCCTGCCATTGCCTTCTTGCTCCTTGCCAGGTGGGTTGCTCTCAAAGTCTCTTCATTCTGGGTAGGTTGTAGATCCCAACCCGACAAAGATAATGTGCTCCAATCGTTGTTCTTTCTCAGGTAGAGATCAAAAACTGGTATGGATCGATTCTGCAGGCCTCAACGATCCTAATGCAACAAATGATGAGCAATTTGGTTAAGAAATGAGTGAGAACGAGCTCAGCAGGATTTCAATAATCATTTTCTCCATGGTGGAATTCTACCTAAGAAAGTGATTTTCCGAAAGGTAGGACTTTACACTTTGCGGGAATCGCACCTCCCAGGTGATTTTTCGCAAAGAAGAACTTTGTGCTTTGCGAGAATCGTACCCCTCAGGTGATTTTCCACAAAGCTTAGTTATAACATGGTGGGCCCGATTGATGAAAAAGGAATATTATATTATTGTTTTGAGAGATCAAGTAAAGCATGTGCTTTAAGTGGAGAAGCCCTTTTCTCATTTTCTGCCAAGGAGAAGCGAAGTTGCAAATTTCCGCAAAGAGAAGCACTTTTTGAGTTTTCCGCAAAGAAAGCGGAAGATGACCTCTCATGTTCATTTTCCACCAAAGAAGCTATAATGTCAAATCCCACAATGGAGAAGCAGATTTGGTATTTTCTGTCGGAAGCATTCAGTTTGGGATTTTCTGCCAATTGCATTAGAGGCTCGAGTTCAAGATAAAGATGAGAATTCTCGATACCATTGGAGGTTGAAATTGAAACCGAATAGCATCAAACATGTGAAAAACATAAGCAGTTATTTGACTCCGTAGCCCAATGGATTAGACTCGACAGATGTCATTAAGGACAAGATGAAAGATTCAAATCGAAGTTTCACAGTTTGATTGATGCTTCTGCACGTGGCCATGGAAGAGCTGCCAAAGCTTATCAGACAAAGATGGGAAGAGGAGAGGAATCCAAATGATTTAACTTCCCCTGTTCTTTTTTGTTTATTTTCCCCTGCAATTAGTTAGCTATAGAAGTGGTTTCTGGCCATCTGTCAGTTAGAGGGAGATGAACCGATTAAGCTTCCTTTGTAACGGTCATCCCCTGGCTCTATATGTATGAAGTTGAAAGATTAATGAAAGGTCAGAAAATTTTTGGTGTGGAATGCTTGATGTTGTAGAGACAATTGAAGGTGTTTTATGTAAATTATTTTCTGTTCCAGTTAATTAGATGGTTCTTTCTTTTAGTCTAAGTTGCATTAAGAAAGAAAGGATGTTTCATTCTTTTGTGGCGAGGATGTGAATAAACCTCAGTAGGATGTGCTGTGGGATATTCAGGGAAGAGCTAGGTAGAAGTTGTTAATGTATGAGTCTTTTTCTCAATCTGAATTGTAGTAGGAAGGAAAGGATGTTTCATTCCTTTGCTTTGACGATGTGAATGAACCTTAGTAGGATGTGCTGTGGGATGTTCGGGGAAAGATTCATTAGGAGTTTTCATCATTGCATTTATATCTCTCTGTAGGTAGTTGCTGAGCATAAGAACTCATAGGATTTGTGAACTTTATTGCTGAGTTTTAGTTTAAGAATGCTTTTTCCTTCCTGAACTAAGTTCTAGCTAGACTTAGTTTGGTTTGCCTCTTCTGCTCTCGGGTTAAGAGAGTACCTAAATTAGATTTAGGAATCAGACATAATTCTTTGAAAATCATTCACATAGGGAGCTGTACCTACCAATTCAGAGAAAAGCCAGTCATCAGAAGATGGATTTTCAACTGTTGTAAGTGAATTTTGTTCATCAATCGGGCATCAAGAGTCACATTGCCATAAGGTACAAGATAAGGACAAATCTGTTTACCAACAGATTTTTGGCAACTCTACTGGGGACTTGAATAGTCTCTCGAACAATACATTATATCATGAGGACAAATGGTACTCCCTCATGAGAATATCTTTCCAGTGCTCCAACCAAACCTTGGTTTTCAAGACGATCAAGAAGACATAAGCTCGTCTCGCAATACATTTGTTTGGAGGTATAGGAGGAATGCTGAGAATTACAGAAACGTGAGCCAGGTATTAGAGGAAGAAGAAAGAAGGGTGGAAGCTTTAGAAAGAGCTATTCAAAAGAGGAATATCCAGAGAGAAGAAAGACAAGCACGAAGAGAAGCCCAGCAGTGAACTCTTATCAGCACCCTGGAATGCACAAATTTCCTCAGGATTACGAGAGAAAAGGGTGGGCGAGATCCTATGTTTGACAAGCTAGACGAGCTTGGTTTTCCCATCCTAGAGGTTCCTAAATGAAGAGGAGAAAGGAAGAGTCAGAGTAGACCGGCTTCCCCTGTTAGGAATCAAATGACTTCACAAAGCACTTGTCGGGTATTGACTCTTCACGGTATCAATACTCCCTCGGTTGTCAATTTTCCACCACATAGTGCAAGCGCTGTCATGGCTACTCCATGGGCTGCAACAGTTGGACCTTTAGCATTAGTAGCTTATCATCCACTTCCTGCGGGGTTGAGAAAGAATTTCCCTAAGTTTTTTGGTGATGGACAGGTCACTCCAGATGAACATATTAAAGTAGTCTTTGCAGCCACTACTATCTTGGGGGTGGCACATGAGGACGTTGCAGTGAGATTATTCATTGAGAATCTAACAGAGAGTGCCGCTAATTGGTTCTACCATCTAGATGATGGCTCTATCACTAACTAGAACACGATGAGAATGGTGTTCGAAGCCCGATTTAAGACTACAGAAGATGAGCATGCTTTGTTAACGCAACTGGCATCCATCAAGAAGCAACCTCACATGAGTATGAGGCATTTTGTAGCTAGTTTCAACAAAATTAACAATAGAATCCATGCTACTGCTAGACCTACTACCAATAATCTCAAAATGTTCTTCATAAGTGCGATGCCTCTAGATGTAAATTATGACTTAAGACGGGCACGCCCTGCTGATCTAGCAGATGCACAAAGAAGAGCCATTGAGTGCGAAGATGGCTTGATCTCCGCGGGAAAGTGGAAAAGGGAGATTCAAACCAAAGGAAGCTCCAGCAATACTATGTCATCTGATGAGATGCTTCAGAAGTTGTCAAATGAGTTAGTCGCAATGAAGAAGGAATTACCGGGTTTCAACAACTCTTATTAGCGAAATTTTCAAAATGTGCCAGGAAGAGCTGCAGACAATAAGTTCATACAGCTTACAGGCACCCAGCTGAGACTGCAGATCAAGGCAGCACCCAAGAAAGGGAACATGTGCATGTTTCATTTGACCACAGATCATGATGGCAAGAACTTCCCAGAGACCGTTCGTATGATGCAGTTGTTAGCCACCAATGAGCTGACTGTAGCAGCTCCTTGTGCAGATTTGGATACATACTCCAATGGTGACTCCAGAAATTTATTTGTGGAGTATAAATCTGACTCTGAAATCAAAGGCGAATGCTATGCTACCATTGACGGGACTTCGTATCAAGTACTCACCCGGGGACAGAAGTTGAAGAACCAGTCCTCGAGCCAACCTCTCAAAGGTGACTCTGCCCCTTCCATGAGCAATGCCCATGCTGATCAAGGAGCTTCAAATTCTCAAATGGGTAAGGATAAAGCACCTTTTGATTTTATTCAGTTTTGTGAAGAAGCAAAAATTCAGGTTTCCCCTATAGATTATTTAGCTTCACATCCTTCTGAATTGAAAAGACTAGTGGAGAGATGTAAGGGGGATGTCTCAAACTTGAATCACAATGTAACCGTAGAACAAGAAGAGGAAACATTGACATCTAATTTGTTTCATCAAGATGAATGTACTATGTTAGCAACTTCTCCTGGTCAGAAGCCCGACCCCTTCTATGTTTCATTGTATATTAACGGTTGTAAACTAAGTAACTGCATAATAGACTCTAGAGCGTCAGACAATGTCATGCCCCATTCAGTGGCCAAAGCCTTAGGTCTTAGTCTCATAGAGGTGCATGGGAGATGTTATTCAATGGATGCTAAACAGGTCCCATTGCTAGGACAAATTAAAGATGCCTAGGTTGCTTTGGCCTCTCACCCCGAAAAGAAGCTCTTATTGACTATCCTAGTGGCGGACATCCCATCAAGCTATGGTCTCCTCCTAAGTAGAAGTTTCTGTAGAGACTTAGGAGGGGAGATAAAGTTAGACTAGTCTCAGGCTATGATACCAATTGGGAACAATAAAGTTAAGTTGGAGCCTGAAGAGAAAGCTAAATTCACCGTCCTGAAATCTGATGACCCCAAAGCCTAGATACTCTACCAAGAGATGGAATTTGGCAATTACATGTTGTTCACTGAAGAATCCATGAGTGAAGAAAGAAGTGAAAGTCCAAATGAAGGAGCTTCATGTGAAGAGAGCAACCTTACCGGTGTGTGGACCCTGGAATTTGATGGAAGTTGTTCTTCATTAGGATCCGGTGCGGGCGTCGTGTTAATCCCTCCTCAGGGTGAACCCGAACCAATGGCCTTTAAATTGGAATTCAGAAACACCAATAACACTGTGGAATACGAGGCTCTATTACTTGGAATTGCAGTAGCAAAAGCAAGAGGAGTAAAATTGCTGAAGGCTAGAGGCGACACAGAGCTCATTGTTAAACAGGTCAGAAAACAATATTCTGTCAAGAACCATAGATTGAAGAATTACAGAAACAGGGTCTGGGATGAAATAGAAAGTCTGGATGCCTTCTCCATTGAAGCGGTACCAAGAGAGTTGAATTCCAAGGCTGATTCCCTAGCAGTTTTAGCTTCTTTATTGTTGCCTCATCCAAAGTTTAAAGACAAGAAGTATCAAATTGAGATTGTTTACAGAGCTTCTGTTCCAGACAATATGGATTTGTGGCAGGTCTTTGAAGATGACAAGAGCGTGCAGTTGTTTTTGGAAAGTGATAAGACTACTTATGAACACCATGTGAATGAAGGAAATAAAGAGGAATCCAGTCATCAATCACCAGAAAAACAAAATGAAGTCATTCAGCTACGAGGTAATATCATCCCACCTTATTTTGTGTCTTTGGAGAAGCTGTTTAGTAGACATGATGCTTATATAAAGCAGAAGAGGATGAAAAAAGGACCTGCTACTGGTGAATATGAAGGGGTGAACATCGGTGATCCGGACAACCCCAAGATAATCAACATTGGCAAATGTTGTTCACCTAAAGAGAAGGAAGCCACCAAGCAACTCTTTATAGAATACAAGGATGTCTTCGCCTGGAGCTATGAAGACTTGAAGAGTTATAAAGGCAGAGAGGTGAAACATCAAATTCCTCTGAAGCCAGATGCCACCCCTTTTCACCAGAAATAGAGGAATTATAATCTAAAGATAGAAGACACCATATTTCGAGAGGTGGATGAAATGCTGAAGGCTCGGATTATCTACCCAATTCTTCACTCTACTTGGCTAGCTAATATAGTGCCTGTTCAGAAAAAGAATGGAGAAATCAGAATCTGCGTCAATTTTTGGAACTTGAATCAGGCATCCCTTAAAGATAACTTTTCCCTTCCCAATATGGATCATTTACTGCAAACGGTAGCTCGGTCCGAGATGCTGTCCATGCTCGATGGATTCTCGGGATATAACCAGATTGAAGTGGAGGAGAAAGATCAGCACAAGACGACGTTCACAACCCCCTGGGGTATGTTCGCATACCATAGGATGCCTTTTGGTCTGATAAACGTAGGTGCTACTTTTCAAAGGTGCATGAGAAAAACATTTGCTGATCTGAAGGATCAGATCATGGGGATATATCTGGATGATCTCACCGCATTTTCAAAGAAAAGAAAAGACCACATAAAAGACTTGAGGAAGGTCTTGCAAAGATGCCGAGATCATGGAATCTCCCTTAACCCAAATAAATCTATGTTCTGTGTAACAGAAGGAAAGCTCCTTGGTCATATAGTCTCCCAAGAAGGAATCAGGATCGACCCAGAGTGAGTTGAGGCTATTCGAAGATTGAGTTTTCCACTAAACAGAACAGGAGTGAAGTCATTTTTTGGGAAAGTCAATTTTCTCAGAATATTTGTACCAAATTTTGTAGAGATAACCCAGTGCATTGTAGATATGATGAAAGGCAATGCAAATTTTAAATGGAGCGAACAAGGGAAACAAGCTTTCCAGAACATCAAGGACGCTATTGCTAATGCTCCAGTGTTGAGTCATCCAAATTATGAGCGGGATTTCATCATCTACTGTTACGCT
Organism: Thuja plicata; assembly: GCA_018584345.1. Taxonomy (NCBI): domain Eukaryota; kingdom Viridiplantae; phylum Streptophyta; class Pinopsida; order Cupressales; family Cupressaceae; genus Thuja; species Thuja plicata. The sequence goes on along the minus strand of MU223676.1, from coordinate 1,410,821 downwards.
TCTGAACACACTCTGTCAGCCATACTTATGCAAAATAATGATGAAGGAGTTCAGGCCCCTATAGCTTTCATGAGCGTCCCCTTAAAAAATCATCAATTGAAGTATTCGCAGATTGAGAAACATGCTTTTGTGGTAGTTAAAGCATTGAAAAACTTCCAATTCTACATCTTGCATTCGCATTCTGTGGTCTATGTCCTAGACGTAGCGGTGAAAAGTGTGTTGACACAGCAAGAAGAGGGTTGCAATGCTCGAGGAGCTTGGATAGCAAAGACACAGGAATACGACATTGAAATTAAGCCCACTAAACTGGTAAGGGGAAATTCTTTATGCAGAGCAATCGCGGAAAACAAGATCGCGGAAGAAACAAAGGAATTTGAAGAAAAGCAGTTGGTCTTGGCCGTAGGACTCCAAGATACATGGTTCGAAGACATTGTTTACTTCCTCACATACGGAGAATGCCCAGACGGCTTGACGGTAAAACAAAGAAGAGAGCTAAAGTTAAAAGCTGCTAAATTCATAATTTGGGATGACAAATTATTCAAGAAGGTGATCGACGGCACTTTCCTCAGATGTGTAGATAAATAGCAACAAGAGAAGCTGCTGAAAACTTTTCATGACGAAGCCTGCGGAGGACATTTTTCGTCCTCAGTTACAGCTTTCAAAATTTTGAGACAATGCTACTACTAGCCTGGGATGTTCAAGGATGCCTATTCCTGGGTAGCAAAATGTGAGAAATGTAGGATGTTTTCAGGGCGTCCTCAATTAGCTACTCTCCCATTGAAGCCTATGGTGATAGAGGAGCCTTTTCAACAATGGGGTCTTGATTTCATCGGCCCAATTAATCCAGCTTCCAATGCTGGTCACTAGTACATAATAACTGCCACTGATTATTTCACCAAGTGGGTGGAAGCTAAGGCAACGAAGAGAACAACTTCAGAAGTGGTATGTGAATTTCTTAAAGAAAATATATTGGTTAGGTTTGGTGTCCCGAATAAATTAGTAATGGACAATGCAGCTTATTTTTCATCAGTTGAGATTACCAGTTTCTACTTCGAACATGGCATCACTGTTAGCCACTCCTCAGATTACTTGCCACAGGGAAACGGCCAGGCCGAATCCAGCAATAAGAATTTGGTGAATATTATGAAGAATTTGGTGGAAGATAATTAGAGAAACTAGCATAAAAAGCTGCATGAAGCATTATGGGCAGACAGGGTGACGCCAAAGAGAGAAATTGGCGTATCCCCTTTTGAGCTGGTTTATGGCACTGAAGCGAGCCTTCCATTACCTCTGGAATTGGCTACCAACAAGCTCAGAAAGGTGATTGAAGATGGTACATTCAGAGATGGATTAGAGAAGAGGATCTTGTATCTGACAAAACTAGAAGAGGAGAGAGCAGAGATAGTAGATCACATCACTCAACATCAACTGCGAGTGAAGAAGCTATTTGACAGAAAGGCAAGGCCACAAAAGTTCATGGTGGGTGATAGTGTGTTATTGTGGGATAAGCAAAGCGCTCCTAAAGGGATGCATAAGAAGTTTTATCCCCTGTGGAAAGGCCCGTTCATAATCCGCTAGGCATTTGATAACAATTCCTTCAAGCTGGCGTATCAAGATGGTGAAGTGTTACCACTGACCTTCAACGGTCAGGATTTGAAGCTTTATCAAATTGCAGATTGAAAACAGGTATCCCCTGTAATGTATCATAGTTTTGTTCTATTGCTTTGCATTCCTTAGGTTAGTTTCCTTTCCCTTGCTTTTGTTCCTTTCCTGTTTTGCTTTCTTTTGTTGGTGTTCCTGCGTTGCCACCTTTTGTTTTTCCTTGCAAAACCAAAGATACTGAGTCCCTCGCTTGGGTATAATCTACCCAAGTCCCCAGTCGGAGCCAGCTGTTTCCCCACTTTTCATCCTGTACCCATGCTCTCAAAGTGGAGGATTTTGGAGTCATTTCTGGTCGGTTTGGTCAGTCTGAGTCTAAGTCTAAGTCTTTCTTAAGTAGGCTGTCTTTGCTGGGTTTCCCTGCCATTGCCTTCTTGCTCCTTGCCGGGTGGGTTTCTCTCAAAGTCTCTTCATTTTGGGTAGATTGTAGATCCCAACCTGGCAAAGATAATGTGCTCCAATTGTTGTTCTTTCTTAGGCAAAGATCAAAAACTGGTATGGATCAATTTTGCAGGCCTCAACGAACCTAATGCAACAAACGGTGAGCAATTTGGTTAAGAAATGAGTGAGAACGAGCTCAGTGGGATTTCAAGAATCATCTTCTCCATGGTAGAATTCTACCTAAGAAAGTGATTTTCCGAAAGGCAGGACTTTACACTTTGCGGGAATCGCACCTCCCAGGTGATTTTCCGCAAAGAAGAACTTTGCGCTTTGCGGGAATCGTACCCCTCAGGTGATTTTCCGCAAAGCTTAGTTATAACATGGTGGGCCCGATTGATGAAAAAGGAATATTATATTATTGCTTTGAGAGATCAAGTAAAGCATGTGCTTTAAGTGGAGAAGCCCTTTTCTCATTTTCTGCCAAGGAGAAGCGAAGTTGCAAATTTCCGCAAGGAGAAGCACTTTTTGAGTTTTCCGCGAGGAGAAGCACTTTTTGAGTATTCTACAAAGAAAGCGAAAGATGACCTCTCATGTTCATTTTCCGCCAAAGAAGCTATAATTTCAAATCCCGCAATGGAGAAGCAGATTTGGTATTTTCCGCCGGAAGCATTCAGTTTGGGATTTTCCGCCAATTGCATTAGAGGCTTGAGTTCAAGATAAAGATGAGGATTCTCGATACCATTGGAGGTTGAAATTGAAACCGAATAGCATCAAACATGTGAAAAACATAAGCAGTTATTTGACTACGTAGCCCAATGGATTAGACTCAACAGATGTCATTAAAGACAAGATGAAAGATTCAAATCAAAGTGTCACAGTTTGATTGATGCTTCTGCACATGGCCATGGAAGAGCTGCCAAAGCTTATCAGACAAAGATGGGAAGCGAAAAGCAATCCAAATGATTTAACTTCCCCTGTTCTTTTCCGTTTCTTTTCCCCTGCAATTAGTTAGCAACAGAAGTGGTTTCTGGCCATCTGTCAGTTAGAGGGAGATGAACCGATTAAGCTTCCTTTGTAATGGTCATCCCCTGGCTCTATATGTATGAAGTTGAAAGATTAATGAAAGGTCGGCAAATTTTTGGTGTGGAATGCTTGATGTTGTAGAGACA
>MU223676.1:1377083-1397310 GCA_018584345.1 Thuja plicata | reverse complement strand
CACCCAAGAGGAATTTTTGAGCTTAGAGAATTGAAGGAAGGAATGCATGGTAGTGGACATGCTGAGGATTTTTCTCATTCAATGAGGGAAGTACATGAAAGTGTGAGAAATAATTTGATTGAGAATGTTGAAAAGGTAAAGAAAAAGGTGGATGCAACAAAGAGTGATATTCAGTTTCATATTGGAGACTTTGTGATGGTACACTTGAACAAACATAGGCTGCAAAAAGGTGTTTCTCACAAGCTACAGATGAAGAGGCTAGGTCCGTGTAAGATACTTGCAAAGTATGGAAAAAATGTATATAAGGTGGAGCTTCCTGAAGACATTGGGTTGTCACCGGTTTTCAACATTACAGACTTGATAGAATACAAAGGACCAATTCAAGATGCTGATCAGAACCTTCGAGAGGTAATACAAGAGGTAAAAGATCTGAAATTAGCCCCTACTCCATCAATGACAGCTGAAAATATACTAGACTCAAGGGTCTACAAGAAGATTAGAAACAAAGAGTATATGGAGCACCTTGTAAAATGGCATGGAAAAGAAGATGCTGATGCTACTTGAATCAGCGAAACAAAATTCCAAATGTTGGGCATTGAGCCAAACATGCTTAGTCCAAGGATGGACTAACCTTTCTTTTGTTTGGGGGAGTATGGTGAAGGAGCACACCTAGCTCAAACCCTTAGCTCTTTATTTCTGGCATATACTAACTCTAGCCAAGTCAGGAGAGTTTGTGTGGACCATAGAAGGTCTTTTGTTTTCCCTAAGATGGATATGACTAGGTCAATCCATGCCTAGCTGGGTTTCTTAGTTTATTTCCTAATTTTTGGTTAATGCTATCAGTTAACAATGTTAGTTAACACTATCAGTTAACACTATCAATTAACACTATCGGTTAACACTGTCAGTTAACACTATGTCAGTTAACACTATGTCAGTTAACACTATCAGTTAACACTGTGTCGGTTAACACTGTTAGTTAACACTGTTTGCTAACACTGTCAATTAATTTTGACTAGTGGTCAGTTTTGCCTTACTATTGGTCGGTAAAGTCAGTCGTTACAGCCCGCGAGAAGTTAATCTTGTCTTTTATGGATAGTATGGTCAGTTGTAACGGTTCCTAAAGAGATGCTTGCGAATATATGGGAAGTTAGGGGTAATTTCAATGGGAGGATGGTTATTAATAACATCCCAAGCCTTCATTTTAGACATGGAGAAGAGAAAGTAGAGATTGTAGGAAAAGAGAAGCTACAGGAAATCATAGAGTTGCAAATTACTGTACTATTTTTGTTTTTTTTCTAGTAATGGGAAGTTGCAGATAGTGTTTTTTGTGGACATCAACCTTCTTTGTTCATTTTGCATGCAAGTAGATTAGTTACTTTATTTTCTATTTTGTAAGTTCTTAGTTCTTCACCCATTCTAGGTTGTAAGAAGTGATGGCCCCTCGAGATTCCTGAATCCATGGTGAGAGTCATGTGTTGGGATGGAACTCGAGAGGAGCCCTTGTACATAGTTTCCTTTTTGTTTTTTGTACGAGAAGCAACAACAAAGAGTCTGGAGATCTTACCTTAGGCAAGCTTGGTAATAGTCCGGCTAGGGAACAAAATGAAAGCAATGTTCTAAAAAAATTGATTGAGTGGGAAGAATAAATCTATTTGTGTAGGTTCAGAAAGGAGGAGATGAAAAGCACTTTGATGGGGACTGAGTCTTGAAGAGGAGGTGAATTTGAGAGTGACTTACCTTAGTTTGGGGTTGTGAACACCCTAAGGGATCTAGGAAAAAGATCTCTGAATAGAGCCAAGCTGGTTCTATAGCAGCAACAAGACTTCTGTTCACATCAGAAACCCGAATATTGCAATATGCAAACAATGTCAAATTGGGAAGATGGACAAAACTAGTTTCAAGAGAAATAATTACAATACAGAAGAAGTCTTGGATTTAGTGCATATTGATCTATGTGGACTAATTGGAACAAAAATTTACACAGGTGATAAGTATTTCATTCTATTTGTTTATGACCATTCTAGAATGATGATCATTATGTTTCAAAAAGAAAAATCAGAAAATTTTCAGAAGTTTAAGTGGTACCTTGCCAGAGTTGAGAAGGAAATAGGAAAGAAACTTAATTGCTTAAGATTTGATATAGGAGGTGAATTCATTTATAATGAGTTCAATGAATTATGCAATGAAATATGAATCAAGAGACAAGTATCTATCCCAGGTACACCACATCAAAATGGGATAGTAGAAAGAAGAACATATCTATTATGGATTGTGCAAAAAAATTTTATGATTGAAAAGAATGTTACAACCAAATACTGGAAGGAAGCTATCAACAATGCAATTCACACCGAATAGAGTTCAATTGAAGAAAGGTTCTGAGTAGACACCTTTTGAGTTATGGTATGGCTATAAACCTAGTGTTCATTACTCCAAAGTATTTAGAAGTAAATGTTACATCTTAAAGGAAGAAAGAAATGCAAACTTTGATGTAAAAGGTGATGAAGGTATATTCCTAGGCTACTCCTGTAAAAGAAAAGAATATAAATTTTTGAATATTGCTGCTCATAAAGTCATATAAAGTGTACATGTAAATATTGATGAGTTTGCAGAGAGAAGTGAAGAATAGAGTAGTAAAGAGCCTGAGGACTACATAAACTTTGTGTATCATGAACCTGATACTATACCTAAGATACAGGCAATGGTGAATGGACAATAATCATGTCAACCACTGAACTCATCAGCACAAACCTTGTTGTAACATGTTCAACTTGAGCTACTAACTGAAGAAACCAAGTCTCAGACTGAAGAAACTGAGTCATAGACAGAGGGAACTAAGTCGCAGACATAGGCGCCCGAGTCTCAGATAGAGGCGCCCGAGTCTCAGACAGTGGAACCCGAGTATCAGATAGAAGAACATAACAAAATTTTTGAGCATGCTGAACCAAGTGGAGCAAGCCCAAAATCAAAGATGAAGAAACCTGTACTTGCCAAATATGTCAGAAGGCATCATGCACCTGAGAAAATAATTGGAGATCAGACAAAAGGTATAATGACAAGGAAAAAAATTAAAGGTACATTTTTTCTTAGTGAAATTGAACCAAGATCTATTAAAGATGCATTGAATGATGAAAGTTGGATAGAATCCATGAATGAAGAGATTGAGTAGATAGAAAAGAACAAAACCTGGACTCTTGTACCTAGACCAAAAGACAAGAATGTGATTGGTACTAAGTGGGTTTTCCCAAACAAGATGAATGAAAAAGGTGAATTTTATAGAAACAAAGAAAGATTACTCTGTAAAGGATTTTCTGAAGAAGAGGGTATTGATTATGGAGAAACTTTTACACTTGTTGCAAGACTTGAAGGACTTAGAACTTTTCTGGCATATGCAACACATAAAGGATTCAAGGTATACAAAATGGATGTAAAATCTAGATTTTTGAATGGAATTATGGAAGAGGAAGTCTATATTGAGAAACCTGAAGGTTTTGTTGATCCTAACAAAAGGAATATGGTTTCCAAATTACACAAAACCTTGTATGGACTGAAGCAAGCTTCTAGATCCTGGTATGAAAGATTTCATGGTTACCTAGTAAGTATTAGATTTCAAAGAACTAATGACAATAGTAGCTTGTACATCAAAGGGCCAAAAAACAAGGTACTATTAGCAGAGATATTTGTTGATGATATACTATTTACTGGACAAGATGATTTATGCAAAGCATTCTCTAAAGCTATGAGTAAGGAATTTTAGATGTCTATGTATGGAGAAATCAGATTCTTTGTTGGTTTACAAGTTCATTAGATGAAGGATGGTATCTACATTACTTAGTCTAAATACATCAAAGAGATACTGAAGAAAATTGGAATGGAAGATTCTAGACCAGTTGGGACACCTATGTCTACTGGACATAAGTTGTCTAAGGATGATGACTCAAAGGAGGTAAATCAGACTACCTACAGATCCATGATTGGTAAACTTCAATTTGTTATTCACACTAAACCTGATATTGCATTAGCAGTTGGTATTGTTGCAACATTTTCAGCTAATCCTAGAGAAAATCATTTGATATCTATCAAAAGGATTCTGAAAGGGTACTAAAGATTATGGATTATGGTATAAGAAAGGAGGAAACTTTGATCTGAAGACTTTTACTAATGATGATTGGGAAGTGTGTGTTGATGACAGAAATAGCACGAGAGGTGGAGCATTATTTCTTGGTAAGAGGTTAGTCTCTTGGACCAACAAGAAACAAAATTATATTTCTCATTCTACAACAGAGGTAGAGTATGTTGCTGCAGCAATAAATTGTTCAAATATCATATGGTTCAAACAACTATTGTCAAGTATGAAGGAGGAAATCAAAGAACCAATTATTATCTACTGTGACAACACTAGTGCTATTAACATTTCAAAGAACCCTATGATGCATACTAAGACTAAGCATATTGCAATAAAGTATCATTTTTGGAGGGAATTGATTTAGCCCAAGGAAGAAAGGTTGGAATATGTGAATACTAAAGAATAAATTGTAAACATATTCACAAAAGCTCTACCTAAGGATGCATTCTTGTATCTTAGAGGAAATCTAGGGGTGATTCCCCTAACTCAGGCTCACTAATGGATAGATTAGTGATACATGAACTGAGCTACATAACAGATTTAACATGTTGATGTAGTTTGTCAGAGCTTATTGCATATGAATCGGTACACCAGGTACACTACAATTTCATTGGATAGAGTCTTTGGCATTGGTTGTCAAAGAGGAAGAGATTATTGATGTCATGCTAAAGAAATGAATAAGGAAAATATTATTGATGATAGAGGGAGAAATTTTTATCAGAAACAAAGATTAATGTAAGAGGGAGTTTTCTAGATGAGAATAAGAATGAAGCTAAGGACATTAATAAAATTTTATCTTTGTTTCTGTTTCTCTAAAGTTCTTTGTATTATGAAATGTTCTTTTGCCATCAATGCCAAAGAGTGATATTATTGATGACAATTGTTCAATTGTGTATTTTCATAGATGTATACACAAATATAGTGATGTTACACAAATGTCTATACCTAAACCAAGCATAGTTAGTTGATGTCATGTTCTCTCGAGCATTGAAGAAGACCAAAGTGATTTTCAGTTCTAACCGAGTTTACTCGGGAAATAAATTAATGGTCAGACATTGAAGGATTGCAGTGTTAACCGAGTTTTGCATTTAGTGTCAGCCGACTAACAACAGTCTACATTTTATGTTTAATTAGTTATATGCAACTGAAAGACTTAAATTTTATTATTTATTTGGAAGGTTATTCAAGCTGACTTGACAAGGCCTATCATATATATACAAGGTCATGTTTGGACTGAATGAGAGAGAATAAATAAGAAGAAATATATAGCAAAGTTTTGATATGAAGAGTGAAGGCATAACAAGATGGGATCCTGATTAAGGATAGTACATCTAGATAGAGCTACAATAGAATATTTGATCAGTGAGGATCCAATTCAAAACTAGAGTAGAGATCTAAATCAAAAAAGACAGTTGCATCATCATACAGGCCAATCCATTGTTACTCTCTAACAATTGTAGCAGTCATCCAAATCTCTTTATAGAGTAGACTTAACAGTCTTTCATAAATCCTCTCACAAGGTGACATTTCTAAATTGAATTGTTTGAAGACCTCTAACAAGGCCACTCCTTAAAGGGTGATTAAATACTCTAATAGGATCACACCTAGTAGTTTTTTTTGTAACCTTTAATAGGGTTGGCTCCTAATAGGGCTCACTTCAGAAGAGTGGAAAAAAGTAACTAGTTGCAATTGGTGGTTTTCCCAAATTGGGTTTCCATGTTAAATCTTTGTGTCATTTGCGTACATGTTATTTTCTTTATGCTTCATGTTTCTACACTTAATCACTAAAGGATAATCACAGTTAATATTTTAAGATTGCTTTGTTAACCGAGTAAGAGAAGAATATCTTTGTTAACTGAGTAACAGTGATAAGTTTGATTAAGACATCTAAGGGGATTGGATTTGTTTTTGTGGTAACTGATTCACCCTTCCCCTCTTAGTTACTCAACTCATTTCAAATAGGTCTATGATGTCCCAATGCTTATATCAAATGTTTGCAACCTTACTCCACTTGTGGCTTTTTCTAGATTTGTAGAGGCATCAAACTATTATGAATGAACCTTGAACTTGTAAGGGTTAGAGTGGAACATTAGTTGCTGACTAAACCAAGGAAAGTTCATGTTTATCTAAAGTATTGAATAGACAAGAAGATTTTCAAAAAGAGAGGACATATTTCCTGATGTGGTTTCTTGGTTGGGTTGTGAAGGTGTCATGAGCCTATTATTGTGAAATATGCCTGCATGGTGTATGTCGACTCTATGTCAATAGTGTCTCTTGTATTTATTCCTTTCAAACTACTACTCAAATAAACTTATTACTCTTCTTTAGACATAATCATTCAACGATGATTTCTACTGATGTCTCTCAATAATTTATTATTAGCAAGTATGATACAGCAGAAGGGTTACATCAACACTTTCATGCCATTATATGATAAAATAGAACAATAAGTCTAATTTATAAAGGGAGATCTTTCTCCCAAGTCATTCATATTCAATAGGTGGAAAGTCACCATGAAAAAAGGTGTACAACCTTTGAAGAGATTGAAAGCTTCAAAAATACCCGCTTTCACCATGTATGATGGTTCCCAAATAATACACCCTTATCACGCTTCACTTCTCTTCATAATGACCCCCAGGATTTATAGGTTACAAACGCCGAAAGTATGGCTTTATGGCTTACCAAAATCAAATATCATTAGGAACACTTTAGACCCAATCAACACAACATCTATACACCCTTAACAGCCTCAAAATCTTTGATTTATTTAACTTTCATAATTCTCACATTGACTTCCCTAATGGCTACTATCCCTTCATTTAAATGTAACAAGAAATAACTCTTTCTATATGGAAAAAATCTACTACCAAATCACATATCAAGATACTTCTTTTTATAATTCAAAACATATGCAGAATGATCAAAAAATGCCTTGGGAACACTTGAGTGAAAACATGGCTGCAATTGTTGAACTCGAGCCTAATTAGTGATGACATGTAACTAATTGAATGTTTGAAGATATTAAGTTGATCACCCAAATCCAGAAGGATAATACAAGACATTAAATTAGTTAATGGATTGTATTGTCGTTGATGTAAAATTGATATAATCTAATTAGTTATAATCAAAGTGTCGAAGCCTTTAGAGGATCAGAGAGATAAAGATTATGCTTTCTGTAATGTATAAAAGACAAGCATTCACATTATGACTACAAACACTAACGATCAGTGGAACTCGATGGATAGAGATCACTGATAGTCAAGTAACACTAATGCCTAAGAAAGAAAATGGATGAGCATTACCGATGAGAAGAATCAAAATAAAACCTGATGGCTAGAAACATAGTGTAAACCGATGGAGAAACCCGAAGGAACTGGAGTGTTGACCGACGCTATCAGAAAGTTTAAACTGAAAATAATTGGAGTTCACAAATGACAAAATATCTAGGTGGCAGAGATAAATATATACTTAACTCATTGTTATCATTGTTTTCATCGACAAGATAAGCCAAAGATAAGTAATTGATTTAAAGATGATTTGTCTAGTTGGCAAGAAGATCTCAGTGAGATAAAACATGATTTTTGCTTTAACTTCTAATTGGCGATAATTGTGGATCATGCCAAGATCAAGAAAATCAACAGCCTAACAACAGTGATATCATGTCTATTTAAGAGACAACTCAATTCATTATGAATTGGTGGGGAGAAAAAGAAAAGAGGATGCTAAAGAGAAACTAATGAAGAGAAACTTCATACAGTGCTAATCAACAAGCTGAGGAAAGAGCTAAAGAATTTTATAGACACCGAGAAACAAAGCACCACATCACCAAGAAGATTCAAAGTGGAGCAAAGGTATAACAAAGATATATTGATCAAATTATTTTATGAGATTACAACAGATCTGAAAATCTACAAGTATAGTTGTATATGTGAAAAAATCATATTGTTTCAGTTTAACCATTGATTCAGAAAGTCTCTTAACCGAGAAGGATTTAAAGATCCTTTATATATTGAGATACATCCAATGGAGTATCAAAAATTTTGATCATGAAGATAGCATGAGATGCCAGATACCTATTAACAGGCCAAGTGAGTGTTTGATCAAGGATAGTAGCATAGAGATGCCCGATATCAAGTGATAGACTAAACTTTCAAATCCTCTAAAAAGGTCACACCTAACAATGTGTTTGTAACCTTTAACATGGTTGGATCTTCACTGAGCTCACTTTAGAAGAGTGAAAATTTTGGGTTACTGGTCCCAAGTGTTTTTTTCCCTTAACAAGGTTTCCATGTTAAAAGTCCATGTGTCAATGTGTCTATGAGTCATTACATTAGTGTTTTGCATTACACATAACTTAATTGGATTGATTGGTATGGTCTAGATAATTTACTGCCTGTTGGTAAATTAACAGACTAATTTTTGGTAAACACACAGTAGAAGGTTTTACAAAGCATTCTGATTAGTAGTAGTTTTATACAAGTATTTGGAGGCATTCATCTTATAGGAATAAAGATAACTAGAGGCATAATTTTGTGGTACTATGTTTTAAGGGTTGATTATTGGAATATTTTTTAGGCCACTGATTCATCCCCCCCTCTCAGTTATTACTAACAATTGATATCAGAGCTTGTGTGATTAGAAAGGGAGTTTAACATCTCAAGAAAAAAGATCACAAGATGAATAGTGGAGATGTGCCCAAGTTGAATAAAGATAACTTTGCATCATGGGAAAGAAGAATAAGACTCCACCTATCAGGTATTGGAAATGATATTGTTCAATACTTAGATACTGAATATGTGTTTCCTACATGAACTCATACTCTTGAGCAATTAAGATTCAAGCATGAGTATAATTGCATGATGATAGAACTTGCATCATCACTCTCTAATGTTGAGTTTGAAGATGTCAAAACCTGCACCTTTGCAAAGAAAATGTGGGATAAGTTGAAGTTTGTACATGGAGGAGATGCCAATGTACTAAGAGCAAAGGTTGAAAGCCTAAGAGGGAGGTTTGATGACCTAAGGATGAAAGAAGGAGAAAACATTACTCAGCATAGTAGTAGAATAAAAGAGATAGTCAATGCTATCAGAGGAGTTGTAGGTACACTTGAAGAGGAGAGAGTGGTAAGTAAAATCTTAAGAACCTTATTGCCTGTATATGCTATTAGAGTTTCTACTATTCAAGAAATGAGAGTAGTTGCAAACAATATAGTTACTCTAGATAGTCTAATTTGTAGACTAATATCATTTGAGATGAATAAATTTGACAACAGTGTCTTACCATCCATAGAATCTTCATTCAAATCTTCTCTAAAGATAAGTAACTTAAGTCATTGACATGCTGTTAGAAATGATAGTGACAGTGATAATGAGGATCAAGGACTTGATGAAATTGAAGCACTTATGGATAGAAGATTGCAGAGAGGCAAAGAAAGATACAAAGGTAAATTACCACTTGTATGTTCCAATTGTAAAGAGGTTGGACACTTTGCTGCAAGATGCCCAAACCGATGAAAATCTGATAGGGGAAATGAATGATCATTTGAGAAGAATTTTGATAAAGGTGATAATAGAAAATACCAGAGCAACCGGAAATCTAACAAGAGAGATACTCGAGACTACAAGGACAAAGGGAATACAGCTTGTTACCTAGATGAGAGTAGAGCTAATGACACTAACACCGAATGAGAAGAAGACATCAAGATGGTATTTGTAGCTATGAAGGATGATTTAGATGAAGATGAAGAAAGGTATGTAGAAACTGCACTCATATCTAAAGTTAGTAAAAATGATGTCTGGATCATTGATAGTGGTTGTACTCACCATATGACTGGTGATAAAAAAAATTTTGAGACTTCTGAATACTATAATGGTGGTTCAGTAAGAATGGGTAATGATACACCTTATCCAGTGGAAGGTAAAGGAACCATAATGTTGAATAACCTTAAAAAATGTGAAAATGCTTATTTGGTTAAAGGACCAAATTACAATTTGTTAAGTGCTTCTCAGCTGAACAATTCAGGTCACAGAGTATCATTTGAAAATAAGAAGGCAACGATCTTCAATGAATCAGGAAGGTTGATTGGTACCAGTGAGCAGACAAAAGGTAACCTTTTCTATCTTGATGACACTAACACCACTTGTTTGATGGCTACAAATGAAGACTTATGGTTGTGGCACAAAAGATTGTGTCATGTGAAATTTGACAATATGATAAAGATAAGAAAAAAAAGGAATGTCAGAGGCTTATCAACGATGACTAAGCCCGAACATATCATGTGCAAGAATTGTTAAAAAGGTAAACTGACAAAGTCTAGTTTCAAAAGAAAAACCCGTACATCTACTGCAATTCTAGAATTAGTGCTTACAGATCTATGTGGACCAATGAGGACAAAGAGCTATTGTGGAGATAGGTATTTCATTCTCTTTATTGATGATTTTTCTAGAATAATGATAGTCATGTTTTTAAAAGATAAATCGGAAGCATTTAAGATGTTTAAATGGTACAAAGCAATAGTAGAAAAACAAAGTGAAAATAAATTGAAATTCTTAAGGTCAGATAGAGGAAGGGAATTTACTTCAGATGAATTCATTGATTACTGTAATGAGCATGGAATGAAAAGATAGGTTTCTGCACTAAGGAAACCACAAAAAAATGGAATTGCTGAGAGGAGAAACAGATCAATTATTGACTGTGCAAGGACATTGATGATTGAGAAAAGCATTACTCAAACTTTATGGAGGAAAGCTGTCAGTACCGCTATCTACAAACTAAACATAGTACAATTGAAGAAGGACACAAAGAAGACACCTTATGAGCTTTGGTATGGTCATACACCCAATGTAAGTTACTTCAGAATCATTGGTATTCAATGTTATATATTGAAGAATGATAGAAATGGAAAACTTGACTGAAAAAGTGAAGAAGGTATATTTCTAGGGTACTCAACCAAAAGCAAGGCTTATAAATGTCTAAAAAAGTCATCTAACAAAATCATTCAAAGTACAAATGTGAAAATAGATGAATTTGTAGAAAAGAAAGATAAGGAAAGCAAAAAGGAACCAAAGGACTACAACAAGTTTATTTATATAGAACCTGACACTTTACCCAAGAAATAGTGTGTCGCTCCTGAGCATCAGAACATTGCACCTGAGCATTAGGCTGCAATAATCCGTGATCAGGATAATACTCAAGATGATGTTCTGAACAATGGAGATGAAAATGAAGGTGAAGAAGATAATCAGAATGATGAACACAGAGCTAAACTAAAACTTTCCAAGTATGCCAGAAGAAATCATCCACAACATCAAATCATAGGAGACAAGAAGGGTGGAACAAGAACAAGAAGTAAGTCACTTAACACAAGATGTTTACTTTGTGATTTTGAGCCTAAATCTGTTTACAATGCACTCAAGAATGAAGAATGGGTCAGTGCTATGAATGAGGAGATAGAAAAAATTGAGAAGAACAATACATGAACACTTACAGTACCGAGACCAGATGACAAGAATGTCATTGGTACCAAATGGATATTCAGAAACAAGCTGAATGAGAATGAAGAAGTCACTAGAAACAAAGCAAGATTAGTATGCAAGGGATATGCACAAGAAGAAGGTATTGACTATGGTGAAACCTTTGTACCCATTGCTAGACTAGAAGTAGTTAGAATCTTACTTTCTTATGCTGCATACAAAGGATTCAAGGTATACAAAATGGATGTCAAATCTTCATTCCTCAATGGAATATTCGAAGAAGAGGTGTACATTGAACAGCCAGAAATGTTTGTTAATCCATACAAGAGAAACATGGTATGTAGACTACACAAAGCCTTGTATGGATTGAAACAAGCACCAAGAGCCTGGTATGAAAGACTTCACTCATATCTCATTAGCATAAATTTTTTTAGAACAAATAAAAATAACAATCTGTACTTAAAAGAAGATACCGATGGTAATATTTTGATTGCTGAAATTTTTGTTGATGATATCATTTTTTGAGGGAGTGAATTGTTATGCAAATCCTTTGTTCATGAAATGAGAAATGAATTTGAAATGTCTATGTTTGGAGAGATCAAATTGTTTCTTGGTTTAGATATTCTTCAAGAAGATGCATGCATTTACATCACTTAGTCTAAATACATCAAGGAAGTGCTAAAGATATTAAAGATGGAAGATTCCAAACTAGTTGGAACACCTATGGCTACAAGATGCAAGCTGACAAAGGAGGACAAGAAAAATGAGGTAAATCAAACCTTATATAGATCAATGATTAGCAAACTGATGTATGTTGTTCATACCAGACTAGATATAGCACATGCAGTGGGGATAGTTGCAAGATTCTTTGCTAATCCCAGAGAATCACATATGACTGCTGTGAAAAGAATTCTAACATATCTAAAGAACACCAAAGACTGTGGCTTCTGGTACAAAAGAAAAGGAAAATTTGAGCTGTAATTCTATACAAATGTTGATTGGGCTAGAAACATTGATGACCAAAAGAGCACAACTGGAGGAGCATTCTTCATGGGTGACAAACTTGTCACATGGATTAGCAAGAAGCAAGGATGCATCTCTCATTCAAATGCAGAAGTAGAGTATATGGCTGCTGCTACATATTGCTCTAATATTGCATTTTTAAAAATATTTTTGGAACGTATGAAAATGAAAATCTTTGAACCAGTAATTATCTATTGTGATAATACCAGTGTAATAAACATTTCTAAGAATCCATTCATGCATGCTAAGAGAAATCATATTGCTATCAAGTATCACTATTTGAGGGAACAAGTTCAAGCTAAAGAAGTGACACTAGAATATGTTCAATCAAAGGAACAATTTGCTGATATATTCACCAAGCCATTACCAAAAGATACATTTGAGTATCTGAGATAGAGACTAGGGGTTCAACCCTTGTCTATCGGTCAGTAATCTGACTAGGAGGTTGTAGCAGCCTATACCACATCTGAATATCATTCATGTTGATGCAAACACTAAAATGGATAGAAACAGATACATTTGTAGACATCAAGGTACAAATCTACACCGAAAATTAGAACATTGTATTGCTGATGGATAGGGAAATTCAAGGAATATATTATGCAAGGGGATGGAACATGGTATAGTTGATAAAATAAGGAGAAGTATTTATTATTTTTGCATTGTTGTCAAAGAGAGAGAAATATCTCATTATCATACAAAAGGGAGAATTACCATTAGGGAGAGAAAGAAATATCTCGCTATCATAGAAAAAGGGAGAATTACCATAAGCAAGATATGATCTCCATATCACATAAAGGAGACATATGATAAAAGGAGAGATTATATCAGTATCCATGAAGAGAATTTCTTGAGAATCAAAAATGAAGAGCTAGTCAATATTCTAAGGGAGAGAAATTTATTACACACGAAATATCCATCTAAGGGAGAGAAGTAACAAAGGGAGAGAGTCCATAAAAAGTGAAAGAATGTTGTCAAAGGAAAAAAAGATTATCAAGAAGAGGAATAGTCAAGGTAGAGCACATATCAGAAAAAATATATCAGATGATAAATCTATCTAGTGAAGGAATTAAATATTGAAGACAACCACTCTGCAAGAAATAAATCTAAGCTATTTTTGAGCTTACCAAAAGTTAGACATTTGTAATAGTTACATTAGGAATGATTCATGAAACTGTATATTTCATATTGTATTAGTGATAGTATAGTATGATAATGTAGTATGTTTCCATCAATGCCAAAGGGAGAGATTGATGAAATGTAACTGATTGAATGTTTAAAGATCTTAAGTTGATCACCAAAATGCAGAAGGAAAATGCAAGACATTAAATCAATTAATGGATTGTATTGTCATTGATGTCAACTTGATATAATCTAATCGGTTATAATAAAAGTGTCAAAGACTTTAGAGGATCAGAGAGATAAAGATTATGCTTTCTGTAATGCATAAAAGACAAACATTCACATTGTGACTACAAACACCGACGGTCAATGGAACCCAATGGATAGAGATCACCAACAGTCAAGTCACAATGATGCTCGAGCAAGAAAACCGATGAGCAGAATCACAAGAAAACCCGATGGCTAGAAACATAGTGTAAATCGACGGAGAAGCTTGAAGGAACTAGAGTGTTGACCGACACTATCAGAGAGTTAAAATTGAAAATAACCGGAGTTCGCAAATGATAAAATATCTAGCTGACAGAGCTAAATATAGACTTAACTGGTTTTTATCTTTGTTTTCATCGACAAGATAAGACATAGATAAGTAATTGATTTAAAGCTCATTTGTCTACTTGGAAAGATTATCTCAATAAGATAAAACGTGAGTTTTGCTTTAAATCTAATTGGCGAGAAGTGTGGATCACGCCAAGATCAATAAAATAAAGAACCTAACAATGATGATACCATGTCTATTTAAGAGAAAACTCAATTCATTACGAATTGGTGGGGAGAAAAAGAAAAGAGGACGCTAAAGAGAAACTAATAAAGAGCAACTTCATACAGTGTTGATCAACAAGTTGAGGAAAGAGCTAAAGAATTATACAGACATCGGACAATAGACCACAACATCACCGAGTAGATTCAAAGTGTAGCAAAGTGATAGGGAGAACTCTTGATACCTTCTTGAGTTTGTTTGTAACTCTTCTTAGGCCACTATCAGGGCCTCTAGGGCTTCCTTAATCCACCCTTTCTCACTAGAGATATTAGATCCTTCATCCAATAAATAATTCCACCTATCTTGTCAAATTCATCATTCTTGTGTTCTACAAGAATCTTCCACTCACTCCACTCCAAGCCCTAAACTTACATTTGGATTTGTAGGAGGGTCAAGGCTTCAACATACTCCATTTTTGGATTGCAATCTAGGTTTGAAACCATCAAGTTGGACCATATGCCCATCAAGTTCTAGATTCCTACTTTCTAGGCCTTGTAGCCCTTTTTGCAAATTAGGTCTCCTAGATTGTATGACAACACTTTTTTTGCACAAAAAATCCAAAGAACCCCAAAATATCTTCCAGTAGTCTTCAAGTAAATCAAAAACCCACAAGGATTTTCTAGGTCTTAGGGTACAGTATTGTCCGTACACCCTACTTCTTGAAAATGGCTCTTTTCTTGGTTTTAGACCAGTTTGAGGTCTTAGGCTTCAAAACTCAGCATGTGGGATTCTTGGGCACTCCTCCACTTTAGTGAAAACCTACATAACATCATTCAATACACCCATGGCCTTTGTGGCTCATGAGAACACCCCCTGCAACTTTTAAACTCGCTGTCACTTGCTTTCTCTAACCGGGTTATCAACTTAGCTCGCCTAGGGAAAGTGTTTAAAAATACATGCCAACACTTTCAGAGCTCCTCCTTCCATAGTTGGGTAGCTCCATGGACCTATTCTCCATTCCTAGGTGGCTGTATAGAACCAATGGAGGGAATCTGAGTTAGGTCCACATCTTGCTCCTTGCTCCAAAACAAGACAGCAAACAGTCCAAAACTAAAGAATTTACAAAAAACAAAGCAAAGGTACCTACAAATCAAACTAGCTACTAAAAAAGATTGTAAACATGTACAATAATGATATGCAATAGTCACAGTTTCAATTTCAATCCATTCAATGCAAAGAAAAACACAAAATGCTTCCAATCTGCTATTCTTTGAAAGAAATTCTTTGCTCCAGAATAACTGTCTGTACAAAATGAACTTCCACCCACAAAATTAGGGTTTTTACACCTTAAATATGTTGGATACCCAAGTGCCAACCCTTCTATGGGTTTAAAAACTCTTAAAACCTCAAAATCCTCTAGACAACAAAATGTTGTCAGCAACTTTGAAAAGTTGCTAATGTTGCATAGCAACATTTTACATCTTTTAGCCAATCACACTTTTTAAGTGTTTTCTCCACCAATCAACCTTAGCTAGCTTTAGCAAGAATACCTAGGGTATCCATGGACCCTAAGTACCACCATGACATCACTCTGCACATTGATGACATCATCAAGGACAATTCAATAAACAAGAGCCAAAAAGAGTTAATCTACCCAAAATGAAGCATAAAATGAAACTTATCTAAACTACTCTTGGTCAACATGACCTTATATAATTACATTTCCCTACTAGAGGGTCTTACACACACTAGCACACCAAAATGACAAGAGACTACCATATTTTCTTGGCATCTCTAGGGTGCTCCTGCACCATACTACCAAGTTTAAGAACTTATGTCACCTCTGGGGACAGGAGCTTAGGATCAATTCCCTACTTCTTAAAGTCACTCTCAGCCACCCAAGTAGCCTCAGCATCTTACATGCCTGCCCACTGAATGAGATGTTCCAAATAGGTGCCCTTTCTAGTCTTTTGCTTCACCCGAGAGTCTAAAATCTTCTCTTCCCTTGATGTTGGTGTAGGGGTAAGCTGAACATCTGCTGCTATGTTCTTACCATCTGACTGTACCTCTGTATCTGTTGGTGTAGGTCCTTTATACTGGACTAAATATTGCACATTGAAAACAAGAGAGATTGCCAAATCTGTTGGCAAGTCAAGTTTATAGGCATTTTGCCCATACTTTGCAAGAATCTTGCAAGGACCAATCCTTCTCATCTACAGCTTGGTGGGGACTCCCTTCTGCAATCTAGACTTGTTAAGATGAACCATCACAAGGTCACCCATAGCAAACTGAAGATCTTTCCTTCTCTCATCAACCTTGGCTTTTAACTTCTGTATAGCCTCTTGGAGCTACTTCTTTACTTGCTCATGAACCTCCTTCATGGATTGAGAAAAATCATCTGCATATGCACTCCTTCCTTCTACATTTTCCAAGTTCCTTAACTCAAACACACCTCTAGGGTGGAGCCCATAAACTACTTCAAAGGGGCTTTTACCTGTTGTCCTATTTACACTATCATTGTAGGCATATTCAGCTTGGGGTAACATCTGATCCCACATCACTCCATACTCCTTTGTCAAGCACCTAAGGAGATTTCCCAACACTCTATTGATCACTTCAGTCTGACCATCAATTTGGGGATGGTAGGCTGACCCAAATGACAAATTGGTTCCCAATCTTTCCCACAAGGTCTTCCAAAAATGACCCATGAACTTTACATCTTTGTCAGATACTATGCTGATGGGCAAACCATGGATCCTTACCACTTCTTTAAAGAACAAATGAGCAATATGACTAGCATCATGGGTGGTTTTTGATGCAAGAACATCCTGGGTGTAAGGGCAATCTTGCATCACCCAAAAATATGTGTTTTTCTATTCAATAAGGGCTAATTTGTACAAAGCTGCTATTTTTAGAAACTTACTATTTTTATTAAGTTGGTCGTTCGAACTGAGAATGTTCTAATTTTTCAGGTGAAGGTTCATCTTAGTCATATAAGAATGCCAGTTGAATTTCATTGCCAGATCATCTGTATTGGTGAAGTTATTAAGGATTTACTGTTGAGATTTTAGGGTGCAAAACCTTTGAGCTCAATTTTCAGTACCTTAGAGGCTCCAGATCGAGGTCAAACCCCCAACTGATTAGAGCTTCATGAGTCAAGCACTGCAGATTGCGATCTCCCCTTTTTGGAAAGTGGTTATAATAGCCAATCGGAGCTATGGTTCAAAAGTTATGGCTTCCAGAAGTTGGGCTACCTAATCTAATGTTTTGTAAATATTTAAAGCCGACCCTTTTGTAATAAAAGTTAAAAATAAATAAATGCTAAGGGTAGTCGGCCTTAATGGCTAGATTTCTGGAACCTTCTCGGGCGGTGGAAAATTGCCTATTTAAGGAAAGCTTGTGGTGTTTTCTAGGGCAGTTTTGGGTTGTTATTTGAGGCTTTCTCATACAGATTATTGTAAGGGATGCCCATGTGGCTTTTGATATTGTAATTCTGAAGTTGTAATTCCACATTCGTGGAGCCAATAAGAAGCCAATTTTTTGTTCTTGCAAATTTTTGTTGTTTCTCTTTGTTTCTATCGTGTACTTGTGGTATTAAGGGGAGTCCCCTTCATCAAGTGGTATCAGAGCAAGAAGTTCCTGAGTGTGCAAACAGATCGTCGACTGTGAGGCAGTTTGCACCAGGACCATGGTTAGGGTTCCAGCGATAAGCGTGAAAATGCCTCCACGAAGGGAGCGTGGCGGAAGAGCCAGAGGTGTACCACCCGAGGTTAGAGCCCTCCACAGACAAGTGCAAGAATTGTAGGAAGAGATTCACAGAGGCATGAATCTTTCCGTAAGAGAGGAAAGTGAGGATGAAGCTGACGTAGAAGGAGATTTTGATCAGGAAGGAGAAACTTTGAACCAAGAGGAGGAAAGGCTTTTTTGGGCTAATTCCAAGATCAGGAAAAGACCTAAGCTTGAGGTTCCTACATTTTTGGGAAATCTTAACCTAGAAGAGTTGATTGACTAGATCAATGAAATAGAAGAATATTTTGAGTATGAAGATATTGAGGATCCTAATAGGGTGAAATTTGTGAAGGCCCGATTGAAGGGTCATGTGAAGATCTAGTGGCAGGAGATTCAGTTGGAGCGAAATAGAAGAGGAAAGGAGAAAATCACAAGATGGGATCGGATGGTGGATAAATTAAAGCTACAGTTCATTCCTATTGATTATGAGCTTGATCTACTAAAGAAAATGCAAGGTTTGAAGCAAGCAGGAAAATCTGTCCAAGAGTATACGAAGGAGTTCTATCGAATCCTCATCCGAACAGGCCATGCTGAAGCTGATAAGGAGGAAGTTTCCCATTAACTTAATGGGTTGAGGCTGAGCATTTAGGAGGAGTTGAACTTGATCCAAATGAACAGTATTGAAGAGGCCTACCAGTTTTCCCTAAAGGTAGAGGAAAAGTTGAACAAGAATTTTGAAAGCAGGCAAAGCAGAAGAGGTTGCAGTGGAAGATCTGGTGGATGATCTTATGGAGGACAAAATGAAGATCAGAAAAAGAAGGATGAGGCCAGTAGTAGTTAGGGTCAGAGGGGAAATAATTTCAATCAAAATAATAGAGATCAAAGAGGAAGAGGATGAGGACAAGGATCAGGAAGAGGAGGCTTCTGTGGAACATGTTTTCACTATGGAGAAGAAGGTCATAGGGCATATGAATGTCCTCAACACCAAGGAAGGGAAGATAGGAGAAATGATGGCCAGGATAGAGTTGCACATGTGGATGAAGATGCAAAATCATCTCATTATGAAGATGTTGAAGGAGGAGAAGTCCTAGTTAACAGAAGAGTCCTGCTGAGTGGTGAAAATGAACCTGAGCAAAGGAGGAGCTTGTTTCGCACTAGGCGCAAGTGTGAGAATAAGTGTTGTGATGTGATTATTGATAGCGGAAGTACTGACAATCTGGTGTTAGAAGAGATGGTCACAAAGTTGAATCTCAAGAGGAAAAAACACCCACATCCATACCGAATCGCCTGGGTGCAGGATGACCACAAGGTCATGGTTAATGAATAGTGCCTAGTAAATTTTAAGATTGGACGGTACTATGATGAGGTACTATGTGATATCATACCTATGGATGCTTGTCATATGTTTTTGGGAAGATTGTGGTAGTTTGATAGGCATGCTTTACATGATGGTCATGCAAATACATATTCCCTGACAAAGGATGGAGTGCGACATAAGCTAAAACCAGTGAACAATACAGAAGAAAAGGTATGTAGTAATGCAAGAATAACTTTTTTTGATGGAAGAAAATTCCTAGAGGGTATGAAGCATGAGCATATGTGTTTTTCTTTAATTCTAAAAACTAGTAAGGAAGAAGTAGAAGATGTGCCTGGAGAAGTTGTAGATTTGTTGAATGAGTTTCAGGATATTATATTCGATAATGTGCCCGATGGATTACCACCAGTAAGGAAGATCAGTCATCAGATGGACTTGATCCCAGGAGCCAGTTTGCCAAGCAAGGAAGCACACAAAATGACACAAGAAGAAAGTGAAGAATTAAATAGACAAGTGCAAGAGTTGTTGCAGAAGGGTTTGATTCATGAGAGCTTGAGTCCATGTGCCGTGCCAATAGTATTAGGCCCAAAGAAGAATGGAGAATGGAGGATGTGCACAGACTCTAGGGCTATCAACAAGATCACAATCAAGTACAGATTTCCATTGCCACGGATGGATGATAT
>MU223676.1:1341518-1371621 GCA_018584345.1 Thuja plicata | reverse complement strand
TCTCCATCATGAATTGTCTTCCTATCAAACTGCCATGGCCTACCTAAGAGTAGATGGCATGCATCCATTGGGAGTACATCACACAATATTCTATCCATATACTTCCCTATTGAAAAATTCACCCATGTTTTCTCATTAAGAAGAACATGTTGACCCTTTTTTAACCATGTAACTCGGTAAGGGTTTGTGTGAAGTATTTTTGTCAGTCCCAACTTGCTGATTGCCTCCTCTGATATAATATTATTAGTATATGTTGAGTCTATAATCATCTTGCACACTTTCCCATGAATCTTGCACTTTACCCTGAATAGTGCCCTCCTTTGCTTGGCTTCTTCTTTGACCGGTTCTTTAATGAGTATTCTCCTAATCATTGCCTTTACCACTATTATTGTCCTCTTGTGCAATGTAATTCACTCTTTTATCACCATGTGAGCTTGAAGCTTTCTTCGGGCATCTATAGGTTGTATGGCCTATTTGGTTGCAATGAAAATAATTCATGTTTGCAAAGTGTGAGGCTCTGCCTGAACCTCCAAATCTACCTCTTCCAATACCTTGGAATCCTCTTCCTCTATTTGTTCTGCCCCTACCACTGGACTAATTTACTATCTTAGTCAATTTAGCTTCACCTTGAGACCTATAATCACTGCCTCTACCTGCAAAACTGCCTACAAAGCTACCTCTTCCTCTATTTTCTTTGCCTCTACCTCTTCCTCTTGAGGTCTGATCATGCTTCCTCTTTCTCTTCTCTTCTATCTTAAGAGCCATTTGATAGCATTGTCTCACACTTGTCAAAGTAGCAAGACTCATTTCCTCTTGTATGGACCACTTAAGCCCATTTTAATATCTAGCCAATCTAATGATTTCATCCTCCACTATCTTAGACCTTAAGCATAACTTATGAAACTCCTCTATATATGCTTGGACTTCAAGGTCTTTTTGTCTAATATTTTGTCTCTTTCTATGCATTTGAACTTCATAGTCATTCGGGAGATAAGTTTGTTTCAACTTTTCGAACATGCCTTTCCATGACACAATAGGACTCCTGCCCTCTTTCTCCCTTTCACTCTGAACAAATTTCCACTAGGTAAGTGCTGGTCCTCTTAATCTAGACTTAGCCACCTTTAGTTTTTGAGCATCAGTCACCCCATCACATTCAAAATGATTCTTAAGGTTATCTATCCAATCTAAAATCAAATCAACATCCATTTTTCCATTAAACAATGGT
This sequence comes from Thuja plicata, assembly GCA_018584345.1. Taxonomy (NCBI): domain Eukaryota; kingdom Viridiplantae; phylum Streptophyta; class Pinopsida; order Cupressales; family Cupressaceae; genus Thuja; species Thuja plicata. The sequence goes on along the minus strand of MU223676.1, from coordinate 1,370,396 downwards.
ACACCCTCAAGGGCTTTACCACTCAAGGCTTTGAGTGCCTTCAAGAAGGGTTCCTTAGCTAAGACCGAATCAGGGGTAGGTGTTTCTTCATCTAAGTCCCACTCCTTCCCCTTAGCTTATCTTTCCTCTTTCTAGTCTACCTTGTCCTTTACACTATCTGCCTTAGCTCGGACTTCATCCAAGAGTTTCTCCATTTGAGCCAATCTCTCTCTCAACAACCTGTTATCCTCTTCTTGTTCTTCAACTTTCTTGGCAAATTCAACATTGGTCACCATCCTACTAGATGCACTAGATTCCTCACTTGAATCTTTGGTCTGCAACATCCACTGGCTGCACTACCTTTTCTTTCCCAAATCTTGAACTTGGGCTCTGATACCACTCTGATAGGGAGAAATCTTGATACCTTCTTTAGTTTGTTTGTAACTCTTCTTAGGCCACTATCAGGGCCTCTAGGGCTTCCTCAATCCACCCTTTCTCACTAGAAAGATTAGATCCTTCCTCCAATCAAGAATTCCACCTATCTTGTCAAATTCACCATTCTTGTGTTCTACAAGAATCTTCCACTCACTCCACTCCAAGCCCTAAAATTACATTTGGATTTGTAGGAGGGTTAGGGCTTCAAAATACTCCATTTTTGGATTGGAATCTAGGTTTGAAACCATCAAGTCAGACCATATGCCCATCGAGTTCTAGATTCCTACATTCTAGGCCTTGTAGCCCTTTTTTGCAAATTAGGCCTCCTAGATTGTAGGACAACACTTTTTTTGCACAAAAACTCCAAAGAACCCCCAAATCTCTTCTACTAGTCTTCAAGTAAATCAAAAACCCACAAGGACTTTCTAGGTCTTAGGGTACAGTACTGTTCGTACACCCTACTTCATGAAAATGGCTCTTTTCTTGGTTTTAGACTAGTTTGAGGTCTTAGGCTTCAAAACTTGGCATGTGGGATTCTTGGGCACTCCTCCACTTTAGGGAACACCTACACAACATCAGTCAATACACCCATGGCCTTCTTGGATCATGAGAACACCCTCTGCAACTTTTAAACTTGTTGTCACTTGCTTTCTCTAACAAGGCTATCAACTTAGCTCGCCTAGGGAAAGTGTTTAAAAATACATGCCAACACTTTCAGAGCTCCTCCTTCCATATTTTGGTATCTGCATGGACCTAGTCTCCATTCCTAGGTGGCCATATAGAACCAATGGTGGGAAGTGGAGTTAGGTCCACATCTTGCTCCTTGCTCCAAAATAGGACAACAAACATTCCAAAACTAAAGAGTTTACAAACAACAAAGAAAAGGTACCTACAAATCAAACTAGCTACTGAAAAATCTTGTAAACATGTCCAATAATGATATCCAATAGTCAAAATTTCAATTTAAATCTATTCAATGCAAAGGGAAACACAAAATGCTTCCAATCTAATGTTCTTTCAAAGAAGCTCTTGGCTCCAGAATAACAGTCCATGCAAAATGAACTTCCACCCACAAAATTAGGGTTTTTCCACCTTAAATATGTTGTATACCCATGTGCCAACCCTTCTATGGGTTTAAAAACTCTTAAAACCTTGAAATCCTTGAGACAACAAAATGTTGTCAACAACTTTGAAAAGTTGCTAATGTTGCATAGCAACATTTTACATCTTTTAGCCAATCACACTTTTTAAGTTTTTTCTCCACCAATCTACCTTAGATAAATTTAGCTAGACAACCTAGGGTATCCATGGACCCTAAGTGCCACCATGAAATCACTCTGCCCATTGATGACATCATCAAGGACAATCCAATAAACAAGAGCCAAAAAGAGTTAATCTACCCAAAATGAAGCATAAAATGAAACTTATCTAAACTACTCTTGGTCAACATGACCTTATATAATTGCATTGCCCTACTAGAGGGTCTTACACACACTAGCACAGAAAAATGACAAGAGACTACCATATTTGCTTGGCATCTCCAGGGTGCTCTTGCACCACAAAGGTTTAACAGAGATATATTGATTAGATTATTTTATGAGATTACAATAGATATGAAAATCTACAAGTATAGTTTTATATGTGAATAGATCATACTATTTCAGTTTAACCATTGATTCAGAAAATCTCTTAACCGAGCAAGATTTAAAGATCCTTTCTATATTGAGATACATCCAATGGAGTATCAAAAAATTTGATCATGAAGATAGCATGAGATGCTAGATACCTATTGATAGGCCAAGTGAGTGTTTGATCAGGGATGGTAGCATAGAGATGTCCGATATCAAGTGACACACTAAAATTTCAAATCCTCGAACAATGTAACACCTAATAGTGTGTTTGTAACCTTGAACACACTTGGCTCTTCACTGAGCTCACTTCAAAAGAGTGAAAATTTTGGGTTACCCATCCCAAGTAGTTTTTCCCTTAACAAGGTTTCCACGTTAAAAATTGACGTTTCAATGTGTCTATGAGTCATTACTTTAGTGTTTTGCATTACACATATCTTAATTGGATTGATTGGTATAATCTAGATAATTTACTATCTGTCGGTAAATTAACAGACTGATTTTCGGTAAACACATAGTAGAAGGTTTTACAAAGCAGTCCGATCAGTAGTAGTCTGATAAAAGTATTTGGAGGCTTTCATCTTATAGGACTAAAGATAACTAGAGGTATAATGTTGTGGTACTAAGTTTAAGGGTTGATTATTGGAATATTTTTTAGGCCACTGATTCATCCCCTCTTTGAGTTATTACTAACAATTAGGCCTCCTTTGCAAGGTAACCAAAAAAAAATATAACTCCCAAACACCAATTTGCATTCCAAGGGTTAGTGCATCTCTAAAATAACCTTAATTGGAAGGTTTATAATTAGAACTAATTTTTATAACTAGCAGTTGGCGTTGCACCAAAATATCAACCTTTAAATGCCAAATACAAATATAAACCTCTTAGTGCCCAATATTGCAGTTGGAATTACACCAAATCACATATCAAGATACTGCTTTTGAAAATTCAAAATATATATAGAATGATCAACAAACGCATTGGGAACACTTGAGTGAAAATATGGCTGCAATTGTTGAACTTGAGCCTAATTAAGCCTCCTTTGCAAGGCAACCACAAAAATATCTAACTCCCAAAAATCAATTTGCATTCCAAGGGTTGGTGCATATTTAAAATAACATTAATCAACATGTTTATCATTATAACCAATTATTATAACTAGCAGTTGGCGTTGCACCAAAATATCAACCTGTCAATGCCCAATACAACCACTAGACATATAGAAGCACATGAGGCAGTTAATCCATGTCACAAACCTGAGAATTGAGCTAAACAACCAAGGATACCCAGGGTACAATAAACCTTTCTTAACATTGTAAAAATCCCCCCTAGTGCAAGCGAGTGATTTGAACCTATGACCACGCTCTTATACCACTTGTTAGGCCCAAATAAGGAAAGCACAACTGAGAGGGGGGTGAATCAATTCTACTCAAGTTTATTAAAACTTTACAAATTGAATCACTTATAGATCTGAAAGATAAAAAATAACTCAATATCCATAATACACAACTAACAACACCAAATTTGTTCATGAGGAAACCCGGTTAACGTAAAACCCTAGTGGGAGTAAAACCCATAAGATAGATATACTATGTTAAAAGTACTACCCAATTAAGAGAAAATAATAACAACAAAAAATTAACTTGTATCCATAGGCCCAATGCCTAGAGCACACTACTCACAATATAATGATCTAGCCCTCAGTTGGGTTCACTAATCAATATCTTGTAATAGTTACAAAGGGTGGACAAACTATCCAATACAACTAAACTGACTTACAACATCTGCTATTCCAATACAGTTACAATGAAGTATAATTTATGTATCATTTTCAAAATACAAACATCTCTCTATCCTCTATCTACACCACCTATCACAATCACAAATGATTTCTCATTTATACATAATACAATGAATAATAAATAAAAAGGTCGAGCAAGACCTGTATAGATAAATGATATGAATACTAAGGTCAAACACCAATTCAATCCAAATAAAGTCAGATGGGACTTAAATAGGGCCTAAAAAATCATCCATGAACACAAACAACATCTCCAAATCCACACCACAAATTGCAACACGTTAATTCACCAAGTTGGCTAAGACCTAAATGATGAAACACCAACATGCTCAATAAATCACCAAGAATAAAAACAACCATAACACAATTCAAGAACACCAACAAGAAGCAACAGAATAATATCAAACATCTCAATCATCTCCAGCTTAAGGTCCAAATCCATCTTTGTACTATTAATCATGAACATTGAACACTAAACTCTATCACACCAAAAAGATAGCTTGTCAAACTCTGAATCATGAACAACACTAGTTGAGGGAACAAAATTAAGTCCCAAAGCATCCACCAAATTTACGTCCACTGAATCAGTCAAACTGATCAATAGCGAAGGAAAAACTCAACCTTTGCAACATCCTAAACAATAGGAACACTAAAATATTGGCACCTAATAAATCAATCATAACTCACTCTATCTGTCATGTGAAGGTATATAAGTTGACCATAATCAAGTATAGACATATCTGAATCATCACATACGATCGCAAAACAAGATCTACAAAATATCACTTGAAAAACTGAAATAATCTTAACTAAACAAAATACATTGTCTGCAACAACAATAGTATGTTGACATCAATGAAAAAATATTAATGTGAACACACATCAATCTCTGACATGGTAAAAAAATATTTCAGCAATCTCCCCATTTGGCATTGATGGGAAAATATGAAATGAAAAATTGATCAATGCACAAAGATAATATATCCACCTAATCACTCTAAATATACAACAACACAATTTAATATATTCATCTAATCACTTTGAATATACAACTTCAAAAAATCTTGATGCAACCTATTTTTGACATGATCTTCTCCCTCTTTGATATCTGAACTCACCTCAAAAGGATGTTGAAACTTTACATTGTCAATCCATTAGATCCTCAAGACTACTTCACCTAATGAATAGTCCCTAACTCATCAATCCAAAGAATAGTATTTTGATAATATTGTGGATTGATTCCATCCTTAGCATCATGTTCTATGATAAGGAGGGATCATTACCCCAAGATTATCTCTAAGATATTCAAATGTATCCTTTTGGAAAGGCTTTGTACATATATTATCAATCTATTCCTTAGTAGATACATAATCCAATTTTACTTCATTGTAACTAACTCTATCCCTAAGAAATAATACTTAATAGAAATATGAAAGTTGTCTTTGAATTTTGCATAGGGTTCTTTGAAATATCTATAGCACTTGAGTGATCATACTAAATAAAAATAGGTTCATTAATGTTTAATCTTAAATCCTTCAGTATTTGATTTATCCAAACAACTTGACTACAATTAATAATAGAAACAACATACTCATCCTCAACAGTAGATTGTGAAACATAATCTTTATTCTTACTTGTCCTAGAGATTAGTCTCTTACGCAAGAAAAACACACCACCACTTGTACTTTTCCTATCATCAACATTTCCTACCCAATCTACATATGTATATGCACAAAGTGTAAAATAATTATCCTTACCAAACCATAAGCCATTATCAATTGTTCTGTTCAAGTACCTGAATATTCTTTTAGTCACAACAACATATAATTCCTTTGGTTTTGCTTGAAATCTTTCCATAGTAAAAACAATATTCATTATATCAGGTCTATTCTTGGTTAAGTATAACATTTCATCGATCATTGATGTGTATCTTGTTTCATTTGCACAAGGGGATTCATCACCTTTAGTCAATTTACAACTAGTAACCATAGGAGTTCCAACTAGTTTTGAATCTTTCATACCAAACCTTTTCAACAACTCTCTGACATACTTGGACTATGTAATAAAAATTCCCTTATCCAACTATGTGACTTGCAATCCAAGAAAGAATTTCATTTCATCTATCGTAGATATCTGAAATTATTTTTGTATGTCACCTATCATAGACATCTCAAATTCCTTTTGCATTTCATCAGCAAATTATTTACTCAATTGATATTCACCACCAAATATGATATCATCAACAAATAATTCAACAATCAATATATTATAAACTATTTTGATGAAAAAATTACTATCTCATTTGAAGAATACAAACATGTCTCTATCCTCTATCTACACCACCCATCACAATCACAAATTATTTCCCATTTATATATAATACAATATATAGTAAACAGTAAGGTCGACCAAGACCTATACCGATAAATGATGTGTATATTAAGCTCAAACACCAATGCAATCCAAATCAATTCAGCTAGGAATTAGGACAAAAAAAATCATCCTTGAACATGTAACAACATCTCCTAATCCACACCATGAATTGCAACACGTTAGTTCACCAAGTTGGCTAAGACATAAATGAAGAAACACCAACAGGCTTAGAAAATCACCAAATGTGATTACAAATAATCATCAACATGACCATAAAATGATCCAAGAACACTAGCAGGAAGCAATAGAAGCATCTCAAATATTTCAAGAATCTCCAACTCAAGATCCAAATTCATCTGTGTACTATTCATCATGAACACTAAACTCTATCACACCAAAAAGATAGCTTGTCGAACTCTGAATCATGAATAATACTAGTTGAGGGAACAACATTAAGTCCCAAAGCATCCACCAACTTCACATCCACTGAATCAACCAAACTAATCCATACTAAAGCAAAATCTCAACCTCTAAAATATCTTGAATAGAAGGAACACTAAAATACTTGCACGTGATAAATCAATCATAACTCACTCTAATTGTCATGCGAAGCTCTGTAAATTGACTAGAATCAACTATAGACTTATCTGATTCATCACATATGATCGCAACACAAGATCTACAACATGTCATATTAACAATTGAAATCATCTTAACTAAACAAAATACATTGTTAGCAATATAAATAGTATGTGGACATTGATGAAAAAACATTAAAGTCAGCACACATCAATCTCAGACATGCTCAAAAATCTTCCAACATCAATCATCCTTTGTTTGTTTTAGAGAGATCTTATCACTGTACTAGCATAAATGGAGAAATGTTACACAGTCTACCCACCTAGGGTATGAAAATTTTATTAGATAAATTTTATATTTAAACCTTTATCCATGGAAATAATAAACTAAACTTGTCAAACCTTTGAGCAAGAAAAATTCATGGGATTCCAATGGTTTGAGAGAGAAGTTTACCTTGATCAAGGATTCAAACAGTTTTCCATCAAATTTCAATAACTCTCAAAATATACCATAAAATACATGAAACTTGATTCAAATGAGAGTTGGTTCGATTTTCTACCTTCAGAAAATAGCTAGAGATCATTAAACCATTATATAAGACCATGTGTAATTGACTATTACTGTGAACAATGTCATCCATCCTAAAATTTTTAGATAAAACATGAATTTATATTGAGATGAATTTGTTTCACATGGCCATCTATAGTTTGAAGAATCCCAGGAAGAACTCTAGTGGTAACTGAGAAATACTGGAAGTCTACTAGAGAATGTTCTAAATTTAGAAAGGAAAAAGTAGGACTGAAAATTGTCGGTTGCAATAGAAAAATGAAGAAATAAAGAGAATCTTTTCTAAATCCAAGAATAAGACAAACAAATATAGCTTCCATCACTTAAAAAATTAATATTTTATAGATTTTGAATAATAAAACTGATTGTGATCGATATCTCATCTTCGTCACAAAAAGGATTCCTATAAAATAGCTTCTAGATTCTTATTGATAATATAGATCATACCTTAAGTACTCAATATTAAACTTATTATGACATCTACCATAGTCTACTCAAGTCAAATTTATGGAAGTGCTCAAAGGTGTGGTTGCACAAACTCTACTTAGGACTCTACTTGTGATAGTCTTCTTAGGATCCCAATAGTCTTAAGTCTCCAAGTCTAAGAATATCCTAAGTCAACTCCAAGAGTTAGTCTCCTTGTGCTTAACCTTGAAGGATTTCCAATCAATAAAATTACTTCCAAACTTCACTCTTTCTTGGATGATTCCAAGTAAAAAATCCTCATAATGAATTCACCAATGCTGCAAGGGTTGTGACCACCATAAAAAATCCCTTTGACATCCTTCCAAAACCATTGGAATGGATCTTCAAACTCCAATAAGTCAAGTCCAAGATCAACTCTTCTTTCAGTCCTATTAGGCCTATTTGCATAATTAGCCCTATCTAGAGGGTTTTTCTGGCTTATTTCCTAAAACTTCCAAATCACCCCAAAAACTAACTTGAGATTTGGATACCCTTTTCCAAGACCTTGAATATTTTTTAGGTCTTAAGCTCCTAGGTCATCCGTACAGTAGTATCCTATAATATAGGGCAAATAGGGCTAATTTGGTTCATAATATACAGTCCACTGATTTCTACCTAGAAATCTATCTAGATGGATTGGGAAAGACCTAAGCTCTCTGTTAGGGATCTATAGGACCTTAAGGATTCTGAAACCAAACTTGTTTTGAATCTCTCAAACACTCCCTTGCACATGCACTCAAATTTCTCCCTGTCATAGACCTAACCCGACACGCATTGCTCGCCTAGGGCATGACTTTAAAATTAGAAAATTGGCTCTCCAAACCTCCTACTTGAGTATTTACACTATACAAAGGCTCTCCTACAATATTTATCTAGGCCATGGTGATTTCCACTGTCAGATTCTATGGGGGAGCCATGAAACCAAGAACCACTCTCTCCTACAATAACTATACTAGTTTAAAAATAATTTACAAAACCTATCTACTTTACTCAAAAAAACTTTTCCATTGAAAGGAAATCTCTTATAAATATCTTCACAACATGGATTCAACACTGGAACAAGCTATTCAGTCCATTCAAACACTTCCTCACTCAAAACAAGTCGACTGTTATAGAAAACTAGAACACAGAGCCTCTATTCACTTGATAAATTGCACTTTCTCCCACTATATCCCGGGAAATGGGATCTTCCTTTCCTTAACATGAAATGACCATCATTATAGGCCATTATGGAAAAAATTCATTATTTTTGCTTGAAGGGAATCCTTTTTTTTCCATTTGTTGTCATGCAACATTAAAAGTTGCTAAGCAACTTTATGACAACTTTTGCAGCTTCTTGCATAGTTATGATCGTGGGTCTCAATTCAACCTAGAATGGTGTAGAATGAATCTAGGATCCATTTTAGGCACTATACTATCCTATCTTAAGCCTTAAAGGATTTTAGACACTTTTGGACCTAAACAAGCACTAACTACTAGAAAGCAATAAAACTAGATAGGATTGAGAAATAGCTACTAATCCATCTAGTTACACACTTTGCAAGACCTTCTAAGATCAAAATTAAAATATATTGACTTGGCTCGGGAAAGTACAAGCCAAAATTGTGACAAGATTGGGAGGTTTCCTAGGTGCTCCTGCACCATCCTCCCCCAATGAAAAAGCTTCAATCCATCCTTGGCTTGAGTAATTTGGAATCCACTCCCAACTTCTTGAACTCAGTTTCCTTGATCCAAGTTTCCTCTGCATCTTCTTCTCCATGCCACTTAACCAAGTGTTCATAATATGTTTTCTGTCTGGTCTTCTTGTAGGCTCTAGAATCAAGTATCTTCTCTACCTTCTTAGGTGGAGGAGGGGTCAATTTTAGGTCTTCTACCCTGATGAACTCTGTAAGACTCTGATCTGGATCTGGTGTGGTTCCTTTGTACAATATTAGATCTACCACATTGAACATGGGGGATAAGCCACTGTCCTCTGGTAACTCAACCTTGTATGCATTGGTGACATATTTGGCAAGAATGGTACATGGGCCAATTCTTCTCATCTAGAGCTTATGAGGCACTCTTTTTTGCAATCTTTCTTTGTTGATAAGGACCATCACTAGATCCCAAAATTGGAATTGTACATCCCTCTTTCTATTATCCACTTTGTTCTTAATCTTCTCGATATTTTTAGTCAATGTTTTCCTCAATGTCTCATGTACCTCTTGCATAGAATGTGCAAAATATTCTGTATAGCCACTATCCTTGGCTCCATCCTGCATATCTCTGAGCTCATATATTCCACTAGGGTGAAGGCCATAAACTATCTCAAAAGGAATCTTACCAGTAGTCTTATTCACAGTGTCATTATAAGCATACTCTACCCGCCCAATGAGTTGGTCCAAAACTTGACCATACTCCTTAGTTAAACACCTTAGGAGGTTACCAAGAATCCTATTAACTACTTTAGTTTTACCATCAGTTAGAGGATGGTATGGAGACCCAAAAGATAAATTGGTTCCTAACTTTTTCCATATGGTCTTCCAAAAGTGACTCGTGAACTTGGTATCTCTGTCTGGCACTATGCTAAATGGTAACCCTTGTATTCTGACTACCTCCTTGAAGAATAGGTGACCTATCTAGCTGGCAGCATGGACTATCTTGCAAGGTACATAGTGAGCCATCATACTGAATCTATCCACAATAACATAAATGATATCCATTTCCTGTTTGGTCTTTTGCAATCCCACTACAAAATCCATGCTTAAACATTATCATAGTCTAGTTGGGATGGGAAGAGGTTGGTAAAGGCCTACATTGGAATATGTACCTTTTTCTTTCTGACATATAACACAAGTTTCTACACACTTCCTTATGTTTGAATTCATCTTAGGCTAAAACTAAAACGTCTAAACTAATTCCTGCATCTTATTTACACCAAAATTCCCACCAAGTGCACCATTGTTCTTCTCTTGAATCAAATTTTCTCTGATAGACCCTCTAGGAACACATAATTGACTTCCTTTAAATAAAATTTCACTCTGCAAAGTATATTCAGAGAATTCACTATGAACGTGACTGTTGTATTCTTGACATACTTTATAGATGTCTACAAAGTCTTCATCTTCTCCATATAGGTCTTTGAAGTTGTCAATACCCATGCTCTGCAGGTGTATCTCTTGAACTATCAAGGCTCCTCTACTTAGGGCATCTGCTACCCTATTCTACAATCTGTTCTTGTGCTTAATGTTGAAGGTATAGGCCTGTAGGTATTCTACCCACTTCATATGTTTATGACTGAGCTTATCTTGTGAATTCAGGAAACTCAGTGCTTGGTTGTTTGAAAAGACTACAAACTCTTTTGGAAGAAAGTAGTTCCTTCACTTCCTTAGTGCTTCAACTAGAGCATACATCTCTAGGTCATAAGAAGATTATATCTTCTTGGCTTCACTTAGTTTTTTAGAGTGGAAAGCCACTGGTCTTCCCTCTTGGCTCAAGATAGCACCAATAGCTACATTTCTAGCATCACATTCCACTGTGAATATCTTCTCAAAGCTTGGAAAAATAAAGATTCGTTGAGTAGAAATATTCTTCTTCAATGACTCAAATCCATTGGTTACCTTTATCATTCCACACAAACTTAGTTTTCATCCCACCTTTGATAGTATCTAACATAGGATCAAAAATTGCATTGAATTGCTTTATGTACTTCATATAATACTATGCTAAGCCATGAAAACTTCTTACCTTAGTTGTTGTTCTTGGAGTAGGCCAATTGAGAATGGCTTCCACTTTTCTTGGATCCATCTTTAGATTTCCTTGAGATAGAACAAACCCAAGGTACACTAGCTCTTGTTTCATGAATTCACATTTCTCCAAGTTTATCATCAACTTCTCCTCATGTAGCTTCTTGAAAACTATTTGTAAATGTATGAGGTGTTCTTCTCTTGTCTTACTATAGATCTGAGTATATCATCTAAGTATACTACCACACATTTTCCTATGTAGTCCTTAAGGACTTCATTCATTAGTCTCATGAGTGTGGATGGGGCATTGGATAACCTAAATGGAATTACAAGCCACTCATATAGTCCTTCTATGGTTTTGAAGTTTTTTTTCCATTCATCTCCTTCATTAACTTTGATTTGGTGGTATCCATTCTTCAAGTCAATTTTTTGTGAAAAAATTGGCTTCTCCAAGAAAATCCATCAGGTCTTCTATCCTAGGGATAGGGAACCTATACCTAATGGTTAACCTATTTATTGCTCTTGATTTAATACATAGAGTCCAATTTCCCCCCTTTTGGGTGCTAAGATAGTGGGTACGACACAAGGACTAATGTTTTTCCTGATGAGACCTTGGCTTAGGAGTTCTTGGATTTGTCTAGCTATTCCCTCATTTTGTTGAGGAGTCATTTTATAGGCTTCCTTATTAGGAAGGGTAGCTCATAGGATAAAGTCTATTTGATGACTCACAACTCTCTTAGGGGGTAGGGTTGATGGTTTTCCATCACTAACAATGACTTCATACTTTTGTAACATCTCCTACACTTCCTTTGGAAATTATGTCTCCATGACTATTTTGTCTACAATTTATTGTCTTGGATTCAACACAAATGTAAAACCAAATCCCTCTCCCTTTTCTAAGGATTCTAAGAACTCCTTTTCATTTACCATAAGGAAATTGGGACCAAATTATTTCATCTCTCCATCCTCTAATAGTGACTGTATTTTGAATGTCACATTGTCCTTCTTGAAAGAATATGAATTCTTTGCTCCATCATGCATGGCCTATCTCTCAAATTTCCATTGTCTACCTAGGAGTAGGTGACATGCATCCATTAGTAGGACATTACATAAAGTTTTTTCCTTATATCTCCCAATTGAAAACTTCACCCAAGCTTGTTCATTGACAAGGACATGTTGTCCTTTGTTCAACCAAGTGACTTTATAAGGATTGGTGTGGGGTATTATTTTCATCTTCAACTTTATGACTTGCTCCTCTAACACTATATTGTCAGTAGACCCTGAGTCTATGATGAATCTATAAAATTTACCCATCTTCTTTCATTTCACTCTAAACAGTGATCTTCTTTGACTAGGCTCCTCTTTCACTGGCTCCTTAATCAGAGTTCTCCTCATCATTAAGTTCTCACCTTCCTCTCACTTTAAGGGTACGTCAGGGTGTTTACCTCCACCACTAGTGTCCTCTTGAACATAGTTTACCATTTTATCACTTCCTTGGGAATTAGTTCCTTCCTCTAGACATCTATATGCCAAGTGTCCCATCTGGTTTAATTGGCAACATTTCATATTTGCAAAATAGTTACCCCTACTTTGGCTATTGTTTCATCTTATATTGTTAAAGTTATTTCCTCTATTTGAATTACCTCTATTGGAGCCTCCATCTTGTTTCTTAATAAGCTTGGCCTCTCCTCGAATCTTTGGTTCATAACTCCTTCCACCATATCCACCTCTATGTCCTTTATTGTCTCTTCCCTTACCTCTACCTATGGTGGTGCTTGAATCTTGTTTCTTCCTTAGCTTCTCTTCTACTTTGATTGCAATTTGGTGGCACTTATGAATAGTATCAGGAGTCAAGAGACTCATTTCATCTTTTATGGTCCACTTGAGACCATTTAGGTATCTATCTACCTTCACTTTCTCATCTTCTGTAACTCTAGACCACATGCAAAGCCTTTGAAACTCTTCAGTGTAAGAGTTCACATCCAAGTCTTTCTGCCTTAAACTTTTTCTTCTTTTATGCAATTGGATTTCATAATCCTCGAGGACATTAGCATCTCTGACCTTTGCAACCATAGCCTTCCATGTATAAATGAGCTTCTTTCCTTCCTTCTCTCTCTCATCTTGGATAAACTTCCACCAAGTGAGTGCAAACCCTCTTAGTCCGGCTTTAGAAACTTTCACCTTTTGAGCCTCAGTTATGCCATCACACTCAAAGTGATATTCTAGTCCTTCTATCCAATCTAGGACTACCTCTGGTTCCATTGTTCCACTATAGATAGGAAATCCTTCTAGTACTTTACCACTCATAGCATTTAATCATTTCAAGAATTTTTCCTAAGGATAGAGTCAACTTCGGTTGCTTCATCATATATTGCAATATCCTTGATTTTCCCTTCAACCATATCCTTCACTTCTTGTGTCTTTTCTTCCACTTGGTCCACTTTGTGTTTCAATTGTTCTAACCTCTCTTTGAGAAATCTATTTTCTTCTTCTTTCTCATCTACCTACTTCACCAAATCTGCATTTTTCACCATTGAAGACTCTCCTACTGACTCTCCTGGTTGGAACATTCACAACAAGCCTGATCAAACAGGCTCTGATACCAATCTAACAGAAGTGCTCCAAGGTGTTCTTGCACAAAATCTACTTAGGACTCAACTTGTCCTATTCTTCTTAGGATCCCAATAGTATTATGTTTCCAAGCCTAAAACAATCCTAGCTCCACTCCAAGAGTTAGTCTCCTTGTGCTTAACCTTGAAGGATTTTCAATCAATAAAATTACTTCAAAACTTCACTCTTTCTTGGATGATTCCAAGTACAAACTCTTCATAATTACTTCACCAGTTCTACAAGGGTTGTGACCACCATAAAAAAAATCCCTTTGACATCCTTCCAACTCCATTGGAATGGGCCTTCAAACTCCAATCAGTCAAGTCCAAGATCAACTCTTCTTTTGGTCCTATTAGGCCTAATTGCACAATTAGCCCTATCCAGAGGGTTTTTTGGGATTCTTTCCTAAAATTTCCAAATAACCCCAAAAACTAAATTGAGGCTCAGATACCCTTTTCCAAGACCTTGAAGATTTTTTAGTTCTTATGCTCCTAGGTCATCTGTATAGTAGTATTCTATAATATAGGGCTAATTTGGTTCATAATATGTAGTCCACTAATTTCTACCTAGAAATCCATCTAGATGGATTGACAAAGACCTCAGCTCTCTATTAGGGATCTATAGGACCTTAAGGATTCTGAAACCACACTTTTTTTGAATCTCTCAAACACTCCCTTGCACATGCACTCAAATTTCTCCCTGTCATACACCTAATGAAACACTCATTGCTCACCTAGGGCATGACTTTAAAATTAGAAAAATGGCTCTCCAAACCTCCTACTTGAGTATTTACACTATATAGAGGCTTCCCTACAATATTTATCTAGGCCCTAGTGATTTCCACGGTTAGATTCTATGGGAGAGCCATGAAACAAAGAACCATTCTGTCTCCTACAGTAACTATACTAGTTTCAAAATAATTTACAAAACCTATGTAATATACTCAAAACAAATTTTCCACAAAATGAAAAACTCTTAGAACTATCTTCAAAAAATAGATCCAACAATGGAACAAGCTGTTTAATCCATTCAAACACTTCCTCACTAAAAAAAAATAGACAGTTACAGAAAACTAGAACACAGAGCTTCTATTCACTTCAAAAATTACACTTTCTCCTACTATGCATCGAGAAATGGGATTTTCCTTTCCTTAACATGCCATGCTCATCAATATAGACCATTATGACAACTACCCATAATGTTTCCTTCAATGGAATCCATTTTTGTCATCTGTTGTCATGCAACATTAAAAGTTGCTAAGCAAGTTTATGACAACTTTTGTAACTTCTTGCATAGTTATGATGGTGGATCTCAGTTTGACCTAGAATGGTGTAGAATGAAGCTAGGAACCATTTTAGGCACTATACTACACTCTCCCAAGCCTAAAATTCTTTTAAACACTTTTGAACCAATTTTCCCACCTTAGGCCTAAACAAGCACTAACTACTAGAAAGCAATAAAAACTAGATTGGATTAAGCACTAGCTACTAATCCATTTAGTTACACACTTTGCAAGACCTTCTAAGGTAAAAATGGAAATCTTATGACTAAGCTACGGTCATTAAAAGCCAAAATTGTAACAAGATTGAGAGGTTTCCTAGGTGCTCCCACACCACAAATATAAAACACAAATATGTATATAATTTTCACTATTAATTTCAACAAAGAACTAGATCAAAAAACCTGATTTTGGTAGTATGCCTTCCTTCCAATCTCTCTTTCCACTCTTGCAATTTTCATCACAACGTGTTGTCCCAATGTTGCAATTTGACTTTTTCTTTGGTTTGCCTACTATTCTACTTTCATCGTATCATTTTTTCTTCCGTTAGTGCTAGTCCACTCTACACAAAATTCCCTCCAATAATTACAACTTATATTTCTAAACAAAAAGATAGTTCTATTTTCTTAATGTAAATGTGAAATCAAATAAAAGAAGAATATACATACCACAAAATTTTTTTAAATTCAACAAAGAACTAGATCAAAAAACTTGATTTCAGTAGTTCACTTTCCTTCTACTCTCTCTTGATACTTTTGCAATTGTTGTCATGATGCCTTGTCGCAATGTTGCAACCTGAATTTTCTTTGGTTTGTGTACTATTTCATTTTCACCAAGTTGTGTTTTCCACTACTGCTTCTAATCCACTCTCCACAAAATTTCATCCCCTAGTTACAATTTAGATTTCTAAGATTCTAATTTCCTAATACCAATGTGAAATCCAATAAAAAACCAATAAAAAAAGAAGGTATATACCAAAAAAAAGGGGAGAACCTCCTTGATATGGTTAATGCGAAGGATTTATTCTCATACTTTTTCTTTAGCAAGTCTGGTTTTCTTACCTCTTGTTCTCTGTGGATGTGTTACCCCAAGATACAATAAAAAATGCAACACTTTTATTGCCTTGATTTATTCTTCTAAATGAAGCACACATAGTTCATAACTCAACATGTAAATTAGGGGTTTAGGTGTTATAATATCTATAACATGAGACTAGGGCTTTTAACATGGATAACATGACAAGTCTATTACTTCTTCTTAAACTATTTCCATATTTTCTTGGTAACCGCATGGTTAACCCAAAATTTGCTAGTGTAGTTAGTGGTATCACTCAGTCTTGACTGTACTATTTTCCTTTCCCACTATCTGCATGGTTGTAGTTGACTATACTTCTCTATCCAAGTAGTGAAATTTTCTTTTCCACCAGTTAACTTTTACTATTTTTCGCTTTGTCTACCGTAAAGGTTAACAAAACTTTCAAAATTTTGAACAATGTTATCCTCTGTTTCTATCCAATTTCTTCCAAACACCATCTAGTATGCACCATAAAAATATGTACTATTCATCCATGCTATGTATTTTTGTACAATATGACATGCCATGCTTTTGTATCTATCATGTCACCTTTTGTGTCAGGATAGATGGCTCTTTCTTTTTGTGTCTAACTTGTAATTTTTTTGGGTCAAGATAGATGACTCCAAAAAATAGAACAACTTTGGATATAATACTCATTTTCCATGGCACATGTCAGTTAATTACTAATTCGGGGGAAGAAAGGAAACCCATGAAATGAGTTATAAGGTTGCAAGTATGGTGAGGTTTTATAATGTTTGTATTCCTTTAATTTTATGCTATGTTGAAACCATTTGCAACATCGGAGTATAAGGAAGGTTTCTAGTTGAAGCTGAAAATATGTGATAGGAAGCACCTTTAAAACATTTTATTAATAAATCTCTTTTCTCTTGTGCCATCGTAGGGAGTTTGGATAAAATATGGATCTACCCGTGAATGGGTAAGAGAATCATTTTAATTGGTATAAATTGTTAATCTCTAAGATTTGTTGATGATTAGTGACCAACACTTAGTCATTCACCTAGGCAGTTTTAGTTGGCTATCACAGTGGCCGAGCTAAAACTATGCAAGACCGAGAAACATTGCCGAGCAATTTTCACTATGCCTAGTTAGATTTCTGAGCCAAGTTACATTGGCAAGCCGAGTAAGACATAGGGATGTTAAGTTCCAAGCGACAGACAGTCAAGTGCTGAGTAGAACATTTTTTGTATACATGTCTGGAATGATAAAAACTTCAAGAATAAGTGATCTGGCCGACTTGTATAAACTTTTTGGGCTGACTTATGTATGCATTTAATATTCTCATATGGAGTTAGTTATGTATTTAATTGTTTTATCCTATGCATGACTCATTGTAAGATTTAATTGTTTTAACATCAAGGCATGGATATTAGATCTTGATCGTTGATCTAGATCTCGCTATCAAATTTGAACAAGTATATTAGATTGCTTCTGAACCCTAAATTGTAAGTGTGTGTGGTGTGTGGCAACTGCATTTTTTAGAAGTGAAATGCACAGAGGGTTATTTTGTTAAGAAGTAGAGATCAAGTAGAGAAATAACATAGTGAACAATAGAGTAATGTTATATTAGATTATGAGATCATAGAAGGTACTAGAAAGAGGAGATCCGTCATTAGCATCAGAGTGCATAACGAAGGATCAATACTTGAGACTTTATAATCATTGTATCAGGTGAAAAAATCTTAACAGAGTGGTTCTAGCAGACCTTTCTTAAATCTCCTAACAGAGTGCTTACTTCATTGTAAGTTTAAATCCTTTAATAGGGTAGATTGTAATGATCTGAAGCTCTTAACCAAGCACACCTTTCATAGGGTAGATTACATTTTGTAATCAAACATTGTAACCTTAATAGGTACACTTTATTATTGCGGTAGTGGAGAATTTTTTGGCTGTCATCCCCACCCCAGTTTTACCTATTTGGGTTTCTAGGTTACCAAGTTATTGTGTTGTGTTACTTATTTCATTGTGTGGATGCTATCTGAGATTACATTAGATTCATTTATGCATGAATGTGGACCAATTTATTTTGTTTAATTTTGAAGATCTGATTCACCCCCACCCTCTTAGTATCTTGCTTTCCCATTATTTTATTTCCAACAATTGGTATCAGAGCTTAGTTCTCTAAAAGGTTATAATCAGCTTGAGAATACAGATCTTGAAATGGAGATCTACAAGATGGGAAAAGTCATTGAGAATCAAAAGATTGATATTCAGCTAGCACTACAAAAGATTGAGACTACAAGACATGAATTAAAGAAGTCCTTGGATGCAAGAAAATATTTGGCCAAACAAATGAATGAAACTCATTATCAGGAAGACGACACCACAAATCTATTTCAGAATGGAGATTCTACTAAGAGCGATGCAGCAATAACAGATCTACTAGAAAAAAATAGTGCACTATGTGAAGAGGTCAAAAACTTGAGAAAGGAACAAGAAGCCCAATCAATAAGAATGTGTGAAGTTGTTAAACAAAAAAAGAAAGCCAAAGATGAAAAGTCTATGGAAGAAGAAGACAAGAGAATGCTGACTACCAAACTTGATGAAAGAACACATGATGTGCAAACAATGATAGTCAATCAAGTGGACATGGAAAATCAACTACTACTTGCAAATCAGGAGATAAGTAGGAAAGACTTGGAGATTGTTAATCTTAGATATGAGAATAGTCAATTTAAAGATGAATTGAGATCTGAGAAAGAAATCAATAATAGAGTGAATGATCTGAGTGCAGCTATGAGCTACTTTGAACAACTGGTGGAAGCATCAACAAGACCTAAAGATTCTTCTGGATTAGGTCACACTGAACAACACACAACCACTAAAGATGGAGAATCATCCAAGACAGGTGAAAGAAAGACTGCAAATTTGAGAAAAAACAAGCCTATTTGTCACCACTATGGAAAACCAGGTCATACATCAAACATTTGCCGAAGCAAGAATGGTAAGTCCAATTCAAAAACTAACTTTAATGGTTACTTCTTTAACTATAATAAGTTTGGACATCAAGCACATGAATGCAAGGCAAAGGAAAGAAAAATACCTAGACTCAATGGTAATTTCTATAACTATCACAAATATGGTCATAGAGCGCAAGATTGCAGATCCAAAGGTAAACAACAGTGGACATCAAAGGTACAAGAGAAATCACCAAGAAAAGGCAATACTCACAATTGGGATTACAATACATGGCATAGTTGTCATTACTGTGGTGAGTATGGACATGTTCCAGAAAATTGTATAAGGACACATTTCAGAGGTAAATCTAAAAGTTGGATGAATGGAAGACTAGTTTGCCATAGTTGTCTGAAAATTGGACATGCAAGGAAAGATTGCAAGACTAGAGTACCTGCTCCTACTGTTGAGAAAATAAGGGAACATATGAACAAGACATGGGTTAAGAAGTCTGAACCATGCAGTAGTGAAGTGAATGAAGCCGAGCTCACCAAATCCAATGGATCAGGTGATAACATCATCTCCAAATAAGAGAAAGAGGTATGTAAGGAACTGTATTTAAAATTCTTATATTACATCAGTTCCTAACATAAAATGTAGAAAAGTCCATATTTGCATATGTTAAGATGCACCAGGAAATATTTTTGAAGACAAATGCTGAGATGGGTCAATTGCACTAATAGGTGTCGAGTACTACTCGTGGACACTAAAGTTGAGTTATTTAGTGAGTGTCGAGTTTTTTTGGCTGAGTAAATTTTGCGAAGGCTGAGTTTAGTGAGTCGAGTGAGATGAAAGTTGTGTTAAAGCTGAGGACAACTAGCTTGCACTAACTCAATGGGTAGAACATTCAATGCTCACCTACCTTGACCTTTCAAAGCTTATAAAGGATGAACAGTTAACATTTTTATTTTTACCTTGTGATTTTTACTATTTAACAGAGCGATTGAATTAATTTGCAGAGTTGATCTCAATTGAGTTAGCTATGAAGATTTTACCAGCGTGCCATCGGTAATCCTAAGGTGAACAATGAATAGTATGAAGAGCTACTTTCGGAGGTACTCTAATTTACATCCTTCAAACTCTAATTTAAAATTATGGTTGCAAGTTCTTCCGCACCAGCTAAGAGTATGGAGGTAGAACCAGAACAAATTCAGTTGATACAGACTGATGAATGTGAACCTCTCAACTTTCAAGCCATTCTTGAAAGTGCGATACAGAGTGATTTAATGGGAGCCCTCTCATCCATTCCACCCAAGGTACTCATGATTCATGATGTTAGATAGTGTTATATGGTTAAGATTGGTGAAGTAGGAGATAGTGAATTGAGGAAATCCTACAGTAAATTGTGTGATAATGGAGTTCTGAAGGAAGAATTTAAATATCTATCCAAAAAAGGGTTAACTCATGCCCTATATTTTCCCCAAGGTTTCAAATATGAATGGATAAAATTTATCCTTAGCTGAGTTCATGACATGTGTATGTGGTTAGATAATGGACCAGTCAAGATCACCAAAAACATGATTCATCAAGTGACTGGATATCCTGTAGTAAATGGAAAATGAACCATGAGGGATAACAGTAAAGAAGAGATTACATTGAACACTGGAGCAGTATGGAATAATAGAGGTATAACTATCTCTACAATTACTGACCTAGAACTTGACTTTGGAGTAAGGGTTATAGCACATAAGTTCTATCAGTCCAGCAGATTGGATAGTGTTCCTTGTACAGTAGTTGATCAGGCATAGAAAATTGTGAAGAAGAGTCACACATATGATCTTGCCGAGCTACAACAGACACAGTTAGCCAAGAACCTAGCATCAATCAGAAAGGCTAAGAGCTCATCATGTAAGTTTGGTTCCTTACTAGTCTGTATTCTTCTACATTCAAGATACATTTCCTACACTAGGAAATATTGTTTGGAAAAAGGATAGGCCCATAACAGTTCAGATTAGTGAATGTATTGAGAAGTTGGGTAGCAATTTCAATAGCATTATGGGAAGCTATTTTGTAGAATTCAAGAAGAGAATGAGATTAAGGACTAGGATTCCTAAGTCACTAGTGGAGAAGAACTGTGAGGAAATCTATTTTCTAGTTGATACAGATAATACTTATATCAAGGCAGTGACTCCTAGGATAACATGCTTAGAACCTTTCCCATATGAAATCAATGTTGATGAAGCATCAGCTACCATTACTACACTCCTAGCCAAGGCAATCGATACTACAATAGAGAGATTTGGAAATTTTGATGAAGCTAAGGCTAAAATTTTTAGAAGTTTGAATGAAGGAACTATGGAGAGAAAAAGAAAAAAGATTGTGAAAAATCTCAAGAAAATGGTTGGCTTAGGTAGTGATGAAGAACCTGAGGATGCACCTTTAGGCCCGACCACTGGACAAGGTGAGAATATTTCTATAGAGGAGGAATTTAGTGCATCAGAAGAGGTTACTAAGAAAGCTAAGGGCAAGAAACCATCAATTGTCATAGTAACCAAGAAGAGAAAAGCCAAACCTAAGATTACACCTCCTGCAGCTAATCATCCGAGGACAAGAGCATCTACTGTTACTTCCCCAGTAGAAGTGCAAGAAAAAGTATATGGTAAAAGGAAAGTTGTAGCAAGAAGTTCTGGGAAGGAAAAAAAGGTTGCTCCTAAGGCTGAGCCGAGTAAGGCAGCAAAGAGACCAAGAAGGAGATTAAATTTGGGGACAAATAGTGATGAGGAGAAGACAAAAACTAATGAACCCAGAAACATATCTAAAGCTCAATTCAAGAAACCAGAAAGTATTGATGAGGTATGTGATACTTTGAGGAATTCATCAGGGTTAGAAACATTTAAGTTCATTAAGTATGAAAAGTTGAAAATAGTAGATAGGCACAAAGTATAGGAAGCACTATTGGACATGATAAGTACTTTCAAATTAACTCCTACAAAGATAGGAAATCATGTGCCAGATCAACTTTATGATTTTCTGTTAAGAAAATGGGAATTTGCACTTGCCACTGAAAGAAAGATCAGGGAAGGAACACTAACCCAGGTAATACCTAACCTCACCTCAAAACAAAGAGTCAAATTCATTGAGGAATACAAGAGAAAATTTGTTCCTAAACTCAGAGGCTATGTTGTTTTGAAGAATGACATTGAAGGTGTGGTACAACAGAGCATAAGGATTCGAAAATAAATATTTGGACTGCTCATTCTAAAAGATAAGAAATCTGGTGAGGGGGACATCCAAGAAAAAGACAAAAGAAGTTGAAGTCAAGACTACCCATGAACCATAGGTAACACAAGATCAAATTTCCATTGAACAGGACCAGATCAAAGATGCATTAGATGCAACAAACTCTGTTGATCTAACTGCAGACAGTCCTATGGATTATATAGTTGATGATCCAAGCAATTTGAATGTCGAGGAAAAAGAGATGTCGAGTGGTAAAGGCATTGATTCACCTATTAAGGAAACTGATACAGAAGAAGGAAAGACCACAGCATCTGATGAGATAATTGAAGTTGGCAATGATTAGAAAGGTGAAGGACAACAAAAAACAAATGAACACGAGGTAACTTCACAAAATCCACCTATTTTAGAGGTTGTAAAGACATTTTTAGATAGTGGAGTAGAAATAACAAATGTTGTTGATAAGCCTAAAGAAGTAGAGGCAGTGCAAGTGTTGGTTGATCTACCACACTCTGCATCATCCACTCCTACTAGTTCTAAAACTGGGAATATGCTGAACCCCCAGACAATATTGATAGAATTAAAAGAGGCATTGGATGTTGACACTGTCAAAGGGAAAGATATTATGCTGTCGAGCATAAGTTCTCCAGAATTGAAGAAGAAGTCTCCGATTTTAGATGTAACATTAGATGAAGTCATTGTCATTCCACAATGGAATCCCAATGAGTTATCTTTTGAATGAATAGGGACTCTTTAAGAATTATTTAAGAGGAAGAAGAGATAGGAAGAGTTGAAGATAGAACAAAAGCAAAAGTAGGTGTTGCATGACATCAAAGACATATTTGCAAAGGCTTTTGACTTAGAGAATGAAAGGCCTCAAGCTCCAATCATTGATCAGCTAGTCAACATTGTATAGAAAGTAACAGATGAGGACATAGACAGCAATGAGAAGCTTCTACGATGGTCCTAGAGAAGATTTGAGATCAAAGTTCTAGATAAAATCTCAGAAGAGATAGCAACTAAACAAGTTGAACTTTCTATTCTTGTAGGAACTTTAGAGAAAGTTACAGCCAATGTTTATTCTTTGTATAGGAAATTATGTGATGTTGAATTTTTCACAAAGGATAATCTAAAGCTTGTTGAGAAGCTACAGTTAGATTTGAGATCAACTGGTACTACTTTGGGTAAAGATACTACATCTAGTTCTTTACATTTTAATAAGTTGATAAATGCAAAAAGGAGAATAGCTGAGCTTATGGCTGAAGATGGTCGAATAAAGTCCAAAAGGATAACTATTCAGACAAGTCTATTGCCTCACTTGGAGGTAATACAGAAGGAACTTTCAAAAGCAAAGGAGTTATCATAGAGTATTGCAAATCTATCGATTGTAGAGAGTTTAGTAAGTCTAGCTTCCGAGCTAGAAATCAAAAGGAAGTTATGAACATTGCAAAGGAAAGTTGGGATACCACATTTGAATCCACCCGACAGCTTCATAAACAATTTTTGGATAAGTACAACTTAACCCCACCAACAATCAGTGACAAAAACAAGGGGGAAGTTAGTAAGGAAGCTGGCAGTTAGTAAGGAAGTTGGTAAGGAAGTATGAAAGAATACATCAGTACAGCATAGGTACACTTGGTATATAAATTTTGAAGGCATGTAAACTTTTTGTATGCATTATTCCAAGTATATTCCTAGGGGGAGTACTTTGTACACTTAGGCAATATTTTGATGAAATGAATGGAAGTAATGATAAGTGTTTTTGCCACTAATATCAAAGGGGGAGATTGTTAATCTCTAAGATCTGTTGATGATTAGTGACCAACACTTAGTCATTCACCTAGGTAGTTTTAGTTGGCTGTCACTGTGGCCAAGCTAAAACTATGCAAGGTTGAGAAACATTATCGATAAGTTTTCAGTATGCCTAGTTACATTTCTGAGTCGAGTTACATTGCCGAGCTGAGTAAGACATAGGGATGTTATGTGCCGAGCGACAGATACTCAAGTGCCGAGTAGAATAGTTTTTGTATACATGTTTGGAATGATACAAACTTCAAGGATAAGTGATCTGGCCGACTTGTATAAGCTTTTTGGGTTGACTTATGTATGCATTTAATATTCTCATATGGAGTTAGTTATGCATTTAATTATTTTATCCTATGCATGACTCATTGTAAGATTTAATTGTTTTACCATCAAGGCACGGATATTAGATCTTGATCATTGATCTAGATCTTGCTATCAGATTTGAACAAGTATATTAGATTTCTTCTGAACCCTAAATTGTAAGTGTGTGTGGTGTGTGGCGACTGCATTTTTCAGAATTGAAATGCACAGAGGGTTATTTTGTTAAGAAGCAGAGATCAAGCAGAGAAATAACACAGTGAATAGTAGAGTAATGTTATATCAGATTATGAGATCATAGAAGGTACTGGAAAGAGGAGATCCATCATCAGCATCAGAGTGCATAACGAAGGATCAATACTTGAGACTTTCTAATCATTGTATCAAGTGAAAATTTCTTAATAGAGTGGTTCTAGCAGACCTTTCTTAAATCTCCTAACAGAGTGCTTACTTCATTGTAAGTTTAAATCCTTTAATAGGGTAGATTGTAATGATCTGAAGCTCTTAACCGGGAAGACCTTTCACAGGGTAGATTACATTTTTTAATCAAACATTGTAACAGTAACAAGTACACTTTATTATTGCAGTAGTGGAGAATTTTGTGGGTGTCATGCCCACCCTAGTTTTACCTATTTGGGTTTCTGGGTTACCAAGTTATTGTGTTATGTGTTACTTATTTCATTGTGTGGATGCTATCTGAGATTACATTATATTTATTTATGCATGAATGTGGATCAGTTTATTTTAAGTGTTTAATTTTAAAGATTTGATTCACCCCCCCCCCCTCTCAGTATCTTGCTTTCCCATTATTGTATTTCCAACATAAATTGCCCCCTTCCATAGGGCACCATTTTTTTGAGGAATTAGAATTTGACTCAAAACCTTATTATCTCAAAATAAGGTCTTGAAATTCTAGTTTTGTGTATTCAGAAGATAGTTTGGACTGTTTCGTTGACCCAAAAGATGACTAAGTGAATCCATATTCTACGTTTGTTTGCCAATTTCTAAATTAGAATTGGACCTGATAAATTCCTTATTGGTGTGTGTATTTTTAGATTCAACAACTGTTTGCCATCAACCCCTCTGCCCATGCTAATCTAGAAGTGACAATGTCTATGAAATGTGCAAGGAAGCTCTCAAAATTTATGAATTGATGAAGTCCTCTGGCATTCACCAATGCATTCCAGAGAGGTTCTTTGTCAGATATAATCACAAGAGGAGTCCTTGAAGATTCATTTGAAAAGTATGGATGCATTGATAAGGCTGTGGATTTTTTTTCAAGCATATGCCTTAGAGAATGTGATCTCTGTGTTTTATAGTATGGAGAAAGATGTCGAGATGGAGCTTCAAAATAGGGTGTAGATCACCATTAAAGCATATGTGATAGGTTCTTCCAACACCCATCCAGTATGGATGCAAAATGTTAAATATTGGTAGGCACAAATTTGTATTTTATAATCTTTTACGCATTTCCATTGCCTACACTATAAGAAAAGCAGAAGGAACATCGAAATCATTAAAATTAAATGGGAATCTCATGAATGTCGTGATTGTTGTGGATGCACAAAATATATTGATGGGATCGCTTTAGATTGATGGGGCTCAAAAAAATGAAAATCCAGAGGATGATTTTGAATTCAACCTATTGGGTGGGAAGATAGTGTCGTCGATTTTGGTGCCTAAACTAGATTTTGATCTCTGAAACCCGAATTGTAGTTTAGCACCACAAACAATGGATTTGGAAAAAAGAAGAAGTTCCACACCCAATTCTGCACCAATTCCACTAACCAAATGGGGCCTAGACTTGTGGCCAGAAGCCTTGTGCCCTAATTTGTTATGTGGATTAGTGAGGAGGGGAGGAAATGATCTCAGGTTTGAGGAAATGGCTTCTAAATTTGTTTTTAGCAAATGAAATCAGCAGAATGTGAAAGCAATGACAACGCCCATGAAGTGTTGGACAATGCATTTTAGACAAATGGTGCCTCATGAGGGACAATGATCAAAGGGAGTTGCGGATAATGGATCTGTTGAATAACTTTGGAGACTTTCAAACAAAGGAAGATACATAGGGTATAAAGATATATTCTACAATCATTCTCGTGTCCTATTTTCTATGCATGGGATATTTGTTTATAGGTTAATGACATTCACTAAAGCAAAGCAATTAGGGTTTTTTACCAAAATTTGCAGGAAGAAATTCCTTGGCAAATACATTTGCAAAATTTAGAACCAATAACAAGGCGCATGCTAAAATGTCTAAAGCAAATGTGGTTTCATTGCAAGGAAACACACTATTTTGTGTGATTAGACAGATTGATGGACATAAAATGACACAAAGGTATGATAATAATTAGCAACATGCCTCAAAGATATATGGCTGTGTGGAATCAGCGCAAAGTATGGCCAATCATCAAACCATAGAGGATTTTTGTCAAATGTTGTAGATGCATATTATCTCATGGAATGCGACTTGTAGGGCTACAGTAATTTTCCACACCCTTTCAACATTTTTATTGCTTGTCCACAAAACATGGGCTTTAGACCTATTTAAATTATAGTTAGATTTTAAAATTGGGAATATCCTCACACACCATACTTACAAAATGGAAATACGCATCAATCGTTTCATGAACTCAATGTTTGCATGGTATGTACGAAGGATTTTTGGTTGAACAAGTTTTAGAAACTTTAAAACTAATGCATTATAATGCACTACACATGTTGCCATCATTCATCCCTACTTGTACATGCGCAATGGGAGCTTGGAAATAGAATATGCACAAAATATACTTGTTGAAAAGGCTCATGAAAATTTCAAGTAAATGCTCAAATTTTTTGAGATGTTGAATGGTCACAATGCGCATGGACATTTTGACAAAGTGTCACGACTCGAGGTATGATACTTCTCTTATTTTAGACTATCATGCAACTTTTGACTTTGGTTGACCTAGTCGCTATGATTCGACTACGTCACTATTTCCTTGTCATTATGTCTTCTGGTTTAGACCTTTTCATCGATGTTTGGATTAATGGTAATTGCATCTTTTTAATGAGTTATGATGATGATTATTGGGATGATACAATATTATGATGCTTAACAAATGTTTAATTTTATTATTACATGGATATATGAGGAATTATGATATAATTTCAATAAACTATGTTGATTTTAGGTATTATGGCTTTTAAAATAATACGTTGAAATTGATGATTTAATGATAAATCATGCACTGATATATCATTTTGCTTCCGAGTGTGTCTGTGTGGATGCAGGATGAAGGCCAGAGTGTGCTTGAGGTAGAGGAGGCTAGCCATCAACATGTTGGAAATATGATATATTTGTCATCAGTGAAAACACTTAGTGAAAACACTTATTCGATTCTGAATTCTTACCGATCTCATCACTCAGTCCACAGCCTATACCGAGCATTCACCGGTTAAACAGTTCATAACGAGCAGAACAGTGGTCACCGAGCATATGAACAGTTCAGTGTTTACCGAGAAGAGCAACATTTACCGAGCAGACGGTAGTAACCGAGCTTCACCATAACTACCGAGCCATCAGTTGAAGCCAACCGAGAAGTCAGTTATCACCGAGTCACCAGTGGTTACCGAGTGACACTATATCTACCGAGTCACCACAGCTGCCGAGGTCCAAGCTACACTTCGGGACTAGTATGGACCGAGCTTCTACTCTTACCGAGAGCATGACGATGCCGAGTATTGTAGTGGATGCCGAGTATCAGAAGATCACCGAGCCAGCTTGAGGAACCCGAGCTTCTACCGACTCAGTAATATTTTGTTTACTTATGTAAGGCCGACTTAAGAATAAGATTATGTTATTAATTTGTATAAGGCTGACCTTGTGAAATGTAAATTGTAATTATGGATGGTATATATATGTAATGTATTATACCATCTGATGTATGGAATAATGTGAAAGTATGGATATGCGAAATTAGAAAGAGCAGAGCAGAGACTGCAATAAGGCAGCAGAGCAGAGCATTTTCATAGAGTCAGTAAAGGAGCAGAATAAACATATCTATCACCTTCAGTGATCAGTACACAAAGGATCTTATCAGCAATAAA
>MU223676.1:1305353-1322735 GCA_018584345.1 Thuja plicata | reverse complement strand
AGTGGAAAGAAGAAAAAAAAGAAGTATATTAGGATACCTTGGCTTATATCCTAATATAGTACAACAAAGATTAATAGTCTAACCTTGGTTTATAAATACACCAAGGAAAGATTACAAATTCTAACAGTGTTTAACTCTGGGACTTTGGCCTACTTCTTGCTAAAGTTTCATATTTCTATGTGGGTGCAGGACCTAATCTGTCACCATGAACACCAGAAATAGTAACAAGGCCAGATCTAGCAATGGTTAGATGGACCAGCCCAATCAGAGGCTAGATTAGATTTTTTTTCTTCAGACCCAACAAGGGGACCTCCTGCAACAACAGGGTGCACATATGGATCACCTTGAGAATGATATGAGGGGAAGGTGGGATGAAAACCGTCTTAATGAAGAGAAATGGAAATTGGAGGAGGATAGGAGGATAGAGGAGAAATGAAAAAGAGAGGTTGATCTTAGGGTTGCAGATGTAGCTGGAAACAGAGGCAAAATAGTTGAAGATCTCAGCAAAGGCCTAAAAAAGGTCACACCTCCTACTTTTAGTGGTAAGACTCTTGGGGATGATGCGGAGGCATGTATTACCTCCTTGGAAAAATATTTTCATGTCTGGAATTTCTCTGGGAAATATAGGGCAATGCGCGCTACTTTCCAACTAATAGGAGAAGTTTCCACTTGGTGGGAAAATGTAATAGCAAAAAAGAATCTTCAGTGAGGAGAGATATCATGGGAAGAATTCTTGCAGTTATTCCACATGAGGTAGTTACCTTAGTTATTATTTGACCAGAAGGTGGCACAGTTTCAGAATTTAATCCAGGGAGTCCTTACAGTTACTCAATATCATGAGAGATTTTTTCATTTGGTGAAGTATGTTCCATAGTACCAACATGATGAAAAATTTAGGACTCGCAAGTTCATAATAGGGTTACGTCCAGGGGTAGTTTTCAAAGTTCAAATCCATGAACTAGAAACCATGGATTTTGCACTCAGAAAGGCTCTTAGATAGGAACAGAGGTTACAAAGTCTGTCCAAAGTAAACAATAACCAGAAATCTAATGCCAAACAGGGTTTCAAAAGGAAATACCAAGATCATAAACAACATAAAAGTGGATGCCAATAGATTCAGAACATGAGGGGAAAAGTACAAGGGAATTCAGGAAGGAATTCCTATAGGAACTCATAGAATTAGAATCTGAATAAGGGAAACAATAGGGATTCTAATAGGAATGGAAATATGAGGGACAAATTGGAAGGAAAATAGGGACCCCAATATGGGTGTTTTGTCTATGGAGGTGATCACTTTTCTGCTAGATGTCCACAACATTCAGATCGTAGAGGCCTTCAAGTACAACATCATATTCACGTAGCTATTGATCACAGGTAGGGTGATTTTTAGGCTACCCCTATTCAGACGACTGGTAAGATTTCTTATCAGAATGTTTCAATTTTAATAGATACAGGAGCTACTAAATACTTTGTAGATCCTAGAGTTGTATCTAGGCTTCCAATTAGAGAAGGATTTATGTATGAACCTTGGATTGTAGAATATGGCAATAGGGAAGAGTGTTGGGTAGAGCATTGTTTATCTTGTAGCGAGTTAGAACTTCCTATTTTTCTCACACAAGTAAATATTTATGTCGCCCCTTTGGGATCATATGATGTTATATTAGGCATCAACTGGCTAAATGAGCATAAGGCCATTGTAGATTGTAGAGATAAATTTTTTGTATGTTTTGATGATGCAGGAGAATCTGTAGTAATGAGAGGTGTAAAGTAACCTATGGAATTGAGGCAGATTTATGCTATGCAGTTAAAAAGGGCAAAGTGGAAGGGGTGTATGTTATATGTAGCACATTTTGAGGATATTGATGCAACTCCTAGTGTGGATGATTCTCCCTTATTTCAGGAAATTCGGGATGTATTTCCAAAAGAATTGCCTCAACTACCTCCAAAGAGAGAATTTTATTTCTCCATCAAATCAATGCCTGGAACTAAGCCACAATCCAAGGCTCTGTATAGAATGGATACTACCAAGATGAATGAACTGAAGGTTCAACTCCAAGAACTTTTGGACAAGGGTTTCATATGCCCTAGTGTATCATCATGGGGATCCCCAGTGATTTTTGTGAAGAAGAAGGATGGTACTTTGCGACTATGTATTGATTACAAGATGCTCATCAAAGTGACCATCAAGAATAGGTATCCCCTCCCACAAATAGATGAGCTATTCGATTAAATGAAAGGTGAAACTATATTTTCTAAGATTGATTTGAGATCTGGATATCATCAGCTCTGGATTAAGGATGAGGACATATCTAAAATTGCCTTTAGGACATGGTATGGGCATTACAAATTTTTTGTCCTACCTTTTGACTTAACGAATGCTCTTGCCACTTTTATGAACCTTATGAACAATGTTTTCAGAGACTGTTTGGATAAGTTTGTGGAGATCTTTATTGATGACATCTTGATTTATTCCAAGAACATGGAGGAGCATGAAGATTATTTGTGTATAGTCTTACAGCGTCTCAGAGACAAGAAATTGTATGGTAAGCTATCAAAGTGTTCATTTTATCAAAAATATATTCACTATTTAGGGAAGATCATATTTGTAGATGGAATTGTAGTAGATCCTACCAAGATTAAGGCTATTCTTGAATGGCCTACTCCTAGCAATGTGAGTGAAGTTTGAAGTTTCATGGGGTTGGCTGGTTATTATTGGAAATTTTTGGAGGGATTCTCCAAGATTGTTGTTCCCATTACATCTCTTCAGAGGAAAGGGAAAACATACGAGTGGATATAGGTATGTGAGAAAGATTTTCAATTATTGAATCATTAGCTCATGTTCGCTCCCATTTCAGTTGTACTTGACCCCAATGGCCACTTCACTATAATTATAGATGCTTCAGGTGAGGGTTTGGGTGGTGTGTTGATGCAAGATGAAAGAGTCGTGGATTATGAGTCACAGAAACTGAAACAACATGAGGTTAATTATGCTATGCATGATTTAGAATTGGCTATTATTATACATGCTTTATAGATGTGGAGGCATTACCTTTTGGGTAAGCCTTTTGAGCTAAAGACATACCATATGGGACTTAGATATATCTTCACGTAGCGCAACCTCAATGCCAAGTATAGACGTTGGTTAGAGTTTCTAAGTGAGTATGATTTTTGCATTGAATACATTAAAGGGAAAGAGAATAGAGTGGCAAATGCTCTTAGTAGGCAAAGACACATTTCTTCTATCTCTACCTCTAGGCCACACTTGAGAGAGAAGGTGTTGCTTAATCTTCTAGGAGATGACCATTATGAGCTAGTCAAATCTATAATGCACATCAATCCATCTTACTACCATTTTGACAGTTACAACTTTGAGGATGATAGTATTTTGAGATACCAGAACAAGATGTATATTCTCGACCGAGTAGGGTTGAGGAAAGTGGTACTTGAGGAGATGCATTGTATTCCATTTTCAGGTCATCAAGGGATAAACAAGATGATTGCCAATTTGAGACCATTGTAATTTTGGTCAGGGCTTAAGCGTGATATAATAGCTTACATAGCCCAGTGTTTGGAATGCAAGTGAGTCAAGGCTAAGCATGTCCACCCAGCAAGATTATTATACCCACATTATATTCCAAAATATAAATGGCAATTCATCAGTATCAATTTCATATAGGGATTACCCACGAACATATAGAGGCATCATGTCATTTTGGTTGTAGTTGACAAACTAACCAAAGTGGCCCATTTTATTCCAGGGAGTTTGAAGATGGATCATTGGCTTTGGCCAAGAAGTTTGTGTAAGAGATTTTCTGACTCCATGGTGTGCTAGAGACTATTATATTTGATAGAGACACTCAAATGACATTAAGGTTCTGGACAACCTTGAATTCTTCCTTGGGTACACATCTCAACTTTAGCACAACCTACCATCCTCAGACAAATGGGAAAATAGAAAGAGTAAATCAAGTGGTAGAGGATTTACTCTGAATGTACTACATGGATTAGCAGTACAAGTGGGAAGTGTATCTTCTCTTGGTAGAGTTTGCATACAATGACTCTTACCATGCTTCTTTAGGTATGAAACCATTTGAGGCACTTTATGGGCGTAAGTGTCACGTTCCTATTAGTTGGGATAGGGTTGAGGATAGGATTGTGATTTGTCTTGATATGTTGTGAAAGATGGAAGAACATATGGCTTTGATCCGAGATAGGATGAAAGAAGCAGCGGATCGATAAAAGATTTATGCAGAAAACAACCACACTTTTAGATAGATCCAAGCAGGGGACAAGGTGTTCTTGTGTGTTCATCCCCATAAGATCTTCATATCCTTCAGAAAGGCTTCAAAACTTGCACTGCAATATGTGGGGCCCTTTGATGTTCTGGAAGTCATCAACCTAGTTGCATACCTAATTTCTCTACCACCCACTCTGGCCCAAACTCATAATGTCTTTCATGTTTCATTACTGAAACCTTATTATCTAGATGCTTCACATATTTTGGATTAGCATGCTTTGCAGGTTCAGAAACTGGGGGTAGTGCAGGTGGAGTCTATTGAACTCATTGATTAGTGTACTATCTGAGTGCGCAACAAAGATGTTTTGTAGTATAAGGTCTAGTGGGACCAATTCTCTATTGAGATTACCATTTGGGAGGATGCAGAGGATGTGCACCGATCTTTTCCTCATTTTTTCTCACAGACTTCTTTTCTTGATGCACTATGATGTATATATTTATGTGGTGTGTTTCATTTTTGTATATTTTTATGTGAGATCGGGTCGATGTATTTTCCTAGTTGGGAGGGATGTGACGACTCAACCTATGAGACTTCTCTTATTTTAGACTATCATGCAACTTTTGACTTTGGTTGACCTAGTCGCTATGATTCGACTACATCTCTATTTCATTGTTGTTATGTTTTCTAGTTTAGAACTTTTTGTCAATGTTTGTATTAATGGTAATTGTGACTTTTTAATGAGTTATGATGATGAGTATTGGGATGATGCAATATGATGATGCTTAATAGATGCTTAGTTTTATTATTACATGCATATATGAGGAATTATGATGTAATTTCAATAAATTGTGTTGATTTTAGGGATTATGAATTTTAAAATAATATGTTGAAATTGATGATTTAATCATAAATCATGTACGGATATATCATTTTTGTTCCAAGTGTGTCTGTGTGGATGCAGGATGAAGGTGGGAGTGTGGTTGCGGTAGAGGAGGCTAGCCATAAGCACTAGTGGGTACAGATGATCTGGGTCTGCACACACCACTTAGAGATACATTGCATTCATGATCGATTCATATTATTCTTCTTTTGAAGCTCTATGTGAATAATGAAAATATGAATGTAATAAATGTTTACCTCGTGTGTGCTCTTGTTTATATTCACTATGTTAATTGTGTTTTGGAAGATAGATATATTTATATTTATTAGAAAAGTGATGTTTGGAAATTTATTTTTTGGGGTAATTATTATTAAAATTAGTTAGAGAGGAATGGGGGAGAGGGGGAGTTATAAAAAAAACATAGATCCTATATTTGGGGGTTTTGCATGCTAGAAGAAAATGAATTCTTTAATGTAGGGAAAAATGAAATTTTCAGTGGAGAAGCAGAGCTGACGGATGAGTAGAAGGGAAAACCAAGAGTGTCAGTGAGCGTAGGTAGTGACAACGTAGTTATCAATCCAACTATTGACTTTGATTTCCAGGTTCTCCTTTTTGAAAATCAGCTGAAACATTTATGAAAATTGCTATGTTATGCGTATAACTATTTAGAACGACTTTGGTCATCATGTGAATTCTTTAGAATGTTAAAATTTATTTGATTTAACTCTTGTTACATCTCGTACCATGCATTGTTTCCTTCTTTCCCTCTTTGTTAGTTGCGTTTAGTTGGGGTGTCCGTGCGGGTAATGTAATTGTGGATGTAGGCGTTAGATCCTTAGCCTACACACGCTATGTCATAGTAGCTCTTTGTCAAGCCTTGTAACCGATAGACATAGTGAAGACATGTGGTGGTTACCATTTTCTTTAATAATTCCATCTTGGTCCCATGGTATACACTACATATTTACATATTAGTATTAAGTTAAGTTTGTCGAGCATGGGTATAGATAGCCAACTGGAATTATTTCTTGATGATATGTTCCTTTAACTAGTTTGAAACCGGTGTGACTAGCTTACGGTTAGGACTCAGGAAACCCTAATGTAGAATAATATTTTCTATTCCTTTTCAAAACCGCAGCCATGTGTAACCATTTTAGCATGAAATGGGTAGTTCAAATTATCCTGCTACCTCTCGTAAACCATAACGTTTCCAGATACCTATGCCTCTTTTAGCTATGAGAATCTACGTTTTCTTTGACATGCAAATGAGTTGTTGTTCCATTTTGTTTTCAAGACCAGACAGGTTGTTAAAATATTTTTTTGGTAAATCCTCAGCACTCCCTCGTCGCAGCCACCCTAGGAATGTTCCTTGGTACTCTATATGTGTCTCTTGTCTACCATGACAAGATGAGCTCGTAGTAGTGTTGTCCCTTCTGATATTTTCTGTAAGAAGGTTGTTTAAATTTCTTACTCTATTTTATGCCTTTCATTCTCTATTTCTATTATCTTATTTTCCTCTTAGTGCACATTCCTTGCGCATCTAGCTATAGTCGTTTCTCTTAAATTTGCTAGTCAAAGATTTTTTAGCTGCCTTGTGGATCTTCATTTGAGATTTGAATGTATATTTTAGGAATTAGAAGACAACATGGATGTTTCACTTCATCTACTATAATTGGGTATAATGTAATGTCCTGAACTACTATTGGATATCTTGGTAGCCTTGGGATTGCTTTATGGAGTTTCATTTCGTACTATTAGAAATCAACATCTAGTGTGAATGCCTTCCAGACAATAAAATGAGTTTTTTTTTTCTTTTCTAATAAAAAAGTACCGAGTTGTATGTTATTAGCATTTTTGTTTCCATTCAAGACCATTAAAATGTCTGTGATGACATTCTTGCATTATATATAACATAGGAAGTCCTTAAGGGGTACATTATGAGCTTAGAGAAGTTAGGAAATGGTAAAGAAAATAATATTAGTTATTAAGTATGTTTACCCACAGGAAAATTTATATAAAGAAATGCCTTTCATGTTAGTTGTGTACATGATGTGCTTGTATTATGGGAGGGTGTTGAATGTGGAAAACTCAGGGGCGGGAAGATGAATTTCTTATTTTTCCAGCCTACAAGTAGAAATATGGAGATAAACTGCTTTTCCCAAAGCATGTTGCATATGTACTTTATTATATGTTGGTTGTTAATCCATCCCTCTGCCACATCCGTGTTAGATCTACTGTTAGACATATGTGTTAGTAGTATGTTTATGGCTACACCAGATCCATCCAACCTTTCAGTGTTGGTTGCTAGGCTTCTCAGGAAGGGTCAACGTGTTCTTCATGTCAGGAAGAACCCCAGGGGAGCTAACCACTCCGTGGTTGGGTGGTAAAAGCGCCTGAGCCACACTCCCATCTTGAGATAGTGGATTGAAACATGTTAGATGGCTTAGGAGATAGGGACATACAGATGGACAGAGGTCCAAGGTATATTTTCTTTTGGTATTATGTATTAATTTTCACAATCTTATTATCTTATGATGCATCCATGTACTGAGATGTATTGATGTCTAACGTGCAGGTCGACATCCAAATCATTGTGTATAACACTTAAAGAAATAAATTATTCTTTTGTAATTTGTATTTGAACAAAGTTTTGATGTAAAGGTCGACTTCCTTATTGTAATTTATGTAATGTAATTTTGGATATATGATGACTTGCGACATGCGTCAGTTTAGACGTTGTTTTGTAAATATCTTATTCTTATTGACCTAGATTATTTTGACGTGTAGGTCGAAACCTTGTGAAATTTCTTTTCATGATATATTTACTTGCATTGATTAGATTATGTGTATAACTCAACTTTCTTTCCTTTTGACATTTCCGCAATTTATGTTTTGTGTGTGACAAGGCATTTTGTCAAAAACACAAAGTTCCCCAAATTCTCTAGCATCTACTCAGCCTGGAATAGTATGGGAGCCTTGAAATATAAAATGGCCAAAATGGAATTATTAAAGTGGCTTTTAGAAACTTTTTAGCAATATAATTTGCATGTGTAATACTAAAGTCCACAGCCTATACTAGTACCCTTATGTTCTTTTCGTAACAAGAAGGAAAGTTGTATAATGTGATCTGCAAAATGGTCTCCAATGAATACTATGGATAATTGTAAAGCTGATGCAACCTTTATTAGAATCCTCCTTGCTTGTGTGGAAGCTTAGAGCATCATATGAACATTTCTCAAAGTATATGATGAAGGGATTTTTTCTTGATATTATGATGAAAAATGCGCAGTTAAACATGTGTGCAAAATGTAACAATGTAAGGGTAAATCCAATAATTTAGGAGTAAGGAAAAATATATTCCACAAATAAATTCAAATGAAATAGAAGAGAGTTATAAATTTCTCTTCACATTGAAATCGGGTAGTTATTTTTACCAAACTGGTATAATATGGCAAGAGGAGAAATGTTTGACTTGGGAAATGATTTTTTTAAAATATTTCACTTTAATGTGAAACTATTTTCACAAAAAATAAAAGGTGAATAAGTTTCAAATTAAAATAATGTGGAATATGTTCAAGGGAGAGTGGTTAAATCATGGGCAAACAAAGTGGGATAATTGAAATTTTACTCTGGTAATGGTTTTCACAAAAATGGGTAAACTATTGTACTAAAATTGGTTTTGATAAGTTGGATAATTTTTACCAAAAGGGAAGAAGTATTTATAGAATGTTTGAATCGAGTGAAAATGCAGTGAGGCCAAATTTATTTGATTGGAGGAGAAGGTTGTGTGCATAATGATTTTGTAATGAAAATTTTCTTTTTCATAGGAATATGCATGAGGAAAAGTGTTTGGATATGCCTCATACGTACTCCCCATATGGGTGAGGTTCACCGTATAGTGGTCACCGTATGGGTGAGTCCACGTATGGGTGAGGCCATAATACCACTCACATACGGTGTGTGGGGAAATGGTTTCTCACTGTACGGTGAGGTGTAGACTATGATGGGACCCAAAAGTAGTGGGACTTCAGTGAAGCCATAATAGCACTCACATACGGTGTGTGGGGCAATGGTTTCTCACCGTACGGTGAGGTGTAGACTATGATGGGACCCAGCAATAGTGGATCTTGCGATGTAGGGACATGCCCTCATAGTGTACATAGGTGTGTGGTATAGTTCGGAACAGTCAGACTGTTGACTGGAGGAATGACCGTTAGACCATTGGTAGGAGGTGGGACAATGTCGTTTGGTGTGACAACATGGTAGCAGATAGGTGGAGATGTGACCCGATTCCAAAGAGAGTGTCCCGAAGGGATTCACTACTTGAGGGAGTGACCCTATGAAGGAGTGAAGTCAAGTTTCTTGAGGCAGTAAATTTACACGAGGGAGTGAAGGTTCCTGAGGCAATGAAGTCACCCGAGGAAGTCAAGAATGTCCAGCCACTCGTAAGATGTTGCTAATTTGTACGGTGGATGCCATAATCCCTACAGTGGATTCCATGATAGATGGATGGACAAGACTAAGTTAGTTAACCATTGTGTAAAGTGATGGTTAATGTACTAGATTTCATAACAAATTGTGGTGTATACATAAATCACTAAAAGATTTGTTAGAGTGTAGCATGGTTCTAGATGTCAGGTTGATTGTAAGGGAATTTGAGCCTATGTAACAATCTGAAGTGGATTGTATGTAAATATTTTTACCATAATACAAAGTTTCTCGAGGGTTTTTTGGGTGGTGAGGTATTTACCGAAAGGGTTTTCCCACTTTAAATCTGGTTTTTTCTCTGTGTGTTTTGTGTCTAGTAATTCCATATTTTATTGTCTTGCACATCTTTGAGATATTGTTGCTTATTTCCCTATTAAATGATATTCTGAAAGTATTTCTGCATCGTTGCTTTCCTAACAAGTGGTATCAGAGTCTAGCCAGTTGTGCTATCTTTGTTAGGCAGGGTTTGGTTATTTGTGCCAATTTGTTTTTAGTGGGAGTTTGCAAAGTTTTTTGTTTGTATATTGAGATGGCTGGTATGTTAGGAAGAATAGACATTGAAAAGTTCAATGGCACAAATTTTGAGTTGTTGAAACTTAAAATTGAAGATGTGTTCGTTGATCGAGATCTATGGACTGTGGTGTCTTCTGTCAAGCCTACAAGCATGAAGCAGGAAGATTGGGATATAGTAGACAAGAAAGCCAGAGGACTCACAAGATTGAGTTTGGGAGATTTCCTTCTGTTGAATGTTCATGAAGAGAAAACCGCGCATTCCTTGTGGAATAAGTTAGGAGACATTTATCAAGGCAAGTCCTTGGTAAATAAACTCTTCCTGAGAAAGAAATTGTACTCCTTGAAGATAGATGAAGGAATAGTTGTTGCAGATCATCTCAATGTGTTTAATATGGTTATTGCACAGTTGAAATCTATTGGTATAACCATTGGTGAAGAAGAATGTTGTATTCTCTTATTGTGTTCCTTTCCTAATTGGTGGGACCACTTGATGATGCCTATTGGAAGCACTAGTACCCACTTAAAAATGGACGAGGTATTTTCTACACTCTTGTCAGAGGAGATGCCAAGGAAGGCTTCTAAAGTGTCCAAAGAGGCTCTCTCTGTTCAAGGTAGATCAAAGGATGGAGACAAATGGGAGGACAAGAAGACTAGGTATAAGTCTTCTGAAATAAGTCCAAAGTGAAGTGCTTGAACTATGAGCAGATTGGTCATGTCCAAAAGGACTGCTAGGAGAAGAAGAAGAAGAAGAAGAAGAAGAAGAAGAAGAAGAAGAAGAGGGATGACTCTTTGAGTTCTAAATCTTCTCAAAGTGATGAAGATGCATGTAGTACTGCTTTGGCTAGTCAGTCATCTAATGATGACTGGCTAAATTGATGTCCTAACAAAAAAAGATTGTCATGATGCCATGTGCGACTCGGTACTATAGTGCAGGGGGAGTTAGTGGAAGTGACATGAGTTCACCATTGGTTGGTGGATTGCGACACCTTAAGGGCTTGAGAAGTCCTTGATAAAGGTGTTGATTGTGTTTTTGGGTTATTGTGTATGTTTTTTTGTCATAGTTTACTCTTGATACTATTTTTTGTAGTATTGACATGAAACAACTGTATGACATGTTCTTGTTAAACATGTTATCTCTTTGGAAGAGATGTGTTAGGTCATGATGTCATGATAGACTCCTGATTTTGCAGTTGGAATTTTAACATTGATCTTGGTTTATTTTTTGTAGTTTGAGTATAGTGATCAGTTGCTTGGTACTTCAAAATGTGGTTCTTGAATTTGGAGTTTGGCATGGGTTGATCAGTTACAGGTGCTCATGGATACATGGAGACATAGATGATGCTAAATTTCTCTTGTGGCTAGAGATGTATGTGTTGGAATGAGTAATATTTCCAACTAAAAATGCATTCATTTGTTATGTACTTGACTCAATTATCTTTTAGAGGTGTGTGTAGGACATGATGCAGGCGGTTGTGGAGACTTGCTATGAAATTTGTGTTTGCGGGCTCTTGGTTTAGAGCTACTCAGTATTGAAAATGTTCTTTGTACTACAAGTTTGTTGTTGCACTTCTATGTGATGTTGTTGAATGGATTCATATCAAACTGACACGATATTACCTATGCAGTGGGAGGATCTTAGTATATTTGTGATGGGTAATGCACTTGAGGCTTGAGATTGCAAGTAACAAGTTGTATATGTTGATGTTTTGGAATCCATGTTGGTATACCTTAGAGGTATGTATAGTTGGATGTGCTAGCACTTACTGTAGGTGCTATTTCAACTATGATTGTGACAAATGTTGGTACATTTGATTAGCCTTTGGAATCAGAGTTTTTTTCTTTGGTTGATGGAGTTATGGTTCTCTGGGAGATAGATTGTATGGTTTTCTAAGTGGATAGCTCCTATGTGTGTTCAGTGGAAATGACATGGTAAAAGGTGGGAATGTCCATGAATGAGATGATACTATTTTGCAAGTATCTCAATTGTGCACATATTAAATTCTAGTTGCTAATAGTTTTGTGTCTGGGTGGTATATCAATATTGGTGGGCATTAGAGTACATGATTTTTTGGAGTTTCTAAAGGTGTTAGTACGTACCTTATCAAGTGTGGGGTTTTTTGTATATTCCTTGTACATACTCCCTGTATGGGTGAGGTTCACCGTACAGGTGAGTCCACGTATGGGTGAGGCCATAAGAGCACTCACATACGACATGTGGGGAAATGGTTTCTCACTGTATGGTGAGGTGTAGACTATGATGGGACCCAACAATAGTGGGACTTGGCTAAGGCCATAATGGAACTCACATACAACATACGGAAATGGTTTCTCACCGTACAGTGAGGTGTAGGCTATGATGGGACCCAACAGTAGTGGGGCTTGTGGAGTAGGGACATGCCCTCATAGTGTATGGAGGTGTGAAGTATAGTTCAGTGATATTCAGACTTTCAGTTGGAGGAATGACCCTCGGCTGGAGGTGTGACAACATGGTATCAGTCAAGTGGAGATGTGACCCGATGCCAAAGGGAGTTTCCCAAAGGGAGTCATTGTTCGAGGGGGTGACCATCTGAGGGAGGGAAGTCAAGTTCCCCAAGGCAGTGAAGTCGCTCAAGGGAGTGAAGGTTCCTAAGGCAATGAAGTCACCCAAGGAAGTGAAGAATGTCTAGCCATAGGTAAGATGCTGCTAATTCATACGGTGGATGCCATAATCCCTACAGTGGATGCCATGACATATAGATGGGAAAGACTGAATTAGTTTACCATTCCTTAAAGTGATGGTTACTGTACCAGATTTTATAACAAATTGTGGTGTATATATAAACAATTCTAGGATTCGTTAGAGTGTAGCATGGTTCTATGTCAGGTTGATTGTAAGGAAATTTGAGCCTGTGTAACAATTCAGAGTGCATTGTATGTAAATATTTTTACTATAATACAAAGTTGCTTGAGGGTTTGTTGGGTGGTGGGTTTTTTCCCGAAAGGGTTTTCCCACATTAAATCTGGTGTTTTCTCTATGTGTTTTGTGTCTGGTAATTCCATATTCTATTTTCTTGCACATCTCTGAAATATAGTTGCTTATTTCCCTGTTAATTTGTCATTCTAAAAGTGTTTCTGCATCGTTGCTTTCCTAACAAGAAGAAGGTAACATTTGTTTGAATTGCAAAGAGATATCGAATTAAAAGTCAAGTATTTTTAGT
Organism: Thuja plicata; assembly: GCA_018584345.1. Classification (NCBI taxonomy): domain Eukaryota; kingdom Viridiplantae; phylum Streptophyta; class Pinopsida; order Cupressales; family Cupressaceae; genus Thuja; species Thuja plicata. The sequence continues at coordinate 1,309,419 of MU223676.1, read as the reverse complement.
TTCAATTTAGAGTGGCAGAGTATAGGAAGTAGCTTGAAGGGATGGGCATAGAATAATATTTCCTATTACAACTATTAAATGAAAAAAAAGTGTAGATATTCTTATAGTTAAGGAGAAGGACATATCAGTAGGTAATTGGATATTTTCAAAAGGGTGAACCCACAATTGGATATTTTCAAAGGACATAAATTCCTTGAGAATATGTTAGTGATTTTGAGTATATGTTTGGATCTATAACAAGAAGCTTATGATTTTATAAGAGGGTTTGTTAATGTAAGACATTAATGTATTAGAATCCACTAATCATATTTGGTTTTCAAATGGAGTTTCTCTTATAGTTTCATATGTGACTCTATGTCTATAGATAGACACTGATTTATAGAAGGCTAGAGAATTTTTTTAGAATAGCTTCAAACTCAAAAATTATTTAAGTTTCATGTTGTTAGTATATTAAATAGGTTAGTTTTATTATCATCATGCTTAATGTAAGTGTCATTCTGCATTAGGTTTGTAAACTTTAAACACCCATTATCTATTATTACATGTTTGCATGGTGTAGTGTATCAAATATTGTGTCGTAGGAATAGCTTGTTAAGTATTCTGGATCTTAAAGTGAAAAAGGCTCATATAGCCTTGAAAACTTACATTTTCTTGTCTTCAATCTATGGATATAGTTGAATGTATTATCTAGATGTTCAATCCCATGACCTAGGTTTTATTATTTCTCTTAGGATTGAGTTACCTTTTTACTCTGTTAAAAGCTTGTGACCTATCTTATTAACTGCAGTTTAAGACCGAGGATGCAATACTAATGATATTTTACATGTATTCGCAACTCACAATCCTACAACATGAAAACTTACCCACTTGTTAACCCTGTGGTGATATGCTAAAGAAAATCATTTTTTTATTCAACCATGCATTCAAGTGTCATGTGTAGTAATCTTTCCATCTCGTGGGTTAAAAGCTAGACCCCACACGTGGCTGTGACGGTACGAGAAAGCACTTTTCATAACATTATCTTTCTCCTCGTAGGCTCAAGAATTGCAAACACCTTTCTTATTAACCATTGCGAGGACATGAAAAACTTTCATAGTCATTTTAAAGTGTTCAATCGTAGGCTTGCAAGTCAAACTGACCACATCAACAAACCTCCACAAGGACGTGAGAATATGTTTTATTCAGTTTACCAAATATCCACAAGTATGAAACTTGGTAGTTCATTATTATCTTACGGGCCAAAACACTTAACTGCACACTCAGGTCACTGTTCAGGGAGTAACATCTCTTACAAACGTTGGGAACTTCTTTGTAGTCTTGCGACCGCTAGCTACCTATCTCCATAACTATCGCGAGGATATTACAAACATTTCACCAAATCGTCACCATTTTACTGTAGCGTGACAACATTTACTGCTAGTGAGACTTAACATCCACGAGGCTATGACAAGAATTTGATATTCATCTTAAAGCATGTGCAAATCATAAGAGTTAAGGCCCCGTTTGTTTGCAGGAATTGGAAGTGACACTTCCCGGTTTTGGGAGTGACACTTCTCGTTTTTGCAAATCCGCTGTTTGTTTCTCTAAATTGCAATTCTGGATTTGTCAAGTAAAACCAGGTTTAGACACCAAAATGAGTGGCATCATCTTCCTACTAATAGATGGAATTAGAAATCATACCCTGGTTTTGATATAATAAGGTTTTGAGTCAAATTCCAATTCCCCAAGATGCAAAACCAGGATTTCAAAACCTGATTTTGTGATAATAAGGTTTTCACTCAATTCCAATTCTTGCAAACAAACGGGGCCTAAGTTATTGTGCAACGAAGAAAATAGTTAGGTGCTAGGCTAGGACATGGGATATATATGGTGAAAAATCTAAAGCATGAAATATTGACCATGACACTAAAAACATCAACCGAATATACCATATCCATGAATAGAGCGGTAATTAAATTGACGGACTGACACATAAAACATAACGTAGGAACATATGCAAAGGCAAACGGCTAACAATTTTAAGAAATTTAAAATAGTAGGGCCACAATATAATCTAAAATGGAGAAAGGTTTTAAAAAAATAATCTATATTTTTTAGTTCTAATAGTGGCTCAAGTTGGGGATGGTTGGATGCTAATTCAACACAAGGAACTGATTATATGTAGGAGGCCAAACCTTATTCCAAAAACATCACATGATAGAATGAACAAATCCTAAATATGTACAAATATAAAAACTACCATACATGGATAATAAGATTTAAGAAAAGAGTAGTTTTAGGAATTGTCCATGCACTAGAAACTCCTGAACTTCACCACTGATATTCTATAATGAAAATGAGTCCTAACTTTGTGTATCAAATATGACATAAGAAACCAACCACAATGACTCAAACTTCCCATGGTTTCCTTTGTCTTGTGCTCTTGCATTCCACATCAAAACCATATCATTCACCTGAAACTTTCTTTTTATGGCTATTTTATCAAACAAATATTTTGTTTGCTTTTGTAACTTGGTATTCCTTTTTCTATGTTGCAAACCTTATTTCATCTAATTCTACGAGTTGTATAATTCTATCTTCCATAGGCTCAAGAGAAACAACCTCTCCTTCATGGATGAATTTATAGGTGAGGAGTAAATTATTTAGGGGCATCCTTTCATGTGTACCATATAGTAATTCAAAAGGACATTTACAAATAGAACTCTTAACTGTCACCCTATCAACCCACAATGAAAGCTTTAACTTAGAATCCCAAGATCTTTTGTTTTTATTGAGAATTATTTTACTGATTTTCATGAGGCTCTTAGTGATGGACTCAGCTTGTCCATTTGCCTAAGGGTGATATGGAGAAGAATAAGATAAAATAATTTTGTAAATCTCACAAAATTCTTTAAATTCATCAAACCTAAAACACGTTGCATTATCTATCACTGGCCTAAGAGGAACACCAAATCTTGTTAAAATATTATCCATTAGAAAATTAATCAAAATCCTCCTTGTGGCTTGCTTGGTGAAAATGATTTCTATCCTTTTATTAAAATAATGTGTAGGCACTAATATCCATCTATGACCACCACTATATTTGTCACTAATTTGCCCAATAAAATCATGTCCCCAGTGGTAAAAAGGGGCTTCAATCTACATGAATTTAAGGGGAAATGCCTCCGCATACTTTAGTTTTCCAAAAAAAAACTAGAAAGGTTCACATTAAAGCATAAATTTACTAGTATCTCCAAAAAGGCTGGGCCAATAATAACCTTCTCTAATAATCTTATGAGAAATAGTTTTTTTCTATAAAATGTCCACCATATACCCCTTATTGCATCTCTCTCAAGACCTTTTCTGATTGTTCCTTATCCAAACAAAACATCAATACACCATCTCTATTTTCCAAAACAAGTTACCTTCAAGTAAGACATATTTCTATAGCTACAACCTCAATGCTTACATTTCATTATAAATTAGTTCATCAGGATATTACATATGCTTCAAAAAATACAGAATATTTGTGTAACACGAATGTCTTTTAATGTTGGTTATTGGTCTATCTGTATCCTAAACTTTATTGACATGGACTACGTTTAAATTAGCACCTTCCATTAGCTTGGCTTGTCTGAGTCCTCTAATAGCTTGGAAATTTATGTTTTGAGATTAAATTATTGAATTTTGTTCATTTATTTGCATCTGCAACCAATTACCTCAGTCTGCGAAAATATGTCTTTTACAATTGCATTAGGCACATAGGCAATAGTCTTGGCACCAACTAAATATGGTCATAATATCTCAACTAATTTTACTAGATCATATGCATGTATTTCCATCATTGAATATTTTAATTCAACATCCTATAAAGACCTACTAAATAATGATATTATTTTCTCATTGTCAACATCATTATTTTCTAATAAAACAACTATTATTGTGATGAGCCTCTCAAAAGGCCATCTTTTCCATGTGTTTACTTTCCTTTTTCAGCATTTTGTTTTCAAAGCAGAAACTTTAAACTTATGGTTTTTATATATTTTATATGTAAGGACATAAGTAGGTAAAATGGATGGTAAAAACA
>MU223676.1:1284204-1299124 GCA_018584345.1 Thuja plicata | reverse complement strand
ATGTTTGGTTTTGGTTTGATCTGATTGGTCGATATTGATTTGAATCGTATGGCTACAATAGTTAATATAAATCAGTGATAAAAATCACCTAGGACATTAAATTGATTTAAAAGAAATATGCCAAACAGTAACAGGGTCGCTTGGACATAAATCGAGGGCATGATCACACTTAGGGCAAATAGGGTCCATAGTTGTGACAGACCAATTTTAGGTGGTTACACTTAGTATGCACTGATTACACCAAAAAATGGGTTGAAGCAAAAGCAATGAGGCATGCAAGGGACCATAATGTAGCAGATTTTCTGTATGAATTTATTTTTACTAGGTTTGGAGTGCCTCAAGAAATAGTAACAGATCAAGGGGCACAGTTCACCTCTAACCTTATTGTTGAATTGATGAATGAGTACACGGTGATGCATGGTAAATCTTCACCATACCATCCTTAGGCCAATGGATAGGCTGAGATAAAAAAACTGGGAGATAGAGGACATTCTAACAAAAATAGTTGTCATTCACAAAAAGGATTGGGCTACTTGACTACTGGATTCACTACTTTTGAGTTGGTCTACAGAAAATCTGCATCCATGCCTATTGAGTTTCACCATAAGACTCTCAGGACGGCATTAGAATTGGATATTAACCTAAACAAAGCACAAGAGGACATGCTCCTGCAGCTCAATGGATTGGATGAATATAGGAAATCTACACTTCATAACATAGAACTATTCAAAAGCAACGAAAGAAGTGGCACGACAAATTCATAAAAGATAAAAAAATTTCCAATGGCGATTGGGCATTGCTCTATGATTCAAGATATCAACGTACTCCTAGAAAATTTCAAACCCATTGGTTAGGGCCCTATGAAATATTCTCAGTATTTGATAATGGTGTCGTTCAGCTCTCTACAATTGATCCTGTCAGATTCAAACTCCTTGTTAACGGGCATCGTCTAAAAATATATCACAAGCCTAAGAGTCGTCAGGACTTCCTATAGCAGTTCCAATAGAACTCAGATAGCGCCCTTCCTGTAGTAGAAGCATCTGGGTCTTCCACGCAGATTTCTGCCAAGCCTGTATTTTATTCCAGCTTCCATAATAAACACTTCACTTCCGTGATTTGCTTTCTTCGTAATAAAAATATGCATCACCTTTCTCTCTTCCACGTGTCCACACCACCGCATCACTCCATCAGTGTGTGTCGCCTAGCATTACACTCTTCCTGCAACACCCCAAGTTAGTAACGAATACTTTTGCACATAACTTATTTTATTCATTTATTATTTTGAAATGAGTGTACTTTTATTTTTCTATTCTTGCACGCAATAGCCTGGTGGACCCATGCCTTATACTTAGTTGGGGGGAGGGGTTATTTAATTCATGCTTGTTTTAATACTTTCAAATTGATTTTAGCAAGTGAAAAGGAAAAAACTTTATTTCTTTCTTGTCTTTTCATGGTGACCGCCGTCATGTGGGAGCTTATCTGTCCTTCAGTAGTTAAGTCATCATGATTTAAAAGTTGATTTGAAAGCAAATTAAAGTAAGGTTCACTTAATAACGGTAATTTTGTGACATGTTCAGGTGGTGAACCTTAACACACACAAATGTATTTATGAAAATAATTCAAAATAATGCTTTCTTGCTTAGAATTAAAAGCTATCCTGTACTTCAATTTTTCTTGGAAAGGAAAACAAAAACATCTTGCGTCCGTAGGAAGGCCTCCATTTTTTTCAATTTTCTGTAAGCAACTGAGCATATCCTGCAGAGCTATTTTCTTTATCATTTGCAATAGTCAGAGACCTTCAGAGGAACGAGCCAATAGATCATCAAATTTTACTTGGGGACCCGACTGCCTGTGAGTTGTTTCAGAAACGGGGATGGCTGGATTACTACTTAAGCCTTAATGGCTTTGATGACGAAATTTCTTTTCAATTTCTGAATACTTTGAACAATGGGTTTGTAGTAGTGAAAGGTCTGAGGGTTGAATTTTTAGAAGATATTGTGGCAGAGGTTACAAAGTTTCCACAGGAAGGGGAAAAGTGGACAAAGGAGGTAACACCGGAAGAACCTCTTGTACCCACTACGAGGGAGGTGTCCTCCACCAAAAAGAAATGCAAGGAACCTATGACCTCTTTTCAAACCCCTGTGAGGAAGATTTCTATTAAAGCAAGCAAAACTCCTTATTCAATTATAAATGTTGAATCCTCTGAATCTACAGAAAAGTCCTCTTCAGAGGCAATGGCTTCAAATAGAGAAGATAGTGATACCCTAGCCCACGTTGTGGATGATGAAGCTCCAGCTGATCGACAAGTTGAATACATCCTTCTGGACAGTAATAAGGATTCTTTAGAAATAGAGGGATTTTGCAATAATTCTGGTCAAGATTCTTATGATAGTTTAGAGAATCTTCCTCTTGGTGAATTTCTTGCAGTGACTGAGGACATTATAGAAGTGTTTGAATAGTTGAGCAAGGATGGATTGGACACATTGGCCAAGGCAACTGAATCATCCCAAGTGAATGATTAGATAAAATCCCTTGTCATTTGGAAAGGAAAAGCTTACATTGATGAATCCTTCCAAGCAGATGACTCAGTAAAAACTTGTGACAAGGGGAAAGGGGCTACTTTCACTAATGTGGAGGAAGTAAAGATCTCTTAAACTACATCTGAGTGGATTAATGTTCTTCAGCAAGAACCCATGCCACCCTCAGATTTATCCACACCATTAGCAGCAGGATTGAGTTTGTATCGAAATATCACCTGGGAAAAGACACAATGGGAACTGGAGACAAGGAAATTAAAAAGGATAATTGAGAAGCAGGCTTGTCAACTTGAGCAGAACACAAATTAGATTGCAGTATTGAAGAGGAGAATTGAACATATCAGTGAATTGATTCCTGTTGCAATGGCATGTAGGTCACCTTCTCCAATTTATGCATTGTTCTTTAAGGAACAATTTGTTAACTTTCAATTGACAAGGATTGTTGAGAGATTAAATCCTTCCATTTCTACACCTCATGACTTCTATGATGCCTTCCGGTCAGCACCTATGCCCATCAAGAATCTATTATGTCAATTATATCTACACAATATAGTTGTGCCTGACAATAGAGAATGGAATTCACTTCTTTATGTAGGAGATGTGCAGTTGAGGGCAGTTATGCCCTAGATTCAGAATGAGATCAACAGAGAGCATCAGGCTCTCCCATATCGAAGCAGTGAGATAGACACACCCCTTATGATGAGGCTTGAAGTTCAAAGCTCTAGGAAAAAATTCATTGATTGGAACTCAATCATGATGAACCCTAGTGGGTCTCGCAAGGTTCTTCCAGTCAGAGAATAGGGATATGTAGATTGGGAACAACATTCTCCACAAGATGTTGAGGTTGCAATTGCAGATTGTAGGCAGTGGTGGATAAGGATGCCCCATGAATTAACAATTAGAGAGCCCCATTCTCCATAGAATTTAACTCTTGCTACTCACCGTGTTCCATGGTTTATAATGCTAGACCACACACAGCTACATTATTGGATGCCCTTAAGGTTTCAACCTCCAATCTTCCTGCAACCTCTGTTGGCAGTAAATGAGAATGCAGAAGAGCATGATATGGTTAAGGAAAGACAGAGGTGGGACAGACTTCAGAACAACCATGGATACTTCAATTATGCTGTTGATGAACTAGGTGAGAAGACCACTAGCGACCCGAGGCTTAGGGCCAGGATCCAAAATTTCATGATTGCTGGGGACTAGCAATAGTGCAGTTGGGGGGAATGATGAGCCTCTCAAAAGGCCATCTTTTCCATGTGTTTACTTTCCTTTTTTAGCATTCTATTTTCAAAGCAGAAACTTTAAACTTATGGTTTTTATATATTTTATATGTAAGGACATAAGTAGGTAAAATGGATGGTAAAAACATAATATATTTTGCTTGGAACTGATGGATAGAATTTGCAGGATATAAGTGATTGCATGTTGAATAGATAGTCATTTTCCCTATGTTATGTTTATGGGTAGTATCCTTCCTGTAGCCGAATGTTGTGTAAGAATATTAAATGAAATCTCACACTTCTTTCTTAGTATTAAATGATAAAATATAGTTATGCGTCAGAAGTTATGTATGCTAACCATTTTGTAGGAGTCAAGTCATGGCACATTCAAGAATTCTAGCATGGCGTTGAAAGGGTCAACAATAGCCGTTACCTTCAAAAGCGCCAGCATAAAGCAAGGAATTAAGTAAAGAAGTTGAAGATGGGCGCGTCACAGAACTCTCATGGTGGAGTGAGTCAGTTTAGTTCCTGAGTAGACACCACGTGCAGATCTAGAACCATTGCATGCTATATTCTGGGAAGAACTTGAAGACCTACTATTGCTGTTTGAGATTTCTGTTATGAGCATGATGTATCCATTAGTGATCGTCATTAATGGAGTGATCCTAGATTTAGGTAGTATTGTAGTTCCTCCTTAAATAAGTGGAATTTTGTAGTTCCACAGTGGAGAGTTAGTTGATATAATTTTTGGAATAGAATTTGGCATTGTAGCACTGTTTATTTTCCAAGTACATTTCCTCCATGAATGAATAAAGTGCATAATTTGAGTTTTAGTCTCTTATCTTGATTGTATTTATATTTTCTCATCCAAGGGGGCCCACTTGGTGAGTGAATTGTGTTATTAGATTAGAACTTATTTCCTTTCTTATCAAGAAGTAAGTAGAACTTTGTTGTTCTTGCAGCCACTAGTAACAGAATTGGTGCAGTGTTCCTACTGCATAGCTGAGCAGAGTAACCCCTACTCATGATTATTTTTTTCTTAGCATAATTGCATTCAATTGAGATAGTATAGATTCCTGAAGCATAATGTATTTCAATTCCATAGGTTTAGCCATGAGAATCAAGGAGGTTTGAAGCATATACTTTGCAAACACCATTCCAATTTTACGTCCCTGGTCGATAATTAAAAGAGACTAAATAATCTACTTAGCATCCATTTAGGGTGTCCAATCCTAAAGTAGCAGTCCAATGCTATGTATTTCTGAGATGATTGTTTGGCCAAGCATATTGTATGAAAAGAGATAGATGAGAACAACTGGAAAGGATTGCTATACTTAGGTGACTTCAACACATGGACTTTCTTGATGGATTTTTAGATGTTAGGAAAGGCATCCAAGGCTTCATTGGTGCAATCAATTCTAGCATCTTGATAATAGGTTTACTAATTTCAGAAAAAGTAGAAATAAACCTTCTCACAAAGTTGATCTAGCCAAAGAAATACTAAATTGCCTTAACATTTTTAGGAATTGGTATCTTTTCAATATAAACCACTCATTTTGGGTGAATCCTTACCGATTCCTTAGATACAATATGACCCAATAATTTTCCTTCAATAATAGAAAAGTTACACTTATTTGCATTAATAGAAACACTAAAATCGAAAGCATTTACAATTTTTTTTTCCAAATGTGTGTAATGTTTCTCAACTCTTTTAGAGTATGTTGTAAGACCATCTTGGTATACAACCATGATGATATGAAAAAAAAAATGCAAATACAACTTCCATTTCTCTCTAGAATATTGTACCAACATTAGTGAGTCCAAATGACATTCTTACATAGATATTTGTCCCCCAGGGGGTTGTAAAGGTTTTCTTATATATTCTTTTGATTCTTTATCTTTTACCTAGTTTTAACTTCAAAAACTATCCATCATTAACAAAATCTCACAACCAGTGACTCTTTGCAATATTGCATCCATTATAGGAAGGGGGTATTTTTCTTTCACAAAGGAAACATTTAGATTTCAAAAATATACTCATTACCTTATACCTCCATTTTTATTCCTGATTGGTACAAAATTTAAAACCAAAGATGGATGCCTAATTGGTTTTATGATTCCACCATCCCTAAGCCTATCAATTCCTATTTCATTTTTGGGGCTAGTGTGGGATTAACTAGTCTTTTCTTTTGCCTAAAAGGTTTTGCATCAGGATTTAAATAGATTTTCATTCTAAAAAATGTGTTCTCTATAAGTTCTCGAATCTTTAAATGACCATTTGAAAACACGCTTATATTTTCATAGGAAATCAATAAGTTTTTTGTGGCATTTGGTGTTAAATTTATCCCAATATAAATTATTTTAGGGGATGTGTCTCACCCTAAATTAATTTTCTCTAAGTCTTCTTTTTGAGTTGAGGAAACCTTATGCAAATGACCATAACGACCATGAAAAATGTTTGTAATACAACCAGACCTTTAGGGATTATGAACTACGCTTCAATTAGACAATTTTACTACCACATATCATTTCATCACCATTCACTACCTCTAAAAGTGCATTAAAATCAATCTTCTGAGTTCCATACTGGCCCATTGCTTGCATATGTGGCCAAGTTGATTGTGTCATAGAGTTGTATTCGTTCCTAAAGAAGCTAGGGAAATAGAATAATCAGTATCACAAGTACATAAATAGAAGTTACCTACCTTTTCCCCTTTTTCTATTACTAGTAAGCCTTTTGTACCCTTCCACAAATTATTTGTGAGTATGATTGTTCAACCTTCACATCCCAATTGTCCTCTTGATATTAAATTTATTCTTAAATTAGGAACACATCTCACCTCTTTCAGTATCCATTTATTACCATCTGGTAATTTTATCTGTATATTTCCATTTTAAAAAAAAATCATGGTTCATCATCACCTCAAAAAACTTATCCAAAATCACCTTCAACATAGTCTAGAAAATATTTTCTATGGGGTGTGGCATGAAAATAAGCCCTTGAATCTAACACTCAAGAATCATTAATATTACCTAAAGAAAGAATCAAGGCATCTTGTAACACATCACCTGCTACATTTTCTTCCCTTTTTATTTTCCAGGTTTCCATCCCCTTATTTTCCCTTTCAAAACAATCAATCTTGCTTCAGATGTCCTTTCTTTCCATAATGCCAACCCTCCACATTTACCCTAGATTTGGATTTTCCCTTTCTAGATTTCCCATCAGTACCTAAGATTTTTCTTATTGTCTTGTATCCTCCCCTATTCTCAATTATCAAAGCATTACCTGATTTGTCACTTGTTATTTTCCATCGTTGTTCCTCGCTAAGGATAATGCCAACAACATCATCAAACTTTAAAGTGTTTGAAATAGATACAAAGTTACTTATAGCCATGACCAAGCTTTTCCATCATTTAGGCAATGAGGATAAAACAAAAAGATCCCTAGCCTCCTCATCAAAATTTACTTTTAAAGAACTTAGCTAACTAGTAACCATGTTAAAATCATTCAAATGATCACCAATAGACCCACCTTCTAGCATCTTCATATTAAATAAATATTTCATAAGAAATACCTTATTTGAGTTTGAGGGTTTCTCAAACAATTTATCTAATCCCTTCCTTAGATCTCCCATTTTTTTTTTTCTATATTGAAAGCCACCAATGGTGTCTAGAAAAGCCATATTGCTCCTAGTGCCTTCCTATCAAGAACTTTTCATTGTTCAACTAACATAATCATAAACTTCCTTTCTTTTCCACCCAATGGTAAGTAAAGATAGTTTTGATATATATAATCTACCATTTGCATCTTCCATAGTTGATAGTTTTGGTCATTGAAATTATCAACCTTAAGCTTGCCTTCCTTTATCATTTTTCCTACTCAAATGTGATATTTCATTCCAAATCATTATGAAATATACCACTCTGATACCAACTTTTATGGTCTACAAAGATATGAGCAATAAATAATATTAAGATCATGTAGAAATAGAGAAGAAAAAAAAAACAAATAACACAAATATTTAACGTGATTCACCTAATGTGGGATACATCCACCAGAGAAATATTCATCCACATATTTTTATTATCCAACGAAGAACAAATTACAATTCTATAATTTTACAATACACTACCACTTATTTATTAGCTTTTTAGCAATTTTGCTTAACAAATTAACCCTAAAAATACTTAACAAGTTATCCTAGGGAAATGTTTGATGAGTTAACCTAGGAAAAATCTTGACAAGTTAACCAAAAAAAATTAAAGAGTGTACAGTATAACATGATCAGTCGCCACATACCAACAAAAGAATGGCTTGATTGGATCTCATGTAATTTCTTGATCTTAATTTTACTCAAAGATAAATTTATGTTTATAATCCTCCTAGGCATCCTCACAAAAAATGATAATTTTACTTTATTATGATCCATATTATCGATGATAGGTGAGATTGACACCTTGATTTTATTATTATTTAAGGTGTCTCCTTCACTTCTATTGAAAACTACATTATTTGTTCTTGAGCTTGTGGGTTTCTTCCTCTAAACTACTCTAGTACTATCATGACCTTTGATAGTCTCCTATTATTTAAATACATTCCTATATTTGTAATTGTCTCTTGGTAACTGAATAAAAAAAAATATTGTTTCTCAAAAGCTGTTTAAATATAAGATCATTTCATTTTCTTCTTCCTTTCTTTAAACTGATTGATCAAATATATCCCTTGTATAAATTCAGCGTTTCTTAAACAACAGGGTAGATGAATCGTGATATGCAGCGTTAACCTCTTCATGGTTTCATTTAATTTTATATGTAATGTTTGTTAAATATTCATTAATGAGCAACATTCTATTAGATAATAAATATTTTGTCCATACTTCTTAAACTTTATCTACTATACTAGTTGTCATTATAGTAATTAAGTTATACCTTAATTAGTTTAAAAGCATGCTTACAGTCATATCTAGGAATAACTTTTTAGATCTAAGCAAAGCTCAAATGCATAAAAAATGATCTATTGCTCGATTGATCTTCTAACTCTCCCTAGTTTTTTGATGAGTGCTTCTTTTTTTATGTAATGTTTGTTAAATATTCATTAATTAGTGATATTCTATTAGATAATAAATATTTGGTCCATACTTCTTAAACTTTATCTACTATAGTGGTTGTCATTGTAGTAATCAAGTTCTACAGGTTAAGTGGTGTAAAAGCATGCTGACAGACAGGTCTATTTCCTGATTGATCTTCTAACTCTCCCTAGTTTTTTTATGAGTGCTTCTTTTTTACCTTGTTAATGAAATATCTCTAGCCTTGAAGGTTAGAAGAGATTTTAAGATTGTGGAGCAACAACTTTGGGACCCAACACTATGGAGATATAGGGTGATGAAAATTTTGGATGATGTAGGTGTTGGTTTTAGCATCCATCTTGATAAGCGACCTAGCTAATTAGATAAAATGACACAACATGCAAGTAATCAATAAATTTTGGCGTCAAATTTACAAAGGTTGCTATTGATTCTCAGAATTTAAAGTGGTAGACTAGACATTTACTATCGAATTTAGAAGTTGAAAGTAACATGGAGAGAGGAACAAGATCTATTGAAGTCGAAAGAGATGCACATATTGTATTATAGATATAATTTTAAGATATTATAATAATGTCATATATAAATGTTGATTATAGATCCGTCTCTCACCACAAAACAATCTAATAAATAATGCTTTTATTACTATCAATATTAACAACTATGATCTCATAAGGCTAAGCTCCTTAATTTAGAAGAATATTTGCCAAAAGTGAAGGGATTAACCAAACCATAACAAAGGAAGTTGTATCTCCAAAATTTAATAAAACTCTCTACATAGTTGGTGATGCTTATAAATAAATCTCACTTCTTTTTCTGTGCACAACTTGGTTTAGCTTAAGAGTTGACATGACAAGTTCTGGAAGTGATCTGTTTATGATGAAAGTGAAGGAATCACTCACTGGGAGTAAATGCGGAAATTATCAATATCACCCATGTGAAGAATTTGTCCTTCAGAGTTGACATTGCAAGTTCTTGAAGTGATATGTTAATGATGAAAGTGAAGGAATCACTCACTAGGAGTAACTGCTGAAATTATCAATATCACCCATGTGAGGAATCTTTCCTCCAGAATTGACATGGTAAGTTTTGAAAGTGATCTATTTATGATAAAAGTGAAGGAATCACTACTAGTAAATGTTGAAATTATCAATATCACCCATATGAGAAATATGTCCTTCAGAATTGACACGGCAAGTTCTACAAGTGATTGTCTATGATGAAAGTGAAGAATCATGAGAGTAAATTACTAGAAGTAAATTTTCACCCATGTGAGAAATCTGTCCAAAATAGAAGCCTTAAGTGTTCTCATTAACTGATCATGACCGCACCAAGTGTCCTATCATGGCATGAGTCGTATTACAATTGGACTTTGTTTGCCAAAAAGTCAGAACACAAGATAGGAAGGCGCCAAATGTCCTATCGTGGCATGAGTCGTACTACAATTGGACTTTGTATGAAAAAAAGTCAGAACACAAGACAGGAAGGCGCCAATTGTCCTATCATGACATGAGTCGTATTACAATTGAACTTTCTGTGAGAAAAAGTCAGAAGACAAGACATGAAGGCGCCAAATGTCCTATCATGGCATGAGTCGTATTACAATTGGACTTTGTATGACAAAAAGTCAGAACACAAGAAATGAAGAATCTTCACGACGTGTCCTATTAGGACAGTTTTAATCACATGTACGATGTTTGTTCACTTCACTATTTACTCCGAGTGGTCCTTCACTAGCAGACCTATTCTATCCGTTGGCAAACTTATCATGTGAGCTCTGAAACGTACTGCAATCGTACATATATAAAACAAATAATTGTACATTGAATTTTGCTTTTATATCTGTGCAAATTTAACCATTTTAACATGTTCGTGATTACGGGTTACAATTTAGTATTATTCAAAAACGAAACGAAAATTTAAGTTACAATGAAATACCACATAATTAGTATTTGCCATTGGATATATAATATCGACAAATAAAATAAAAACTTCGTCTTAAATATTATAATGTTCCTGTTACAAGCATACAAAACTAGAAATGACAATACTTCAACATCCGAATCTTGCTTCATTCACAACCACACATCAGATGCGTAACGTTGATAAACCAACTAGAAAGGAGCTCTCCTATTAATTGTGATGGCCGATTCCCATCTTTCTGCATTCATCCTTCCACTGCCTTGAATTGTTATCGGGATCAAGGAAGAGAGCCTTGTGAGGGAGTGCATAGTTAGTGAGAATGTGCAGCCTTGAGAAGCGAGGAAACGTGTACATCCTGACCTTTGTCGGTGATGGCGATCACAAGATGAATCCCACCTTGTTCGATGCAATCTCCGACGCCCTAAAGCAGGTGGAAGAATCGGCGGATGCAGCAGTCCTGATAACCACCAACGCAGGCAAATCCTTTTCCGGCGGCCTCGACATGGAATGGATCGCCGAGACTCCAGACGACCGTTTCGACATAGCCGTAGAGAAATTAGAGAAGATGTTCGCAGGCTTCATGAGGCTCAGCATACCCACCGTGGCAGCCATCTGCGGCGGCGCAGAGGCGGGCGCCTTCATGCTGGCTCTGGCCCACGATTACCGCTTCATGACGCAACAGGGCTGCTCTGAGCTCTACATGTTCGAGCTCGATCTTGGCTTGCACATCCCCAAGAGTATAATGGCCTTGATTCGCAGCAAGTTGCAGCCCGCAGCCCTGCGCGATGTGGTGCTGGGCGCCACCAAGCTGAACGCAGAGATGGCGTTGGAGAAAGGGATTGTGGACGCCGTTTTCGAGAACTCTGCAGCGACGTTGGAGGCGGCGATTAAGGAGGCGGAGAAATTGGCGGGCAGGGGATGGGACAGGGAGATCTACCATAGCCTGAGGTTGGCTGCCTTTCCTGGTGTTGTGGAGGCTCTCGATGATCATGTTCCCTATCGCCTAACAGCTTCTTTCAAGCTCTGATGCCCATTTTCCATGACCAGATCTCTGCAACTTTAACGATTTTATGTAATCTTTCGTTTAGAGATGGGGTGTGTTACTATTGCAGCTCTATATGGTAGTAATTAAAATAAAACAGCAATATAGTGATATAGTGCTGTTCAGACTATTTTATTTGTTGTCCTCTTATATTTACATGTATGCATCTTCCTTGATTATAATAGACATAATATCTGATTTTTGTATATATTTTATTTATCAATTAATGATTGTATATGTACATATGGAATATTGATATGATTTGAATTTATGAATGAGTAAGACCCTCTTTTAATAAATCAGTTTATTTTATGGTAACGCTCTTGGTATTCTTTAATAAACTTGATGAAAAAGTTAACAAAAGATAATATGAATTATTATTATGCTCTAATTATTCTTGTGAATTTGTTGCCTATGTGCAGGAAAGTAACGAGGTCTATGGGACAAATACCTATTTCAAATCAGTTTCTTATATGAGAAGTTATAAGTATAACCATTCTTTTTAAGTAAATGGAGTTTTATTATTTGATATAGACGAGTTTATGATATTTATTATTGTGGGTCTTTAATAAGAGTTTGTAGGCCAACTTTCTTGTTTAAATCATAAAAATAGATCCCTAGGGTCTATACCCTTCAGGTGGGGGCCAATTGGATGCATAATAAAAACCCTAAGAGTTTTTAAGTCAACTTTTTGTTTAAATCATAAAAATAGACCCTTGGGGTCTATACCCATGAGGCCGGGGCCAATTGGATGCATAATAAAGGCCCCACGACTTGATTTGACCCTCTAAAACTCCTCATTAATATGAGTGACGAGTTTGGAGGATTGGTGGGGTTAGATGGGGTAAGGGTACCAACCCCCACTTTCATACCTCATTTATGAGGGAAGATTCTAGGGTTGGGGTGTCATAATTTTTGTCCCCTCTTAATTGAAGAAAAGACTACATGCGGGAATGGATGGGAAGGTAAAAAGTGTCACCTTCCCATCCAAGTCTCCCTAGTTAATCTTCTTTATATTATGATTGTGAAGGAAGAATGAGGCGTATCTACTTCTCCATTTTTTAGAGAACTCTTGTAGGATTTTAAGAAGAAAAGAGAGTTTTCGAGAAAAGGAAGGAGCCCTTGCATGTAGAGGCAGAGGCCAATGATGCATAAACTTGGGGAGACAAGTCATCTCTACTTCCTTTACCCTTCTTGTTTATGTGTTGTGATATTGAGATAGTGTAGCAAGGATCATATCTGATTTGATAGGAACAAAATCTGATATGGGATGTTGAGAGAGTGCTATATGTAGTTTATGTGAATGTTGTAGTGGTCATGTGAAAATATAGAGATTATGTTTTCTTACATCATTTAGGGTATATGAGAAGACCCATAAATCTTGACATGGGTCTATGTTAGTAGTTTTCTTGCTCAGCAGTATGGCTAGATCCCCCGAGGCTTAATGATGCCATTACGGAAGGGTGGGGAGAATGGTATTTTGATGTTATTTTCTTATTGATAAAATTGTAATGAGAATCATGAGATATTTTTGAGATAGTACATCACAAGATGTTTCGTTCTATTTTTGGTTGTAAGTTTATTTATGGAGTAACAAAGTCATAGTCATATTCCCATTCTTTTTCAATTGGTATACTTCTAATTGAGGCTTCATATGAATATTTTATATGGTATAATTAAGATGTCTCATTTCGTATGGTTGAAAGTCCCATTCAATATTAAAAGAGAAGGTTTCCTACTCATTGACATTCTTTTGTTTTGTTGCTTGAAGATATCTTGGTAGCAGTATGATGCTTTATCTCATTGAGGCAATTAGTACTGAATATTGTCATATATATCCTGAAGCTACTAATCAATTGAAATGTGTACTTTCAATGTTTTCAATTGTTGCAGTGAAAATTAGTTAAATGGTTGATTACTTCTTGTATCAAATATATATATATATATATATATATATATATATATATATATATATATATATATATATATGAAGTATAGACAAGACCGTGCAACATAAAAAAATACCTTTTTAGTTTTGTTAATCTATTTAGGAGTATGATCATTCTCCCTATATTTTCAATAAATGTATACTATTTTTACTAAAATAATATTAAGAAAATAAAATAAAAGTTGTAAATTGTGTGCTAGTAGGTAAGTCACAGTGAAATATAACTCCAATTTAAACAAACATGAAAATAAAATTTAATAAATATATGAAGAAATTTAAAAAAAAAACCAACATGAAAATAAAATTTAATAAATATAAAGAGGAAATTTAAAAAAAATCTAATATTAATTAACACATAATTTTTTAATTTAGATTTCAATTGATTAGACATAAACAACATTGAAAATTTTAAATCTATTTATGAAATAAAATTAATGCTATTTAAAAAAATAAAATTACACTTTTTATATTAATTTATAATATACTTCAAAAAGTAAATATCTCAACCTACTAATAGATTCATTAATTACAACAAATAATAAATAGGACTAAAAACTAATTATAGTTCAAATAATAAATATCTCAACCTACTCACAGATTCATTTATTACCTTTTTTTTCAACTAAAAAATAATAAATAGGACATAGTTCAAAAACCAAATATCTCTACCGAGTAATGAGTTAACTAATTACAATTTTTTTTTTCCACATAATACATAGTTGTCTCATGTATATGATGAGACAATTCGATGTTGTAATATTTGATTCCAATTTTATGTTGTAATATTTAATTCCAATTTTTCAATATTTGTATTCCAACTACTCCCAATTAAAGAAACCTAAGGGCCTGTTTATTTCATGGAATTTGTGCATGCTGGAATTGTCAATTCTGGAATTTTTCTATTCTCAAAATGAATTCTAGAATATGGGCCTGTCCTGTTTGGTTCACCTGAAAGATGACTGAGAAGATGCAGATTCTGCATTTGGTTCCACAAAACTGGAATTTGAATTTGAATTTTTTTTTTGAACACACACACACACACACACACACTTGTGTATATATATACACACATACATAAATATATACACATGTGTGTATATACACATGCATGTGTATATATACACACATATGTGTATATACACACACATGTATATATACAC
>MU223676.1:1259169-1282034 GCA_018584345.1 Thuja plicata | reverse complement strand
TGTGTCCTTATAGCATTATAATATAAATTATTGACACAAAAATGAGAATGCATTTTCCTTCCCAAAATAATACTCTTAATTCTAATACTAGGTCTGAAGGGGGAATTGTGGAATGCTCAAAATGACCCAAAATTAGAATTCGCATAACCCTATTCCAACTTTTAATTTTGGAACCAAATAGGGAATTGAACATTTTTGGAATTTGGAAATGCCAATTCCTGGTCAATTCCGTGAAACAAATGGGCCCTTAGAAGATTTCAAGATATAAAAGATAAATTCTCTAAATATTTATAGTAATATTTGATTCCAATTTTATAATATTTGTATTCCAACTATTGACAATTATAGAAACCTAAAAGATTTGAAGACAAAATGAAAAATTGAAAAAGTTTGAAAGCAACTTGATAGAAAAAATAAAACAACTAAAAATAGTGGCTAATAAAATATCTTTTAAAAAAATTAAAATATTTGAAAGAGAATATGTTATATATCTGAATTTTCCCTAAATTAACTTTTAAAAATTGGAAAGAAAAATATAAATCAATAATATTAAAATAAATAAAATAAATTTATATTAAAATTGTTTTTGATTTTAAAAAGCAGCCAAAACTGGGGGCTGACCCGAACAGAAAACCAGCATGAGGAGTGCTGATAACCAGCAAAACACCCACAACATACCCTTAGCCTATGCCAATTTTGAAAACCAAAAACCAAGAAAGAAAATCAACAGGCCCCAGCTCCAACACAGAGCTGGTAACCAGCCTAGAAATCCTAATAGGCCCTAACATCACCATGAGGTTGGTAACTAGCCTATGGTAGTAATTAACAGTAGAGTTATCATTAACAGTAATAAACAACAGAAAGCAGTAATTAACAATAAAAATCAATCTGGTAGTCCTAACAGGCCCCAACCTCACCATGAGGTTGGTAACCAGCCTGTGGTAGTAAGTAACAGTAGAGTTATCATTAACAGCAAAAAAAATAGATAACATAAACTAGACATTAAACGAAGATCAAATAGGCCCACATCGCCCAACCAGAAACTCCAGTCAAAAAGGTTAACCATAGACAAAAGGGGCTAATTGGGGTTACCTTCCCTGCCTTTCAACAGGAGCTTCAGCCAATCGTCCGCAAGGAACTGGTACAATTTTTCATCCTTACACTCACCTCCCAGGTTCATTTTCTCCATGTGAAGGACTTGGAGTGTAGTGGCAGCCGCATGCATGACCTTCACTGCAAAATCCACAATCCTGTTGAAGCTTTCCCTAAGATTATTGATTTCCATTCTCATTTCCTTTATTTCCACCTTGGGGTCAGACAGCAACTCTTGAGGACCAGCATTACCAATGGGGGTGTCACTCACAGCATCAGGCTGTTTATCCTCTATTTTCTTACCTGTCCTCCTGGGTAATATTTATAACCACCTGAGGGCCAGGTGACTGTGGAGATAGGAGCAGTGAGTCCGCTTTCGTCTCCTTGAAGATTTTTTTCTTTGAGAGGTCATAGGCGGGGAGATTGAAACTGGCCAAGACTTAAGAGTCATGGCTTTTCATAGACCCCTCCACAATAGGGATTTGCTTCTTTTTATCCTTATCCTTCTCCTCGACCTTAATTTTCTTTCCCACTTTAGATCTCCTCCTAGTTGCCTGCTTGATATCTTCTTCTTCCTCTGAATCTTCTTCCTCTTCTTCCTCTTTAGTGCACCTCTTTCTCACAACTTTTTGCTTGTATCTAGTTTTAGTGGATATTCTGTTAGATCTCCGTCTGCTATCATTTTCCTCCTCCTCACCTTCAGAATCAATGGTGATTTGGTCACCGTCGGCCGAGCTCTATTTATTTTTCTTGGAAACCAGGGTTTTGGAGGAAGTCGTGGGGTTGGATAGCGTGACTTGAAGCTCATTAGGGTTCTTAGAATGCTATGTGGAGATATTAAGAGAAATAGTCCTAGGTAGGCAGAGGGTTAGATGGAAATTGTAAAGGCAGAGTAGTAAGCCCTGATGGATGTTGCAATAATTCTGCCTAGATTTCTTTTTTTCTTTGACATCTAGGACAGAAGCTTGCAGTGAATGTAGCAGAAAAAATGGAAAGGAGATGGAAACATTGTACCTTAAGTGGTTGAGGAGAGGGAAATGGTAGTTGTAATAGGTGCCAAAGCGGCCTTCCAGAGTGATGTACCTTATCAGAATGAGGCACATTTCATTCCATGGGTCAGGCAGTGACAATCTGTTGAATCCTCCCCTAAAACATTCAGAAATCTCCATTTTTTTAAAGAAACATTTCATATGGGTGTCATCATGGCTTTTGGTGATCTTCCATTTTTCCCCTCTGTGGAGAGACTTGTGGCCTGCGTGATAACCTCCTCATTAATCTCAAAGGTTATCTTATTAATTGTTACTTTACGCTCATCCCAAGTTTTTACCAACTATAGAGAGACAAGTTCATCACTGCCGCCCATAGCCTTCATGAATGGGTAGAAACCGCCCTCCTTGAGGTAGTTGAGAATGCATGGATTTTTTATTAAATCATCCTTGATCCTAGCGGGTTCCACCTGCACTATATCTTCGCCCATCTCCGAGCTGTATTCAGGCAAGTCTTCCTCCTTGTTGTCAACTGACATCCCACCTTTCCTTCCTCTTTTCAGCACAATCCTCACCAAAGCAGAGCTATAAACCCAATAGATGTAGCACTTTTGTCTATAAATGAAAAACCAGGTGGTAATAATGTCTGCCTTCTCACAGAGTTGGCCCGTACTATTCACATGGTTTGCCAATTTAAGTGAATAAGCTTTGCATATCGAGAAATGATATCGCCATAAAGGCTTGATGTTGCAATTAATCACATTAGTCATTTCATTCTTTCCCTTGCGCGTGTTATGCTCCACGTCTTCTTTTGATTTGAAAAAGGTCATACTATTTCTAAAAATGGCATTGATAGCCCATCTTTCAAGCTGGCGATAATTAATATGACCAAATTCTGTATCTCTTATAAAATTTGAAATGATGCGGCACCTTGTGAACTTGCCCGCCAATTTTTTCAACCAATCAACATCAGCCTTGTTAGACATTATTAAATTTGCTTTCTTTTTCCACAAGCCGAATAACATGCTTGGGTAGGGAGTTTAAGTTTCTCCAACATCTTAAGCCATTCACCGCAAGACCCATGGTTGCCAGCATGTCTGCCACCATGTTACCTTCACGGTAAATGTGTTGTAGGTTAAATTCATCAAACTTGGGGAGCAAAGAATAGATGCCATGCAACACATTTTCCAAAATCTAGCCAGTAGTATAGTTCCCTTTTACTAGCTCAATAACAATTTTAGAATCACCTCCAATGATTAATCTTTTAATCCCTATATCAGAAGCCACCTCTAGACCCCATAGGAGAGCAGACATCTCAACCAAATTATTAGATCCCTTTCCTAGGTGGACCGCATAGGCGAGGATAAGGTGTCCTTTATGATCTCTAAAAATACCTCCTCCCACAGCAATGGCATTAGAGGCAGCACCATCAAAGTTCAACTTGGTTATGTTTTCCTCCGGGGGGTGACCAATTAGTGTTTAGTCTTGTCATAATTTTGGAGTTGTCCGTCATGTAGAAGGAGGTGGGAAGAGCCCATTCCTTGGCTATCATACACTCTAGTCCCTTGGGGGGACGGGGGGGGGGGGGGGGGGTTTCCAACGACAGGTTTCCAGGTTTTCCTTCAGAAGATTCGTAGTCACCCGCATTGTACCTTCAACATTGTTGTCTTCTCCTCTAAAAATCTGGTTGTTTCATTCCTTCCATAGACCCCAGCAGACATGTGGGGGTAATAATCGCCAAAGGATGTAAATGAGAGGGTGCTTAACAATTCAACCCCAGTTATTAATGAATTGGTCTAAGTGCTCCAAAAAGACCCAGTCCAGCTGTAGTTTTCTCATTATATTTCCCCACACCTGAGAAGCGTAAGGGTAGTGAATAAGAATATGATTTATTGTCTCTGCCTACATTTTATAAAGAACACACCTGTTGACTAGTTGGACCCCATGTTTCTAGAGGTTGTCTAACGTAAGGATTTTTCCATGAAGAGCGGTCCACCAGAAAAAATTAATTTTGGGCATGAGCTGGGGGAGCCAAACCTTTCCCCAACTCAACTCATCGGCCAAAACCTTAATGTTAGCATGGTAAGCAGATTTTACCGTAACCTCCCCCGATTTGTTGTGACACCACATAGCCTTGTCATTAATTTGAGAGATGGGGATCCTGATCTTAGAAATCATTTTCTGTAGTTCCGTAATGTGGGGTGGGATATGTTCCTGGCCATGGTAAGCATTTGCAAGGTTCTTCCATTTCTTATACTGAGAAATGTAGTCACTGACTTTGTCTCCAAAGTGAGAATTCAAACATTCTCTGAGTAGACTAAGTTTATTTCTACTGAGAGGTTTATCTCCTACCCACCAGTCCTCCCAGAAACTTATCTGCTTACCGTCACCCAACACCCATTTTAAGCCTCTGAGGAGGGATCCTTTACTTTTCATCATGAAATTCTAGAATTTAGAGCTAGTGGGGTAGTTTTGAACCATGGGGAATTGGTCATTTAAGTAGTATTTGGCCTTCAAAATTTTACACCAACCCAATTTACCTTTAAAGAGTTGCCACCGAAGTTTGGTAATTAACACCTTGTTAAGATCTTTTATTTTTCTCACTCCCAGTCCTCCCACCTTCTTGGGTTGGCAAACTGTTTCCCAGCTAATCAGATTCATTTTAGTCTTTTCCTCCGTTCTGGACCAAAGGAAGTTCCTTTGGATTTTTTCCAGTTTCTCTGTAGTTCTGTCATTGATTTTGAAAAGAGATAGAAAGTAAACCAGTATTCCTTGGAGGGCCACCACTAGAATTTGGAGCTTTCCCGCATTACTTAGGACCTTGCCTTTCCAACCTGCCATTTTTTTCTACATTCTTTCAAGAATGGAGTTCTAGAAAGGGTCAGAGACTTCCTTCATAGTGAGGGGGAGCCCTAGATAGGTGTCAGGAAGTATACCACCCTTACAACCAATACATTCTATGATTTTTAATTGGGTTCTTTGTTCAGAATTAAAGAAGTAAATTTTTCTTTTACTGTAATTAATCACCTGACCCGAAGCCTCCGCATAAACATTCAACAGATCTTTCCATTCTCTCACTTCTCTGACGCAAGCTTTCCCAAATAGAAATGTGTCATCCACAAATTGTTGAATGATTTTCAGAGGAAGAGTGGAGGTCGGTTTGAATCCTGTAATGTGGCCAGAAGCCTCCAGTCTCAATAGATTACGGGCCAGCACCTCAGCCACAAGGAGGAATAGATAAGGGGATAGAGGGTCACCTTGGTGCAAGCCCCTCTCTAGATTAAAGGACCCCCAAGGAGAACCATTAACAAGAACTGCTAATTCAACAGTTTCCACCGCCTCCTTGACAATTTTAATGAAATTTGCATTAAAGCCAAGATTTTTTAGAACCCCGTATAGGAATTTCCAAATCACCTTATCATATGCTTTAGAGATATCCAGTTTCAGCACCATGCCAGCATTATTACCTCTATCCATTGACTGAATGATTTCATGGGTAGTGATACCCGCATCTAGGATTTGCCTTCCCAGAACAAACCCCTTCTAGTTGGGGTTAATAATTTTACCCAGAAGAAGTTTGATCCTATTTGTGATGATTTTTGAAAGGATTTTATAAACTGTGTTACAAAGGCTGATCAGCTAAAAATCACTTAGTTCCTTGGGGTCTTGAACTTTAGGGACAAGAACAATGTAAGTTTTGTTAATTCTCTTGAGGATTTTTCTAGTTCTAACAAAATCACAGGTAGCATGGATAATATCATATTTTATGACTTCCTAGAAATGCTGGAAAAAAGCCGAGGGAAATCCGTCTGGACCGGGAGATTTAAAAGCCCTCATGGAGAAAACTGTAGTTTTGACTTCCTCTTCAGAGACCTTGGATAGAAGCCAATCATTCTCTTCTCTAGAAATAATAGTCGGGATAGCCTCCAAAAGATGAGAGCTATCTGAATCAGCCCCCCTCCGTAGCAGGCTCCTAAAAGTGTCGTGGAAGAAATCCATTGCATGATTACCCATGTCTTCTTCCTCACTCATCACCACCCCATCGGCAGCCAATGATTTAATAGTATTTCTTCTCTTATAAATTGAAGCAGATCTGTTGAAAAAATCTGAGTTGCAGTCACCTTCCTTGAGCCATTTGATGCAAGATCATTGCTTCCAGAAAATTTCCTCCCTTTTGATGTTATCTTTCCATTTATTCCTCCATCTTTCTTCCTCAATATGAGCTTCCCAAGAGGAATTTCTCATGGCCATTTCATTTTGGAGGAGTTTAATTTTTTCCTCTATCTCTTTTTTGCAATGGAAAATATCCCCAAACTTATTTTTGCTCCATTCGTGGGCCTCCCTTTTGATAATTTTAAGCTTCTCAGCTATTCTGAACATAGTCGTACCCTTAATAGGTGTGTTCCACCACCTTTTTATAAAGTATTCAAATTCCTAGTGAGAATGCCACATGATCTCGTAGTGGAATGGCCGAGGTCCAGCACGGGCTTTCTCCACCCAGTCAAGAATCAGAGGAGAGTGATTAGACACAGTCCTTGGGAGGTGCGAGAGGCCAATCAGAGGGGCAATATCCCACCCACCAGATATCAACCATCTATCCAGTCTAACCTTAATAAGGTGCCTACCTTTTCTATTGTTAGACCAGGTAAAACCCGTGCCCTGTAACTCAATATCAACCAAATCACTTATCCTCATGAAATCAGCTAGCTCTTGCATACTATCAGAATAATCTTGGGTCCCTCCCAATTTCTCAGAGGGAAACAGGGGAGAATTAAAATCCCCAGCACACATAACAGGGTAATCATGGTTAGGATCAATGAGGTTAGAGATTTCCCCTCTAGAGTCTACCCTGTTCCGTTCTAGATTTTGGGGCATAAATGTTGAACATATACCATGAAGAATTATTCCAAGTAAAAAATGCAGCAAGAAAGTTATGAGAAGAAACCACAATTTTTCTAGATAACTTACTAGGATTCCAGAGAGTAGCAACACCACCTGAAGCCCCATCAGCTTCACTGTATAGGAAAGTCATCCCAGGCCAAATTTTATCAACCAGTGGCACAAAAATACTGTGCTTCATTTTAACCTCTTGTATGAGAACCATATCAACTCGGAGTTCCATAATATACTTCTTTAGTGTGAACTATTTTTGCGGGCTGTTCATGCCCCTTATGTTCCATGAGAGGAACTTCATCTTTTACCTTTTTGAGAGTCTTCCCGGGTTAGTTGCCTTCCACTGGCAATGGCCCTTGTTGCTTCCTTAGCTCTGGTCGCCTTAGCAGTCAGGCAGCCTACTTTGTTTTCACTCCCTACATCTGCCTTCTTTTTTGACTCCATTCCTTCATCCATCTTCTTTCTCCTGGTTTTCCTTTTGGGTTCTGACCAGTCGAGGACCGAAGTCAAAGGTGACAAGGAGGATGATCTCATAACTTCCTCTCTGAAATCTAAGCCGCATTTCTGGGTGGAAGAAGTTTCCTTGCAAAATTTTCCCGTCAGAGCACTTCTAGTCACCTGAGTCTTGTTTTCCATACTAGTATCACAACCATTTGGACTGTTAATGATAGTGTTAGAGACATCTGTTAATACAATGACCATTTATCCAACTTCAGAAGTCATACCCATCTCCACTACAGTGTTCACTCTGGGAATCTCTCCTTCTTCTAATGCCTCAACCTTCTCGGCTTCTGTGTTCCTTTTTGACCCTTCCTTCCTCTACCCTTTTTTCTCGAGCTTCAGTCTTCTCGGTCTCTATGTTCTTTACTGTCCCTTCTAACTCTAGTTCACTACCTTGGGGGGGGATGTGCAACCATGGTATTCACCATAGGCACATCAGACTCAACATTGTTAATCTTAGGCGATGGGCATGTGATAGGTTGTTCCTTTGACCTAGCAGAGCCCTTGCAGTTAGTCACCACATGCCCATTTTTCCTGCATTTCTTGCAATGTAGAGTGGCGTTTTCATAAATAATGGCCTAGTTCCAGTTCCCCCACTTGGACTTAAGCAGTACAAATTTGGGAAGTGGGTTATTCATCGTGACATTAACACAAAATCTAGCAAACACCAGGTGTGACTTAGTCAGAGTAACCAAGTCAGCAGTCATATAACTTGTGAAGGAGTTCCCTATCCATTTAAACACTTTATTATCCCAGAATTCTAGGGGAAGACTAGGAAGGTGGACCCAAACCAGAGTAGCTTTTTGCATATCAATTTCTGGGTTAAATCCAGGCTTCCATTTAGCCATCAGAAGAGCGTACTTCCCATAGTACCAGCTCCCTATAGAAATAGTATTGAAATCCACCTCAACATTAAATCTGAATAGGAACAGACCCCTTGGCATAGCAAAAATAGAAAGAGATCCTTTAACTTTCCACCTAGCCATACACCAGCTACGCACCTTCTCTATGGTGGGCCTAAAGGCAACAAGCCTCCCAACAAAGGCAAGGTGTAGGGCAGCAGATATGTCCTCCATGACTCCATCTGGGACAGAGGTTTCAGGACTGAATTCTCCCGCCGAGAATTCAGGCGTCTGAGGGGTGTCAGGAGACTCAGATCCCAACACTACCATCTTCCATCCCCCCAATGCAACAACATTATCCACCTTTACAGGCTTAGAAGGGGACACCGTGGAACCAGTTAGGGCATCGGGCGAGTCAACCATCTCAGAGGAAAAGGGGCTAACCCCTACCGAAGGGGGTTCAAGATCATCTCTCCCCGCAAGGACCAAGAATAGGTCCGGACAATCACCTCCCAGCTCCCCCGGCGGAGTGTGGGATGAGGCAGAAGCTAGCATTCAGAACCGAGGCAGAACCCAACATTCAAATGGGCAGGAAGTTACAGAGCTCAAATTACAATGCACTTGTTATATATTAAAATTGTTATATTAATAAAAAAATTAAAATAAAAAATATTAAAGATAGTATAATAATAATTAATTAAAAATTTAATAATTTAATTACTTATAAATTATAATAGAATATTATTCTTGAAAATAAAGAGAGACATTGCCCTTCCAATATAAAGCTTGCATCATAAATGAGTAAAAAGTGAAGGGAAGAAAAATGTACCTGCCATTCCTTGTCAGATTAGTGCATGTGCGGTTAGAAAATTGCAGGAGTATAGATTGATTGGACTGCTTTGGCTAGGTGCAAATATTAGGCCCCTTAGCCATTGCCAATCAACCCGTACTCCTCCTGTGACTTTCCAGCTCCACATGCACTATTCTGACAAGGAACAGAAGGTACATTTTTCTTCGCTTCATTTTTACTCTTTTATGATGAGAGCTTTATATTGGACTTAGGGCAATGTAAAAATTGTCTCTCTTTATTTTAGAATAACTTATTCCATTAAAATTTATAATTAATTAAATTATTGGATTTTTAATTAGTTATTTTTTCTAATTAATTATTAAGATATAATATTTATTATTTATTATTTTTAATTTTTTATTAATATAATAATTTTGTTATAAATTTATTTCATTTATTTTAATATTATTTATTTAATTTTTTTTTTCAAATTTTTAAACGGAAAACTCATATTTATAAAATATTCTCCTTTGAAGATGTTTTAATTTTTTTTAAAGATATTTTATTGATCACTATTTTTAATTGTTTTATTTTGCATGTAATCACCACTTTAAATCAATAAGATAATCAACCTTTATTAGAAACAACCAACATAAATATATGAAGAAATTTTTTTAAAATGAACCAACATGAAAACAAAATTTAATAAATATACGGAGGAAATTAAAAAAATATCTACATTAATATTAGAATTAACTCATAAATATTTTATTTAGATTTCAATTGATTGGACATAAACAACACTTAAAACTTTAAATCTATGTATGATATAAAATTATTACTATTTTAAAAAACAAAATTACACTTTTTATATTAATTTACTATATACTTCAAAAAGTAAATATCTCAACATAATAAAAGATAAATTCTCTAAATATTTATAGTAATATTTGATTCCAATTTTGTAATATTTGTATTGCAACCATTCCCATTTATAGAAACCTAAAACATTTCAAGACAAAATGAAAAATTGAAAAAGTTTGAAAGCGACTTCATAGACAAAATAAAACAACTAAAAATAGTGACTAATTTAAAATATCTTTTAAATAAATTAAAATATTTGAAAGAGAATATTTTATACATCTGAATGTTCCCTAAATTAACTTTGAAAATTTGAAAAGAAAAATATAAATCAATAATATTAAAATAAATAAAATAAATATATATCATAATTGTTATATTAATAAAAAATTAAAATAAAAAATATTAAAGAAAATATATTAATAATTAATTAGAAAAAATAATTAATTAAAAACTGTTAAGGTTTAGAATTACCACTTCAACTCAGGCATTGGGGCTTTGATAGTATCCTATCCTAACAATGGAAACCTTCTCTAGTTGTGGGTGGACTATGATTGAGAAGGAGTGTCCAGATTCTAGGCCGGTTCCTATTTGATATGGGATATCACCTTCTGATTGGTAACTTAATAGGAAAAAGGGAAAAAGGAAGCTTTTGAAACAAAAATGGAATTAAAAGTAAGGTGATACACCAAAATTGGGGTCAAAATTTCTTTGTACAATAATGCAGAAAACCCTAACTCATATGCTTAAGCTTGGTGCTTTGGATCTCTGATCAACATATGGGCTAACCAAATCTTACTACTAGGGTTTGAACCACAAATATCTTGACTAATCAGCGAACATATAGATTTCTTACAAGGCTTTGAATTGTTGATTACCTATGGAAGTAATATAAAACTCACTTCTTTCAGATATCAATTTAATAAAACACTTGCAAGAAAAGATGAAAACAGGATGTGAAACTCAAACTCAAAAGCATATAGAAAAAGAGTGAAATGTTTGCTTTATTATCCTCCAGAAATCTGAAAAAATAGGTTACAAGAATGGTATCCAAACATCTAGGAACAAGAAGTTCACTATATTCCCTATCTCCAGAATCTGCAACCCAATGGATACAAAATGCATTAAAAAGGATATAGGAACAAGATAGTTCACTAAATCTCTCCTCTCTAAGTTCTTTTTTTTAAAACATGAAGCAAAGGATCCACTATATATCCCTAACGGCTTATTTCAAAAAAGACATTTCCCTCCAAAATTCCTCTACAATAGCAAAAATAATTAAACCCTAAGGTCTAACAAATACCCCAAATCAAACCTTAAGTTTAGCCTCCTCAAGTTGGCGGATGAAAAATACATCTCTTAATACATTCCCCCAACCTATTACATGACATATCAAAAATCATTAATCCTGAATGCATAAAACCTAACCCAACAGCATAGTATAGAAGTCTAACTCCACTACTCAACCCGACACCATGGCATGAGTAAACCCTAACTTTGCGTCAACCCAACCACAATACAGCCAAGTTGATGTAACTCAAGCTCAATGTTCGATAACAGCTCATAGCTGATATACTTAAAATTTGGAAAGTTGTCTTTGTGGCATGAACATACTATCATGGCACTATGAAAGGAATGTTGAGGCACTGTGAACTAACATGGTATTAACTCTGTTTGTTAGTGGACTTCAAAGATGAGTAAAATACATTGCATAGTGTTTGTTGATTTCATTTTGCATTTAGGGTTTTCTCCTCTAGGGCACCACCATGCTTGTTTGAACTGGAGTTGGGAACCCATAATCGATGGTGCTGAATCTATTTCTAGAGTATGTGAAGAAGCTTGGGCTTTGTGGGAAACCGTGGGTTTAAACCTGCTCTGCCATATCATGTGACGTATTTTGTGCATTTCTCTGGAGTCTGAGGTTTATTTGGTTGAACTTTGAGTTCAGGAGCTTGGGCTTTGTCGACTATGAGTTATGACCTGTGGCCTCCAATGTGCAAAACACCTATAGAGCTTGGGCTCTGTCATTTTAGAAGCCATAACATATGGCGCTGGCCTCACTTTGAACTGGGTCTTGAAGTTGGTAGTTGTTACACAACCACTGTCAGCTTGGAATGAATCTAAGCTGTGGTTGAGAGGTGTAGAGGGATCCATGAGACTCGGACTTGAAACTAGGCATCTCATCCACTGCTTCAGACTCGTTCCCAACTGATGGTGAACTTACACTTGCAGAGGTAATGACTTTCTCTGTCAAAAAACATAGATCTCGGGCTCTGTCTTTCCTACTATTGACCCGCGACACTTGGCTCCTAATCTTCACCTCTTCCAGATAAGTTACATCTCTCACTTCTGTTTACTCTGTGTAGAATGAAAGCACTCTTCTTGTAACAAGTTTTAATCTTCTGTATGTTTATTTCTAGAACTCGGGTTCTTGCAGCTCCATCTTTCTAGGGTCTCCTTGATTGCATCTCTTTGAAATAACAATTAAGGGTTTTTTTTAATGTTACTATTCTGCACGTCGAACCCATTGTTTGAATACTTTGAAACTCCACCATAGCCCTTTCTTTTCTGTTGTAACCCCAAACACCAAGTTATTTTTTATTGCTGCTTGCTGTCGTGTTCTTCATTAATGCTCTCCACTTAAAGGTTTTTAAATCATGACAACACTGTGATGAGCACAAAACATGTTTTCTCTGTTATGACCGAAACTTCACCTTCATTGCTCTATCTAAAGATATAAGTATAAATTTCTCCTCTAGCATGTCTGTAAACCACACTTAGCTTCACTGGTGAAACTGTGAGCATACCTTATCAAAACAAGAACATGACATGTTTAGAACACCGTGAAAGTATTGTTCCTTTTAGTGTAAAAACACACTATTCTTTTTATCAGTATATAAGATGCCACCCATGGGGTTCGATCACGAGCTTGTGGCTCCCATGGGAACTACTCATAACAGGAACCCTAAAACATGTATACTCCATTAGCATGACTATATGCCCTACATTGAATGCATGACAAACATTGTACCAGAATAAGATGTACCTGTCTAAATACCCTGCATAAAGACATTTCTTGAAATTTTTGGCATTAAGGGCATGAATACAATATTCTTTTGAAGTCATGAACCATTACAGTATTTTTTTTTTGAATTCTTCAATTGATGAAAATACACTGTTTTGCTCATAATGTAGTTGTTTTCTTTGAATGTTTACTCCATAAAAGTATACAACGTAATGTTTCTTCAACTCTTGCTCATTGATTTTCACTTGCAACTCATATGCCTTTTGTTAACTCTGTTACATATCTCCATTTCTTTGTGAATCTTACTATTTTATAAGCATAAACATCAATATTTCATAACATAGAAATGATAATAATACCAGGCATGAATCTTCTAACATTGATTTTTTCAAGATGAACTATTATGCCTTTTCTACATTTGTGTACTTACTGTAACAACATCACTTCCATTTCCCATTTGCAAAGTGAACCTCTCATCCTTCCACTTCTGCATTTTTAGTCCATTAAGAACCCTTCCTTACTCATGTCTCTCCTGTGACATCATGGATCCTTTTCTGCATCTGCATTTTCTGCTTCTTTATGAATGTGAACTGTAACTTCTGGAGATGTGAACAACCTTTCCTACATATAATGACTTATGTGAAGTTCGAGAACGGGCTCATGAATCCCACTACATCTTCTCTTGTTATCTGCACTCAGTCATATGATCACCTATTGCACACATATCACCAATCAATCTGTTAGGTCAGCAGATAAAATGAATCAATTAATGTTTATGGGTGAGTGTCACCAGTGGATGCATTCATTCATGAATGTTGGTTGGTTCATTTGTGTTTGTTGAATTAATAGGTTGATCAAATTCTGAAAAAGGTTTCTTAAATAAGAATACTAAATCCATTTCATTCATATATCTGGTTATAAAGACAAGAATAACATACATCAAAGTGACCATAAATAGAAAAAGCTTTCATGTTTAAAACAAGTCCCTTTAATACTATGTTTCAGATATTGTGGATGCATGTTTTCTTGTTACATTGGTTTCATCAGATTGATATGCAGCACTAGAATAATTGATTGTATGTTGTTTGTGTCCCATGTATTGCTTAGATCCCATTGGATCTAACACCCCTTTCTCTCTCATGATGCAGGTGAAAACCCTAAAGACTTAAATGAAGATGAAGACCAAGACTTAGAGACCTAGGACCTAACAGATAACTAGCAAGCATCCAACGAACCACAAGGCAATGCATGGGACCCCTACTCCATACTTCTATCATGCTTTCTATTCTGCAAATGAACTCTCTTGCTAGACATGGAAAGTGAAATATGAAAAGACTCTTGTATACTACACTCAGTTTGAATGCACAATGCAATTGATTAGTTATAAGTTTTTTGAAATTCTGGAGTGTGATCAATACTTAGTGTACAATGATGATACTTGATAATGAATGTACCAATGAAATGTTAATCAATAATATCTAAAGGATAGTATATTAAAAATGCAATTTTTCCTATTTGTAGTTGTTTTATTGTACGCTGTTATTTAGGGTGACAAAAAATTTAATAATTTAATTACTTATAAATTATAATAGAATATCATTCTTGTAAAATAAAGAGAGACATTGCCCTTCCAATATAAAGCTCACATCATAAGCCCCTTAACCATTGCCCTGGGAAATGACTAAGGGGCCGAATATTTGCACCCAGCCAGTGCCAAAGTAGTATTTTCCAGCGCCACACTTATGATGAGAGCTTTATATTGGACTTAGGGCAATGAAAAAATTGTCTCTCTTTATTTTACAATAACTTATTCCATTATAATATATAATTAACTAAATTATTAAATTTTCAATTAGTTATTTTTTCTAATTAATTAGTAAGATATAATATTTATTATTTATTATTTTAAATATTTTATTAATATAATAATTTTGATATAAATTTATTTTATTTATTTTAATAATAGTAATTTATTTATTTTTTCAATTTATAAAATGGAAAACTCATATTTATAAAATATTCTCCTTTCAACATTTTTGTTTTTAAGATGTTTTATCATCACTATTTTTAATTGTTTTATTTTGCATGTAATCACCACTTTAAATCAATAATATAATCAACCTCTATTAGAAACAAACAACTGAATTAAACCAACATGAAAACAAAATTTAATAAATATATAAGAAATTTTAAAAAAATAAACCAACATGAAAACAAAAATTTTAAAAATATAAGGAGGAATTTTTTTTTTTAAAATTCTACATTAATATTATAATTAACTCATATAATTTTTATTTAGATTTCAATTGATTAGACATAAACAACATTGAAAATTATAAATCTATTTATGATATAAAATTATCACTATTTTAAAAAACTGAATTGCACATTTTATATTAATTTACAACATACTTCAAAAAGTAAATATCTCAACCTACTAAAAGATTCATTATTTACAAAAAAATAATAAATAAGACTAAAAAATAATTAGAGATCAAAAAATAAATATCTAACCTACTAATAGATTCATTTATTACCCTTTTTTTCAATGAAAAAATAATAAATAGGACATAGATCAAAAACCAAATATCTCTATCGAGTAATGAGTTAACTAATTCGATGTTGTAATATTTGATTCCAATTTTATGTTGTAATATTTGATTTCAATTTTGTAATATTTGTATTCCAACTACTCCCAATTAAAGAAACCTAAAAGAATTCAAGATGAAAGATAAATTCTCTAAATATTTATAGTAATATTTGATTCCAATTTTGTAATATTTGTATTCCAACTATTGCAAATTATAGAAACCTAAAAGATCTCAAGACAAAATGAAAAATTGAAAAAAGTTTGAAAGTAATTTGATAGACAAAATAAAACAACTAAAAATAGTGACTAATAAAATATCTTTAAAAAAAATTAAAATATTTGAAAGAGAATATTCTATACATATGAATTTTTCGTAAATTAACTTTTAAAATTTGAAAAGAAAAATATAAATCAATAATTTTAAAATAAATAAAATAAATTTATATCAAAATTGTTATATTAATTAACAATATTAAAGATAAGATATTAATAATTAATTAAAAATTTAATAATTTACTTACTTATAAATTATAATAGAATATCATTCTTGTAAAATAAAGAGAGACATTGCCCTTCCAATATAAAGCTCACATCATATAAAAAGTTAAGGGAAGAAAAACATACCTGCATTCCTTGTCAGATTAGTGCGTGTGCAACTGGAAAATCACAGGAGTACAATTGATTGGACTGCTATGGCTAGGTGCAAATATTAGGCCCCTTAGCCAGTGCCTCGTACCTTGTCCATACCAATTTATTATCTCACACATGAAATGTATCTCACGCCAAACTACTGGTTTTTTTGGTTTTACGTGGTTTTTAACCTTTCTGACACGGTTTGTTTTTTCTAGCCTGATTTTTAACCTATCTCACGCGGTTTAATTCTGAAAGAAAAGTAATTTAAATGAAACCGTGCTACCTCAGTGATCCCTGGTATTGACATTGGCTCCGCGAGAGATGAAGAGATGGACAAGATGAGCATGGCCTTGGCAAGCAGTGACATGCAGCGCGCTCATGTCGTCAAAATAAGCACTGTTGACATTGAGTGGCAGGTAGTGGTGATCGAGCAAGGCCTCCATGCCCTCCACGTCACCTCTGTAAGTGGAAAACAACATCTTCTCTAGAATGCACAAATCCACATCCATCTGCAAACACTTTTTATCAAGTCTGGAAATGCTCTTTCCCGTCTAGAAACACCCTTCTACTTCTAGCATTTAAAACCCTATTCGGATTCAAAGTCATGGATGTTGACAGTGCCTTGGTAAAGAAGGATAGCATTGGCTTTCTTCAAAGAAAGGTAGCATCAACTTAGCATTGTTTTCTTTTGTTAAAATAAGAAAAAAAATTCTGAGGGATCAAAGGTAGCGTCCTATTCGCATTCCATTTTCACATAGTAAGCTAGTAGCGTGGATCAATGTTAGATGGTCCTTTGTGGGATTTGTAGGTTTGAATGATTTTATGTTGTTCAGGGGATAAATCTTGAGCATTGGTGGGATTGTTGGGTGTTTAAGATATTTGCTTATTTTGGGCAAAGTTGGTTTTCTATTGTCTGCTGGAATTTCCATGTGGGTGTGCTTTTCTGGCACAAGGATATGTAATTTGGAGTGCAGAATTGAGTTTTTGATCATTTGGTTGGATTGGATTGTGAGTTGGGGTAAGAATTTTCAACTAGGTGTGCTTTTCTAGCGCGGGATTAATGGAAATTGGAAGCAAGATTGAATTTTGATCCTTTGTGGATTGTTTGACAGAGAGACCAGGGAGGATTCTAAAAATAAGGGGTATTCGTGATAATTTTGCTATGAAACCCTTGTTCTGGAAAAGAAATTGCTGGGTCTCGTTCCTCTTTGTCATTCGCTAGGATTTTTTCTGGGTTTTTTTTTCATTGGTCTTATTTACTTTGCAGACAATGTTAAATTTGCCATTTTATTTTTAAAACAAGGGCTCCATAATAGCATAACGTGTTTGGGATAAATTGCATTGATTCAATTTATAATCTTTGTTAAAATTCACATTTGACAGATTGTAAGGTTTTTTAAGATACCGGTAACTGTTTGTGTTGTATAATGGTAATGAACATTTAACATTTTTCGTTTCAACTGTGTATGTCTTTTAATCGATATTTTGAATCATATTTAGTGACTTATTATTAGAATAGGAGTGATGGATCAAATTGTAGATGGGTATTGGCCAAGCATATATGTGGATGGCTCTCTATAGTGCTTCTACAACTCATAAATTTTGTCCATTGGTGACATGGACATAATATGATTCTGCCCATTACAACATCGTTAGATGACAGACTCTTGCATCGTCTGTTCTCTCCTGGTTAGTATTGCATAGTTTTAGATCCATTATAAAAATATGAAAGGGTATAGTAGGATTATAGAAGTATCTAAAAAGAAGGGAAGAAAGTTGAAATGACGGAAAGGATTAAAATGGTGGATAGTTTTTCCTTCCTTTGCATACACAATTTGTCTAAGGAAAGAAGAATTTAAAATAATTTAAAATCTGCACAAACATGCAAACAATCTTCTAATCAAGTGGATATGTTTTTATTAGAAGAGACTTATTAGGTGTAGTTTCTTAAATCTCAGATTCAAACTAGGCTTATAATCAACCAGAGTTAGTGCTTATTTATTGGAGATTATATTCTACAAGGTTGGGAATCCAAATACCCAAATCATACAAGAAATTAGTAAGTAATGTGAAAAGTAAAATCTCAACGGTCTCATCTCCATGCATTACAAAAGACTTTTCCCGCTAGGTG
Organism: Thuja plicata; assembly: GCA_018584345.1. Taxonomy (NCBI): domain Eukaryota; kingdom Viridiplantae; phylum Streptophyta; class Pinopsida; order Cupressales; family Cupressaceae; genus Thuja; species Thuja plicata. The sequence goes on along the minus strand of MU223676.1, from coordinate 1,263,690 downwards.
TATGATAGTGGTGTGTGGTCTTTATCAGTTGGCTTCATATTTGGTGTTTCAGATCTATAATCTCCATTGTTTTAGTTTTATATCCCTCCTTAGTGGGCTTCCACAAGGACTTCCCTAAAATTCTATTTTCAATAGTAGTTTTTGAGAATTGCCTCGGCCTATGAGATTTCTAGCTCAGCTACAATTTTTTCAACAATCTCCGAAGGCTTAATTTTTTTCTCTTTTAAATTCCCGTGATCTGTTTTATAAAATGAAATTAGCTTGCAAGTGTCTAGATTAGATTATATTAATTTATTTCTTCATTAATGTTTACAATCACATTCTATGATTTATTATCAGAACGAAGAATGAAAAAAATCAAAAGAAATATCAATTTATAAAATTGTTAGACATATTTGAACATTTAACCCAATCATTTCCAGCTTGATCTCAAAGGATGCTCCTAGAGATTTTTCCATTAGATGGAGTAAATGGATAGTGAGAATTCTAGCTCATCAACCATCTTTTTAACAATCTCTCATGGCATAAGGTATTTTTTTGTAAGTCCTTTTGATTTATTTTTATAAAATGAAAATTTATGAGTTTTTTCTTCACTAATCTTTAGGATCACGCTGTAGATATCATCGATTCTTGGAAATTGTCAAATAAATTTAAATATCTGGCCCATCATTTTCAGCTTCATCTCAAACAATAATCCTAGAGGATTTTTGAATTAGATGGACTCTATGGGATCCCTTGCACCCTAATGATAATAGAAGAAACAAGGAAATTAGTTTAAATTTGGCCCTTCCTCTTCATCTTAGGCTCAATGTATTCCAGCCTAGAAGATTTTTCTCTTAAATTTATTTGAGGGGGTCCTCTGCATCAAAAGGATAAAATGAATAACATGACTCTGCTAGATTAAAATTTTAGGCTCATTTTCCTATCAAACAATTTATTGAGACAATCTTGGTTTCAAAACTTTCCTTGTGACATTTATACAATGGATGCCAAGTACAATGCATCGATTCTCAAAAATATTTAAATATCTGATGCATCATTTTCAGCTTCATCTTAAACAATAGTCCTAGAGGATATTTATATTAGATGGAATTTATGAAATCAACTTTTTATGGGATCCCTTGAACCTTAATGATAATTGAAGCAACAAGGTCTTTAGTCTAAATTTGGTCCTTCCTCTTGATCTCCAGCTCAATGTATTCTGCTCTAGAAGATATTTCTCTTAAATTGATTTGGGGGGGCGGGGGGGGAGGGGGGGGCTCTACATCAGAAGGATAAAACCATTAACATCACTCTGCTAGATTGAAATTTTAGCATCATCTTCCTATCAAACAATTTTTTGAGACAATCTTGGTTTCAAAACTTTCCTCGTAACATTTATACTGTGAATGTCAAGTACAATTTATAACTATAAGGGAACCTTTGAGTCAATACCTTTTGCTTAGTATAGATATGTGAAGTTAATTGTACACCCTCCTTTTTAGTACTACACTTTAAATTATTTGGTTGCTTTCATTCAACCAATTTTTTTTTTGCTTATCAATTATAGCTGTTTATCTTCTATATGTTTACACTTGCTGATCAAGAAGAGGAAACAAAGAATATTTATAGTTACAAATACAACATTTTTTGTATTTTTGTACATTTCAATTCTACATTTTTTAGGAGGACCTACAAAAAATACAATACGACACTACTGTAACTTTAATTCATCCAAAGTGGATGCTACTATGTACAAGACTACCTACTACAATCAAACATATTTTTAGACCGACACTTTTATACACTTCCTTTTATTATGTAAACCATCATTTATGCTTTCAAATCAAACACCTATCAGCGCATCCCGTGCACCTTCTTTCAGTGCAAGTGCTAGTTTTATTTCATGGGGAAAGGAAGGAAAATCACTTTGCCATTATTTCTCACACTTATTTTCTTAGAATTCTACCAGCATAGATCTAATCAGCCCAGCTCAAACTTCTCTGTAGAATGCCACCTATTAATTTTACCTATCAATTACAACTATTCACAGTTTCAATTCAATGAAACAATTTTTTTTTGCAATAGTTGTCCAAGAGACACAACTATTCTTACATCACTCCAGCATAAACCATTATTAATTTAATTTACTAGCCATATATTTTCCCCCACTCTTAAATGGTCCTCCAAATTATCAATAGAAATCATAAAAGGATATGTTTCTCCAGCATACGATCTCTGGATTACAGAGAACTAACAAATAAAACAAAATAATATTGTAAAAACAACAATATTAAAATTAATAATGCTAAATAATTATATGTTTTCTATTTTAAAAAAAGAGAGAGAGTTGCTCAAGGCTATAGTTGAAGATTGAAGACCTGCATAGGAAGAGTTATTGCTTCCAAATACATTCCATTCTTGTTTCTACACTTTGACATGATTATTATTTCATAATGAGAGTTTGTTGTATTTTAGGTGTTTTGTTTTTTATATTTATCACCAAAGTATATTAGAAACATTTCTTTTTACACTTTGATTTTTGTGTTCGTTTAAAATAGAATGGAGATCTCTTTTGTTTGATTTTATAATATAATATAATTAGGAAATTTGATATTTAGAATTATTTTTATTTCATAATATATTCTTTATATTATTACTTTATCTTGTAAGATTAGTTACTTGAAATAATAATAGACATATTTCAATTTTACAATTTGATTTCTTCTTCATTTTATCCTATATTCTAGTGATGACGTGATTATATTTATATTTCCATTTTATAAATAATTTTATTTCATTTAAAATAAGATGAACTATTTTATAAAATGGTGGATAAATAATAATAAAATTATTTCATTTTATGATGGCATTTATTTTTTAAAGTTAATTAACCCATCTATTTCTATCCAATCTAATAATTTTGACTTCAATGGAAATGATTTATTGATCTTATATTTAGCATGACTTCCCCAAAAATTAAGACTTTAAATGGATAACACTAAGGCATCTAACAACTAAAATAGGTATTTCTAACAACTCTGCACCTCTGCAACTTTCCCGCTTGTTTTTCTTTGAATGCTAGCTTCGACCTCTGCTCCCTCAGGGATCCTGGGGAGCACAGAGGTCCTTTGCCTGGACCTGTTCCTTGTGCTTTCTCGCAGGGATGACAACGACTGCTGTGCGGCCCCCAGAGCTGCAGATCTTGCATTTTCCACCTTTGGGGGGTCTGCTCATTCGTAGTGTCCGAAAGGTGGGGATTCTTGCCCTAAGATTGTGATGGAAGTCGAAGAAGGCCTAGTGGGGGGCTGGAAGCTGGCGGTGTTGGGGAAATAGTCTCCTGACACCTCTACACCTCTTATTTTCTCGATTGGGGAATTTGGCCCTGAGATTGCTGTCCTAGATGGTGTGGTTGAAGGCATTTATGCTTCGCTACAACTTGCCCTGGTGAGGAGATTTTTCACTTTCTGACCTACCATAGATATGGTCCGGAGGTGGTGTACAACCAGATGGAAGATTAAGGGAACTATCTCTGTCTTGGCCATGCCAGGGGGATGTTCCTCTTTCGATTTAACATTGCGGAGCACTACACTCTTGTCTCCATAGGAAGCTGGTGCTATGGCAGACATGCTCTTCTAATGGCTAAATGGAAGCCAGGCTTCAATCCAGAGGTGGAATTGTAAAAATCAACGCCGGTGTGGGTCTGACCACCTGGGCTACCCCTTGAATTCTGGGACAAGAAGGTGCTTTGGTGGATTGGGAACTCATTTGGAAGCTATGTGGCCGCGGACTCGATTACCTCTCATAGAAATAGGTTGGTTTTCGCAAGATTCTGTGTGAATGTGACTATGAATATCCCCCTCCCCAACTTTGTGATGCTTAAATCTAAATGGGGGAACTGGAACCAGGGCATTGTGTATGAAAATGCTACCGTACACAGCCAAAAGTGTGGTAAAAATGGGCATGTGGTCACTGAATGCAAGGTAGAGACTAAGAATGTTGAGCAAGACTCTTGGGAGCTTGATTTAGTAACCTTGAATGTGGAAGACAAGGTTAGGAATCGGGCTGATGGTTTCATGAGAACCTCAGAAACCCCTCTACCCATTGTCGAGGGCCATGAGCTTGCTCCCAGGCTGGGAGTTAAGGGGAATGAAAAGACTAAAGAGGCAAAAAAGGTGCTAGATCTTGAGGAAGGAGAGTTGGTTGATGACCCATAAGTCACTAGTAAATTTGACTTCAAATTTTGACGAAAATTGGTCAAAATTATGACAGTAATTGGTCAAATTTATGACCAAAACTTTTGTCGTTCTTTTTTTGTCAAATTTTTGACGTATTTATTATTTGTCAAAATTTTGACCAAAACACAGGTCAAAATTTTGACTATAGCCCAGGCTTAAAATTGTGAGGATCGCCGTCATTTTTTTTTATAATGGTCGAAATTTTGACCAATGCTTGGTCAAAATTTTGACCAATGGACTAAAAAATCGATAAGGATGCCATACTTTCCACCAATCCAATGGTCAAAATTTTGACCATTGGATT
>MU223676.1:1176528-1194267 GCA_018584345.1 Thuja plicata | reverse complement strand
TAGCTGAGAGCAATTTTACAAATCTTGCAACTCCATGCATAGAGAGATATGGATCGATTTGTGAGGGCTCATTCTTGAGTTTCCTTGCATGTAAGGATTCATAGAAGTGCACTATTTTGTGTGTACAATATGCAATGAAGTCTGGGTGACCGATTCAACATGCTAGAAGTGTGGAAGGAATATAATAGCGCTTCATTCATGCATTTCTGAAATAGTGACTCCTCATTTGTAGTAGCTATGTCTTCTGATGCCATGATGGTTATCCGCTCACAACTGGTCTTTATCGCTCTCTTTAAATGTTGTCAACTACTCCCAAGCAACTCTTATTTCCTAGCAGGTTAGTTATCATGCAAAGATATTCATGCAAGTAGCTTAATCAAATTGATTTAGCTATTAGAACACACATTTTGATTATTATATGAAATATTGCAACATATATATAATATTGGCACAATATGACATATCTATTCTACCCATAGGTTTAATGGTTCTATCTGTACTTTGACATAAGTTCAAGTGATTATAAGTCCATGATTGTTCTAGTAATACTTAAAAATAGAGTATAAAGATTAATATAATAGAGATAGTAAATGGTCTCATCATCTGCCCCCTGGTAAGCTGAATGCTTGTCCTCAAGCATTACATCTTCTGGTAGTTGCTCTAAAATCTCCAACCTCTATCCTCCCTCGCCTCTGGCTCTTGAAAGTGTAGTAAAACCCCCTTGTCTTCTCCTAGATATCCACTTTTTGATCCTCCTACAGTGGTCAATTCTATGAGTATTGATGTCATACAGGGGCCAAAGGAGCATTGGTGGCTGCATGGTGAGTGGACACTAGAGTTCCTGTCTAATTTGCCTTCCCAGTTGCATGTATTTTTGTGCTCTTTGAATAGCTGCTTGGAGGTTGATAGTACTGTGTGGTTCAGATTTCTTCAATGCTTCAGATAACCTACCCCATCTACTTCTGGCACTAGCCAGGGCTCTCTAAAAGGTGAAGTAAGATAAACCATCATACTCTGTATAGACCTCTATTCGAATCCCAAAAATTTTATCCCTAGTTTCCTCCTTAATTTTTCCATATGTCAAATTGAGCCAATCTCTAAGGAGTATATATGGCTTTCTTCTCTCTACTCTTAATGGTAATGGCTCTATTTTCTCATGTTCCCTATAGTTTTATAGTTGTCTATCATAGTTAACTTCTTTGTGCATCCAGGACATTAATGCCCTTAGGTGTACATCTCCTATATAAAGTAAAGAGTTCCACTCAATCTCTGCTGGAATGATGAAGTTATGGATGTATAGTTCACAAAGAAGATTTTTCTACCATGAGGGAAGGGTTTGGTAAAGGCCATAAAATTATTGGACTGACTTGAACTTAGAGTCTATATCTTTAATGGGCATCATTAGTTGGAACAAGAGGAACTGTTCTTTCAAACAGATGGTATAAACCCTAGGAGGTGGTCTACATGAAATTATTTGATCATCCAATTCAAGGGCATGATCCATCTTTTGTTTCTATTTTGCTAATTTCTCTTTCAATTCTGCAATCTCATCTCCTTGCTCTATTATGACATTCTTTAGTTTCTTTTTCTCTTCTCCCCATAAAGTTGTTATTAAAACATACTTATTATGTAATCCAAAGAGAAGCATCTACAAGTTGATTGTGCCACAATCCTATGCTTGGGTACTCTTCTTCCTTTGTTCCTTCCATGACTGCTCTAAGAATCTTATTAACCAAGTTCTCTTGTAGGGCACTAAGGCAATTTCTGTGTAGGATGACTGATGGGTTACTGAGGCATTTTCCTCTTTTCTTTCTAGAATATCCTGATGGATTTCCTGGGGACTATTTTGGTGAACATTAGGTTGAGCTTCATAAGTTTCTATTGAATGTGGAGGAAATTCTAGAACTGTAGACTGATTTGGGGAGTCGTCCAAAATGATTTGTAAATTGGGTTTTTCATCAAATTGCAAAGGAGAATTAGGTCGGCTTTCAGAGGACACTCTAGGGAGTTGTCCTCTCATTCTAGGGCTTCTTTGCACATGGATTTCTTCAATATCTACAACCTTTTTCTTAATAGCCTTCTTCAGCTTCTCTGTTGCAGGAGTAGTTGCTACAGGAACTGACTTCCTTTTCTTCCCCTTGAAGCAATAGGGGTTTTTGGCTTGGCTACAGGAACAAAAATTTCTCTCTAATTTTCATTTTCCTTTGGTTTGGGAAGAAGTGGGTACATTTATCTCATGAGCAGGTAAAGACATACTTTCTTGCATATTTTTAATTTCTGTCCCCTAGGTATCTTTCTCATCGGCTGGGTCAATTGTTATTGCATCATCATGACCAGATTGAACATTAGGGTTAACCTGTGGTTGTAGGGTTTTATGCTGGAAAAATTATGACAATGCCATGGGAGAGGCATCCCTAAGAGATCTTTCTATTAACAATTTAATTAGGGCATGGTGGTTGATAAAGTTGACATTTTCTTTTTGGGTGTCCTCAGCACTAATGCATAGCATATTGTACAAGAAATTGGGCAAATTTATTGGCAGATTATTCCTTACATAAATCAGTAATTAAAAATGATGTGTGTGCAAATTGGGAAATCTCCCTTCACATGTAAAATACCTGATAATATGTGTAGCCAACTCATTATACGGCAGAGGGATATACATTCTTTTGCACCCTTGTTTGTTAATCTCCAGTTGAGGGTCGCCTAGTAGGGTGAACTGGGCCCTAGCTGATCTAGCATCATGAACATTAGGGTAGTGCTCTCCAACCATTGCTAATCTAGTAACTTCTTATATTTTCTTCTCTATTGTGACCACTATCAATTCTCATACAGTTTCTTGCCCTTCTTTGAATGTACTTGCAAATTCAGCTGCTGAGTCCTCATCAAATTCTGTTAACTTTAAGAAATAACCTAACAAGTCACATGCATTAAACCTTCTTACCACTTCAACATATGAAAGTAACACACCATGTACTACCGGCTCGTGTCTTTGTAACTGGCCTCCCATATATGCTTGCAAATTTTCAATTTGCCTGCTCTGTAGTAGATAAATGCCTTGTTCCTTGAATTTCAGACTACTCATTTTTTGAAAAACTATGGGCTTCCTTCTGAATTCCTCTGTTATCCTCAACATGAACAATGGTGATGTATTTTAACAAGATAAATTATAGTTCTTACTATGGGTTGCCACATAACTTAATTATAAGTCACATCAGGTCTTACAATCAGAGATAATTTGGGAATAAAGGTACGACAGTTGTGCGATATAGTAATGGACTTTAATGAGACAAAGGTGAAGTACATATTTGAGGTGACGTTAAATCTTGTAGGAGTAAATCAAAATGACATTTTAGAATTAATACACTTCTCTCCCCACTATGAAACATTGACAAGTGTCCACACTTGACATACTTGGCACAAGGAATGGAACTGGCTTAATGTTGTAATGATATATTTATTGCAGTACTAGATATAATCATCGAAATCTATGCGCTAAAAATGAAAAAAAAATTAAAAATCTTGTACCTACCATTTGATCTTTGCACATGCAAGAAAAAGGTGGTGAGAGTGGAACAAAAGTGGCAGCTTCTTGCGTCAACGTACTCGACTCTTATTGAAAGCAAAGAAAGGAAAAGTTTGATGACATGGAAGGTGGGTGGGTGGAAGATAGAGAAATGAGATGAGTTGGAAAGAAGAAGTGGAAAGTGAATAGAGGAATGAAATTCATGTAAAAATGAAGTTTTTATTATGGACGTGCTCAATGGAATTCTATTAAAGAGCTGTAGGAAGAAGGTTTGCACCTTCTACTGCAGGAAATGCTACTTGTTGCATATTTGAAATTTATTGTCAGAACTACTGCAGGAATTCTTCTTTTGTTTGAGGTTGGTGATACAACTTTATCCGATGTCGATTAACTAATAGATTGAATGTATTGGATCAATTTTTTTCAACTAGATGGCTCCATTTGTGAAGACATGTTTTATTTCATATGGCCCCAACCATCTTGTCTCTAGCTTTCCTTGTATTTCCTTGAATCTTGAATCGTATAGCAATACCAAATCACCAACTTGAAACTATTTGTTCTTAATATGCAAGTCGTGCCACTTTTTCCTTTGTTTCTAGACTATTTCAGATCTCTCCAGGGAATATTTGCGCATTTCAACCAAGGAATTGAGATGCAACAATCACTCTTTCTGTGCTATAGGAAGATCAATATTTAACTCCAATGTTGTCCGCAAAGTTTTGTGTTCAAATTCAATGGGTAGCATGACTTCTTTTCCATATAAAAAATCAAATGGAGTGAACCCTGTAGTGGTTTTCCAGGTTGTTCTATATGCCTAGATGGCTTCTGATAGTCTACTACTCTAGTCTCCATGATGCAAATAAACTATTTTTGTTCAGAAGGCTTTTATTTCCTGATTTGTAACTTCAGCCTATCCATTGGCCTAAGGGTGATAAGGGTTTGACTTCCAATGTCTGATATTATATTCTTTCATGAGCTCTGTTATCAGATTGGAAGTGAATTGGGCACCTTGGTCGATTACAACTTCTCTCAGTACTCCATATCTGGTGAAAATTTCATCATACAAAAATTATGCAACCGTATGATCCTGGGCATGTTTCATAGCTTTTACTTTGACCCATTTGGTGAAATAATCAGTGCACACCAGGATGTAAGACTTCCCATTGGATGGAGGGTCTATTGGATGAATGAAGTCCATGCCCCATTTGTCAAATGGAGTTACCACCACTTGTGGATTTAGGGGCATTTCATCTGATCTAGTTGGTCGGCCCATTCTCTGATATTTGTCACATTTCCTTGTGTAGCTGGCTGCATCCTTGTGAAGTGTAGGACAATAATATCCAATTGTTAAAATCTTTTGGGTTGTCCTTTTTTCTGCAAAGTTTCCCCCACATGACTCATTATGACATACATGGATAATGTCATATGTCTCATCTTCTCACACACATATTCTCATTACTTGATCAGGTCCAGTGTAAAATAGTATGTTATCAATCCAAGAGAAATTAAATCTTTTCTCGAAAAGCAGTGTCCCATCCTTGTAAGAAAAATGTGTTGGCATTTTTTTAGCTGCAAGGTAATTAGCTATGTCAGCATACCACGGACTTTGGAAAACAATATGAAACAAAATCTCATCCGAAAATGCATCATCTATTAGAGTAGTGTCCTCTTTAGCATGGTGAATTCTGGATAGATAATCAGCTACTACATTTGCCTTGCTAGGCTTGTCAACTATAGTAATGACAAATTCCTGCGAAAGAAGAAGCCATCTTTCTAACCTACCTATAATGTTAGGTTTATTCATGAGATATTTTATTACTGCAAGGTTAGTATGAAAAAAAATAGGATAGCTAGTTATATAATGATAGAGTTTGTTCAGAGAATAAACTACTGCTAGTAATTCTTCCTCAGTCACTATATAGTTTAAATCTTGTCCATGGACACTCTTGCTAATGTAGTAAATTGCATTCTCTAGGTTAATAGACTTTTGTCCTAGGACAACACCTATTGCGTAGTCTGAAGCATCTGTATGAATGTGAAACAGAAAAGTCCAATCAGGACCCCTAAGTATGGGTGCAGTTGTAAACAGTCTCTTAAGCTACATGAAGTATTCATTGCATTCCTTTGTCCAATTAAATTCGGCCTCTTTGGTAAGAAAAGTATACAAAGGATTAGCTATTTGACTAAAATTTTGGATAAACCTCCTATAGTAACCAACATATCCTAGGAAAGACCTAACATACTTTTTCTTTGTAGGAATAGGTAGTGTGAGAATTACCTCTATTTTCGCAGGATCTACCTGGATTCTAGCTTCGGAGATAAAATTTCCTAGCACTAACCCTTCTTGCATCATCATGAAGCATTTCTCACTATTGAGAGATAAGCTATGTTCCTGATTAGTACCCGTTCCAAATTCTTCAGGGCTTCCTCAAAGGTGACACCAAATGTAGTAAAGTCATCCATATATATCTCCATACAATCATGTGATATGTCAGCAAAGATGCTGATTATAGCTCTTTGGAAAGTAGCTGGTGCATTGCATAAGCCAAATGGTAATACAAAATAAGTATATGTGCCCTAGGGGCATGTGAATATAGTCTTCTCCTGATCTTCTAGAGCAATGCTGATCTGGTTGTAACCGCTATATCCATCTAGAAAGGAGAAATATTTCTTCCCAGCCAGAGTGTCCAGGACTTGATCAATAAAGGGTAAAGGAAAATGATCCTTCTTTGTGGTGTTATTCAACTCTCTATAATCTAAAAATATTTGCCATTTCCCTCCTTTATGAGGTACAATGAGAAAAGGTGATACCCACTTGCTATGAGAGATTAGATAGATAAAACGAGCATCTAGTAATTTTTGTAATTCACTTTTGACTATTTCTCTCAATGCTAGATTTATCCTTCTTTGAGGATGACAGAGTGGTAAGATTCCATCATTAATGTAGATCCTATGGGTGCAGAGTTTGGGGTTCAAACCTAGCATGTCTCCATAATCCCAAGCAAAGGCTTTCTCATGCTTGTGCAAAAGTTTTGTTAACAATGCCAATTGTGGGGGTGGCAACTTATTGTTTACATGGGGAAATTTCCACAATAGTTGTTAGCTCTACCATTGACATATCAGGTACTGGGCTTGTAGCTACTTCACATGGTAATAATTCACTAATTATCTTGGGGATTACTTGAAAGACATAGTCCCCATAGGTACATAGCCATAGAATAGAACTTTCGAAAACATCTTTTGCTACTATACACTCATTTGTAAGAATAATCTATATTACATCATCTTCCTCTTGCATTTTTAGAAAAGATTGTCCATGCATCATCATAAGCTAGGAAACAGAGTTGACTTCTTCTTCCTCATCCCCTAGTTCTGGCCAAATAGGATCTCTCAAGTTTGGCTGAGGCTGGGCAGGAGGATAGAGTGCTAGCTTCTTTATTTCCTGACCATTTGAAATTGTCATACTTCGTGATCTACAAATAATTTTTGCATCAGTGGTGGCTAACTAAGGTCTCCCTAGGATGAGTGGATAGCCAGCAAAGTTTACTTTTGGTGATAAGATGAGAAAATCAGCAGGGTATTCCCATAAGTCTAAGGTGACTACCACATCTTCTATAAGACCATATGGAGTGACTGATGAACTATCAGCAAGTTGTAACACTGTTCACATTGTTATCAAACCCTCTATACTTAGTCTGTGCATTGTATCTTTGGTCATTACATTTATGGCTACTCCCAAATAAACTAAAGAATTTTTAACAAATTGTCCATTAATTATGAAGTCAACTACTGGACTTCTAGGGTCTGAATACTTGGGTATAACAACCTTGCCCAACATGATATCAGCAAGTCTCCCTATTACATGAACTGTTTGAGGGTCCTTCTTTTTCCTTCCAGGATTTTTAAGGCATGTGTCCTCAATAACTTTTCCATAGATAGGAACATCTTTGATATCTTGAAACAGAGGGATTTGGATGTGCATATTTTTCAGCTGCTCAAGAATGTCAAACAATATTTCTTCTTGGGATATAGGATTTTATATGGTGAGCCTTTGTGGAAAAGGAGGGTCAACTAAGGTTTTAACATCAGTTTTGTAGGATTTTTTAGTTGATTGGGTGGTATCTTGCAATGTAGCCTCTAGAAGAGGTGCTGATGTTGCAGGAGTGTCTACAACTTCTGTGATAATAGGAAGTTTGGGTGCAGGAAGAGTAGTACCAGACCTCAAATGAACATTAGATATCTCAAGTGCATACATAGGGTATTGTTGTATATCAATGGTATACATTGGCTGCTACTATTGCTTGCTATTTGGATTTGGTTGCGGATGAGTAGGCAATTGGGTTTTCTTTGGATTAGGGCTAGTGGTTGTAGGAGGTGGCATTATTGCAGGAGGAGGGATTGACGTTGTCAGTTGTGGAAAAGAAGGATTTTGGTTAGGCCACTGTGGAGGCCCCCTCCATTGGTTATTTTTGCTTCCAATTTCCTTGCAGTGGTTGCCATTGATTTTGATGGTTAGGCCATTGGTTGTTTTGCTGGTTAGGCCATTGGCTATTCCAGGCTGGTTGAGAGTACTAAGAAGGATTCTAATAGCTTTGGTTTTTCCATTGATTATTGTAAGGATTTGAAAATTGTAATGGGTTCTGAGGCATACCTTGTTGTGAAGCCCATGGTCGATGTTGAGCAATGAAGAACACTTTCTCGTCATCTCCTTCTATCTTCATGTACTTGGTAGGCAAATGTTGATTTTCTAGGTTCACCACTAGCTTGCATCCATAGTCTTTCTTTTTTTTACGACAATGTGGATAGTACTCAACTAACTGTAATTCAACATCTGCATGTTTCTTCTTGGCATTCATGGTGTCGATATGCATACCAACATCATTAACAATATTTTACTTAAAATCTACTAGCAAATTAGATATCTCCAACTTAGAAACACCCAAACTGCTCCCTTTAATGAATGTAGACCAATATCCTCTTCTTTTCTTCCTAGATGATCTTGAGTAGTTCAGATAGATTTTCTTGAGGTCATCCCAAGAATATTAAGATCTATCCCCACTAGCCATGAGGTCCAATGCTTCCAAACAATTGTCGTTCACTCCTCTTAAGAAGACTAGTTTCTGTGAATCCTCCGCCATAACATGTTGGGGATTCTTCTGCATGGTGTATAAGAAACATGAAACATAGTCCTGCAAGGTTTTGTCCTCCTTCTATGACATTTTAAAAATGTCATCTCCCCTTGGGTCACTCCCCTTGCAATATTCTTTGTATTTCTATAGAAACAGAGTTTTCATCTTATCCCATGTGCTTGTTGCATTTGCTCCTAAGCCCATGAACCATTGTAAGGCCGACTCCTTTAGTGTTGCTGGAAACAATTTGATTTTTTGGGAATCAGTGTTATAGTCAAAGCTACGACAGAGGATGTAAAACTCAAACAAAAAGGTGTCAGGATCTTTGGTTATCAGCCCATAAAACTTTGAAAGTGTAGAAGAGGGTATATTTTTGAGATTGGCATTGTTTATAAGGCTCGGTAGAGGAAACGAGAAAGTAGGTTGTGCCATTACTCAAGGTATTAGGAGTTGGCATTACTATTGGAAAGGGATATTAGCCGCATGATTGTTAACGGTAGGTGTGTTTGGGTCAGAATTATCAAGAAAGTTGGCCAAGATTTTAGTGAAAGGCTGAAGACCATTTATATAAAAAGGCTCTGCTCCAATGGAAGATATTATAGGAAAGTCGGGACTTGCGTCAACAAAAGGCAACTCAACTTCTTCAACTTGCTCATTCAAATTTGTAGACTCTCCTGGAAGAAATCTGCCATATTCATCTCTTCTTCCTCCCCTTCGATGCATGCAAATGAATTCTTCACACTGGTGAAGCAAATTTAAAAACTACAACCACTAAAAACTAGCTTAGAAAGGAAAAATGACTTAGAAAGTTTCTTAGCTTAACACCATCCCCGGTAGCGGTGCCAAAAATGAACCACCTCTCAATAGGTTCATAGTAATCGTGCCGAAAGCCTCTCTTAGAAATAGTCTATTCAATCTAAGAATCACTTCTCCCACCATGAGGTGCATATATTTTGTTAGCCTAGGGACGTATACTTAAAATGGTATGACACAGTATGTGCACTAAGTTCCTTAAAGAGTCACTCTACCTATGTTGCAAGACAGTAAAATACATGAAAGGAATCTATACTAGGGCTGTAGGAAAGGAAACACACCTACTCCTTACCAAAATGGACACTACAAATTGCAAACTTCACTTAAGCCTATTCTTTCAACCTAGAGCATCCACTATAACTATCCTTACAGGTGTTGTAGGAACATTCACAAAGTACAATGCTTCAGGAAGAAACTGTAATCTTCTATTTAGAATGATGGAAATGAAGAAAGTAAATCTACTCTACTCTACTCTAATCCACCTCCCGAGTGGGCCCCCTTGGTTGACTTCTGCTAATCTATTAACAGAGAAGATAAACCAAAAGTCACTTCATTATGTTTCAAGAACTGATTACCTGAGAATGGTATGTAAAACTAAAAATGAACTTATTGTGCAAGATACAATCAGAACATTGTATTTCAAAATCTCCGAACTTACAAAATAATTGTATCGACCCTATAAATTGAGGAGTGACTTCATTATTCTAAAATAGAAAAGGAACCATCTAACTGAAACTACACTAGAGAGAAAAAATAGAAAACGCAACAGCCCACGACATATGCAATGAAGTCTGGGCGACCGAGTTAACATGCTAGAAGTGTGGAAGGAATATAGAAGCGCTTCATTCATGCATTTCTGAAACAATGGCTCCTCATTTGCAGTAGTCATGTCTTCTAATTCCATGATGGTTATCCGCTTGTAGCTAGCCTTTATCACTCTCTTTGAATGCTGTTGACCACTCCCAAGCAGCTCCTATTTCCTAGCAGGTTAGCTATCATTCAAAGATATTCATACAAGTAGCTTAATAAAATTCATCCAGATATTAGAACACACATTCTAATTATTATATGAAATACTGCAACATATATATAATATTGGCACAATATGACATATCTATTGTACCCATAGGTTTAATGGTTCTATTTGTACTTGGACATAATTTCAAGTGATTATATGTCCATGATTGTTGTGGTAATACTTAAAAATAGAGTATAAAGATTAATATAATAGAGACAATAAATGGTTTCATCACCCAGTTCTTGTTGTAATAAAATTTGTGAGCTCTTGCATACTACTTCAATTTGTAACCAGGTACATAACACCACATGCACATACTTAGAGGTGAGTATACCAGTGGCGTAGGGGTTTAGATCTTGTCTAGCTCCCCCTTTGACCATGAGGGTCATTTATCAAGAAATGGAAGGTGCATCCATTATGGATGCATCTACCATTTTTTCAACACCATCATCTTTCTTTACTTCAACCCAAATCTTGCATGAATTTTGTGTAGCTTTCACAAACTTAACTTCTCTAGATTCTTCAAATAGTGATCCTTGAGACTTACGAGGTCTTTCTTGTTTTTGCATTCTAGATCTGCCAAACTTTGAGATGTGTCCAACCTTGTTACAAGAGTAAAAAATGATTGGAGGCTTGTTGATATGAGTTACCATGCTACACTATTAGCTGTGTGTCCATTGTAATTGCATATCTGATATGTAATGTTATGAGAACTTTGCTATGGTTGATTTCTCTAATTGTACTGAGTCTAACTTCTTTTATTTTTCTATGTCTGACTTCTTTGATTTGATCTACAATGTATAGCTCTATGAATAAATTTATTGCATGAATAACAATAGCCATCAAAAGGTCTTAGCTCTTTACAATCTCTTTCTATATTTCCTTGCTTGTTACTGGTATAACAAGTTCAGTTGACTGGCCTGCATTCATCCTTAGCTGGTTCTACTTCAGTGTGATTTTTAGTCTTCTTAGCTTCTATAGATTCTTATTGTGATTTCTTTCTTTCTTATATTATATTGATTTGAATTTGTGCTTCATTGTATCCAATACCAGTGGTATCACCTCTTATCTTCTGTGCATAAATATTTGATTGTATTAGATCCAAACTTCTGTGTAATTTATCAATATGATTCTTGACTTCTATCAACTCAGATTCTATCTTTTTCTTGATGTTCTCCAACTCCAAGATTTTTAGGTTTTCTTGCATAAGTTCTTCATCTAGTTGTTTGTTTTCTTTAGTCTTTTCTTCAAGAGCTATCTGGTTATCAATTATCTTTTTATTCAAATCTTCAATTTGATCCTTCACATACATGTTTTCTTCATTCATATTTTTGACCATTTTCCCAAATCATTCGTAGAACAATCTTTCAAATATTTTTGTAGTTTCTTGATGAATACTTGTGATCCATTGACTTTCAATTTTATTTCTTCATTTTATTTTTCAGATCTATCAAGATCTTGAAGAGCTACTTCAAGATTTTTCCTCAGATGTTTCACTTCTACTAAATCCATGATCTCCTCAATTGGTTAAACTTCTCTTAGAGGACCAAAGCTCTGATACCAATTGTTAAGAATGGGAACACTGGGGGGGGGGGGGTGAATTAATGTTCAACAATTAACAATAATTCAGCAATTTGAAACTTAGCCCAATAGAATAGATAAAATAATTAATAAGAAAAGCACATGAACCATAACACATAACACAAGTTATGTTTACGGGGAAACCTTGGCCAGAGGAAAACCCCGGTGGGAATTAGTACACACAAATAATTGCACTAGTCTTATGAACTTGTTAGAGTTCCTTTGCCCTATTAGGAGTAGTCATTACAATACTAAGTATAATGACTCTATTAGGAGTCTTACAAACCCTGTTAAAGGTGGATGACACACTGCCAGACCTCACTTCTCAATAAGAAGAAGGATATAACCTTAAGATAACATATACACACAATATCTAAAAGGTGAACTGTTGCTTATGACACTGTTGTCTGATCAGTTCCTTTTGTGCGCTAATGCTCAAATCTCTAGTAGAGCTCTATCTCATACTAATTGAATACATACTGCTCTTTTATATATATCTTCTACTCTATTTCATACTGTGTGTATGAAAATACACCTTCATGAAATTAAGATCAAGAGCAACAATTCTATGGAAAAGATAAAACAAATTAATCTAAGAATTGAAGTTAAAGTCTATATCATCTCATGGTTCTCTATCCAAGCTTTGTTAAGAGAGCTCTCAAGCTTAGTCTCTCTCAAGGAAAATCCTAGAATGAGATATGAATGAAAAATGAATGCTCAAATCTAGCTAGAATGCTCAAAATGCTCCAATATTATGTGAGAAAATAATAAATGCTCCTAAACATGATATGCTGGAATGCTAATGCAAATGCTAAAAATATCTCAAAAGCTCTCCAATGCTATCAAATGCTCTTAATGTGCCTATAATAAGGATGATTTTGCTCTTAAAATTGTTGGATCCCAAACACAAAGGAAATGGCTTGTATTTATAGCATTTTTCCAAGGGTAGGGGGTAGAGTGAGTTGATCATAATCAAAGTTTGGTTAACTCAAAAGCTTTGAGGTGTTTTCAAATGGAGGGAAAGTTGGTTGGTTGTCTCAAAGATATTAGGAATTAAATAACTCCATCATTTAATTAAATTAGCCATGGAAGGGTGATTGGGTTGGATTTCATCTTTTTGATTTGAACTATACAATTGAAAAATCAATTACATAATTTGATTAATCCCTTTAGGCTTGAATTTATTATTTGATTTCATGATTATTTGATCTTTTAATTTGATTTGATTTTTGTCCATTTGATTTGATCCATTTGTTTTGCATTGAGATGACATTTTAAGGCATTTGGTTGAGATTTATTGCTTGGAATGTTTGAGATACACTTGGTCAATTTTAGGTGTCTACAAATGCCTCTCTTTGAATTGATGTACAAAGCGCATTGATTCAAAGAAAGTTTGATTGTCCTCATCGTTGATTTGATGTTGATGAGTTGATCGACTGATATTAAAACCTAATATGAAACCTTGATATGAAATATTTGATATGAAAATCTGATATGAAAGCTTGATATGAAAATCCATTATGAAACCCTGATATGAAAATCCGTTATGAAACCCTGATATGAAACTCCGATATGGAAATCCGATATGAAACTCTGATTGATAAAGTTTGAAATTTTAATGCCCCAAATTCAATACAAGATATGATGCAAAAATATCAGTTAGATGATATGATGATGCTCTCTCGAAAATGAAATCATATTGATCGTAGGTAAAAGTTGTTGATGAACAATGCTGATAGAAGATATGTAAGATGATCGCATTTCTGATAAACAATGATGTGGAAAGATGTCAGACAAATGCCCCAATGTGCAGAATATACAGATTAGGTTTGACTGGGTCAAAAATCTTAGAAAATAGGTTAAAATAGCTTAAATAGGTTGAAAAACCCAAATTTACTATTCATTTTCACCTTTTACTATTGAGAATTTACTCTGAGTTACTAACGATTGATAGCGATGGTGGTCCCTATTCGAGAGCACAGATTCGAGCGAGCGCGTAGATATCAGAGACCTCCTGACTATAGGCCTCCAGTGAGTGGTTTGAACTCCCTTAGTGCATTTATTTCTTGTGAAATAATATTTAATACATCTTTTTATTGATTTCTAGGAAAGTTTTAGCAAAATGCCGCATAGGATAGGTCAAATTTGTCACCCAAAAATGTAATGTGCCGCTTGGAAAAAAATCTATGTTTTAAAGGTCGCGTATGAAAATTTAAAAGCCACATAGCCCTGTAAAAGGCTGCCTTATTGGTTAAGCACCGCCTCCAAGTTGTAAAGATCCACTTTTAAAGTTTTAAAAGCCGCGTACACTAAGTTAAGTGCCACCTACCATAAAATTTGAAAAATTTATATAGGAAAAAGATGAACTCAGTTCAATTGATCGTCTAGATGACCCAATTAGATTCCAAGCTAGAAAATGTTCATTTAGAATGTCACGTAGTGTTTAGGATATTAGAAAAGTCATAATGATGAATGTTTGATAGGTCAATCAGATATGATTAAAAATGACTACAAATTGTCCTTGTGTCTCATGATATAGAGGTTAGGAGTAATAAGTTGATATGCTCAAGTTAGAGAAAAGGTAGATTTAATATTTTGTGATTGACTTAGAATGGTTCACCAAGAGAAAAACTAACATGATGCACTTTGTTTCAAAATGTAGGAGCATTACCGCAAGTTGCAGGTACGAGGTGTAGCATTATGGACTTTTGATTTAGTAGATGAGCTTACACCTCCTAAGCAACGTATGATTGAGACATGTGGACTCAGTTTCCTATTAGATCTCCCTCAGTTTTAGTTGAACCGAGGTTTTTTGACAGCTATGGCAAAGTGATGGCACTCTGACCATAATACCTTTCATTTACCTCTAGGTGAGATGACTATTACGCTAGAGGATGTATATAGATTATTGAGGATCCTGACTCATGGAGAGCGGGTGTATTATGCTTCAGTATATGATAACAATGTATGCAGGTGGTTGTTTGGAGATAACAAAATTGCAGATGATTGCATTACTTGGTTACAGTTTGCCTCATTTCCCACTTTACTAGCGTTATTAGGAGCTGTGATTGGGGGATTACTTTTACTAGATAGGAGAGGTTGTGGTTTAACAGTCAGATGGGGCCAGATTTTTAAGGACCTGATTGCACATCCACATAGATTGGATTGGGGTTCTTGTGTTTTGGTGTAGTTATATCATGATCTTCACGAGATTGTGTATCAGCACAGTGCAACTATTTCTATAGGTGTAGTATTATTACAGTTATGGACATGGGAGCATCTGCCTATTACAAGGCCAGTCTCAGCTCAAGTTCAAGCTCATGGTTACCCTTATGCTTTTCTATATGACGGCATGGTTGTCCAACATCATCTAGGAAAGGTCAATTTTTGGAGATGTACCATCGATGATATTGATTAGGTGGTATGGAGGCCATATCTGTAGTGTAAGAGGTGGCGGGAGGATGATGATGAGTTACCCTATATGTTTTCACCTTGATGGATGATAGGTTGATCGCCATTGGTTATTAAGAGATTTTTTTGTGGGAGAGTACTTTGTCAGTTCAGTCAGATGCAAGATGTGTCATAGGGTATGGCACTCTATGCTAGAGTACAGGCTAAGAGATCAATGTGGGGAGCACAGGTTGACTACCAGTCAGCTTGTTTGTAGATAGATCAGCTTGGATATGGGGTTTGGGATCTGATGCCATAGGTGGCAGATGCAAGGATGTCAACTGAGTATCATGAGTGGTTTATTCGACATCATTTCATGTGATTCATTAATCTAACAGAGCCCATTCCTGATGTTGATGAGCTGTCAGATGATGACGGTGATGATGGGGATGATGGAGATGACGGCGTTAGACTGCGCTGGTGTAGAGTGTAGAGAGTACCTAGGACACCTCAGGTATAGAGAGCAGTGGGTCCTCAGATGAGAGGTGGTCATGTGAGAGGCCAAGGTGGGGGATTCAGGTATCCTAGGAAGAGACGAGCATAGGTAGCTCAGGATCAGGTTCCTTTGAGAGTGGATGCAAATTGGGCTAGACATAGGCATATACATGTTTAGATGGCTAGACAGGTTCCAGTGTAGGGACAGATACCACAGGTGGCCTCATAGGTCAGTACAACACAGTTGATGCCTCAGGTACCTTTAGCACCTCAGGCACCACGGGATCCTCCAGCATCATAGGCACCTCTAGTGCCTCCTGTTTCAGATGATATAGCACAAGATGTGAGGGGTTTTCACGTAGAGATGACTATAGTGACAATGAGATTAGATCATGTTACGACCATGTTGCAGTAGTTCTTGACTACTCTGGCCCAGTTACCGACCAGTGCAAGCATGAGTTAGGCACCTCCTGGTGCATAGGATAGAGAAAGTGATAGAGACCCTGATGGTGTAGGGGGGTCAGGCACAAGTTTAGCCAGAGATGGATCAGGTGCCCCTGCTGGGTCATGAGACAAATTTGGACCCAAGATATACAACATTGTATCATATGTATATTTTTGATCAGGACTTTGATGTATGGACCATTGTATTGATGTACCTTTGATGTACTGATTTATGTTATAGACTTTGATGATGGACATTTATCTATGATGATCTTTGATTCCTCCTTTATGATGTTATGAGATTTCCTTTTATGCATGTCTATATGTTTCTATGATGCATTTATTTCTATTGTGCTATGGATGCAAATGTCTTAGAGTAGGACATAGATAAATGGATGCAAATGATGTTAATGCAACTTATTTCTATATGTTTTTCTGATTTTAACCATGTATGGATTATGCAATGCAATGAAAGCAATACTTAGTGCTATGATAGATGAAATGAAACTATCTTTTTTGTTTTTGTATGACCAACTATGGGAGTATGAATACTGGTTTAATCAGATTCAATGTTGCAAGTGGATGTTGGTATATTAAGATATGGAAAATCTAAATAACCAAGGTATCCTTTTGCGTAAACAAACAAAGGCTAACCCTCCATCCCATATGAATTTCCTCTATGGTTCTTTGATGACCATGTCCTTAGATGAATTCACACAAGTTAAAGAATCTTCCTCAAAATAGTCACTCAGAAACTTAAGAAAACATCATGTCTCTTATCACTGCCAATCTAGTTGAAACATCATTGATTAGATAAAAAGAACATGACTCAAAAAAGTCAATGAAAAACTCATCAAAAATTCCAAGTGTTTGTGAAATGTATCAAGATTTTCAAATAAGAATTCTAGACAATCTGATCATTTAGGGTGTGTTAATTTTTAATCTTGATAAAATAAGGCAATGAGATTCAAGGATCATGTTATGCGATCAAACTATTTAGGGATGAACAATGATATTCATCAAAGGTTCTAAAATGTCTCTCCTAAATCTAAAAATCCACTTCTGATGTGTGACCAAAATGTTGCACTATTGAATCCAGTTTGTACCAAAATCTATGATGTGTGCCCCCAAGTGATAAATGTGATCAATGTGAAACTTAGGGAAACTGAACCTAGAATGCGACAAAATGCAGCTCTGAGACTTTATTAGGGCAATTCACAAATGACAGATGCAATGAGGATATGGACAAGTGAGATGAGGAAACCGCAATATGTACAAATGCAACTAGGAAACACCTAAGGGACAAAAGGTGCCTATTTCCAGGTTTTCACCTCTTGGGATTA
>MU223676.1:1121410-1169638 GCA_018584345.1 Thuja plicata | reverse complement strand
GTTGTGTCATGCATGAACTCTAGACTTAGGGCACAAAATTCCCTTAAGTGATCTTGAGGATCAGATGTTCCTTCATATTTATCATATTTCAAATAAATAGCATTTGTTGGAAATGGTATCATGACTAAAGACTTGTTGAAAGGAAACAAACACAAGGCTTCAATAGAAAAAGGTTTAGGAGCCCCACTTTGTTTTAATGTGTCCAATTGCATCTAAAAAATGTAGAATTGTTTGTTCATGACATCAATGGGGTTAGCCTCTGCTTCTTCTTGTTTGAGTTTAGTGAAATCATAATCGTGTGGAAGCTTGAGATCCATTTGTGCTAGGTCTAGGAAGTACTTCTCCTTGTCTTTTTCCAACACTTTCTCCATGAGTTTCGTAAAGAAAGGGCTTTACATAGTCTTAGTAACCTTTTCATCATTTAACTCCTCATCATTAGGGTCTATATTACCCCCATTGTTGGTATTGTTCATCCCTTGATTGTTTGAATCCATGTTTGTCCCTCCATTGGTATTGTTTTTGGATCCTTTGTTGTTAGGATCAACATTTCCTTGTTTGGTCATATCTTTGTTCACGTGATTAATCTGATTGGGATCTATATGACCAAATGGAAAATACATCCTTGGTTCTATTTCTTTGATGGGTTCATGTAAGGGTGTTGCAGAAAAAGGATCACCCGAAAAAGGACACTCTTGTCTTAGATAAGATCCGTCTGGTTGTAGGGTAGTCTTGATGTAATGGGATCGAGTAAAAACCAGCATTAACATATGTCAAATGAAGATCTCAAGTTTTTTAACTCGCTTAAATGACCAATTTGTGAATAAATTTGCAAAATGCCCATTAATGGCAGATTCTGATCAAATTAGGTATTCACGGTGGTAGAACGTCTAAAAGGGTATCCAAAAATTATATTTTCTTGTTTTCAATCCTTTGGCAAATACCCACTATTTGCCTTTTTAAAATTATAGGTGGCTCTTATCTGTGTGTAGGCGGCCTTTAAATGTTAACACGCGGCCACTGGAAATCCTTTACATGGCATTCTGCAGTTGGCAGATGACGTTTGTCTATTGACAGGCAGTTTTGAAAATATCTTTACGCGGCTCTTTCCAGTTAATACACGGTTGTTTGATGTTACTAAGTGATGTTTTGAAGTTGACAAGTGGCCCAGTTTTTTTTGTAGGCGGCTCTAAAATGATGATACACAGCGCTTTGTTGATCAGAGTTGACTTTAACAATTTTAATAGTATTTTTTGGGTTTAAAAGTTTAAAGTCTTTGATCAGATTTATCAAAAAATATTCTTGTGTGAAAATGAAGTACAAACTCAACATACAAATAAAATTTGCACCATATCCCTAAAAACCACACTAAAGTGTATGCTCTCAGATGTTTTAATAGGTTAACACAAGAATATCTTCCAAGCAATCTACCTTAGCATCAACAAATTTGGCTTTTAATCATGGCTCTACAAAGGTAGGTTTTGTATTTTATCAGGTCTCAAACTATTCAGGTCTAAGCCTTGACAAGATCCTTTACCCCTTTGAGGGCTTCCCACATGCACAAAAGTAAAATTTTGCGCAATCCTAAAGGACTACTAGAGGAAGTGAGGATGGCTTGCATAGGTTTTAGTCACTTTCTGATTAAGGAAAAGTGCATTATTTATAATGGGTCAGACGATATTGTGGTAAAACAAAATATCTCCCACTTTGGATCGTTCCCTCTCACCATCCTCGTAAGGAAAATCTCAGGAGGCAGGCCCTTTAAAGCTCTAATTAGCTAGCATGTTTAAGAAAAGGAAGAATTGAACTTGGTCCAACAATTATGCTTTTCATCAATACAAAAATTCATACATCCTTTTCATCAATACAAAAATGCATGTCAAGTATATATACATGCTTTAATAGACGTGACAGAAACTAAGACCAAGTCAGCCCAAAATCAACATACAAAACACTTCCAAATTAATTGGCTGAAGTGTGTGTACATGAATGAAAAAAAAATGATTAAAAATATATTACAATAGGCGTAGAGAAATTACAACATAAATTAAAACATGCTAAACAAAAATTGCAGTCGGCTCCATGCTTTGTTCGCTGAACTGCTAGAGTCACTTAGACTTGTTGTAACTTAACCATAATGACATATCTAAACATACGCATATATAATTAGTATAAAAATGTATCAAAAATCTTATATCCAAAGGCGCATACCATGAATCGATCATACTCACATTCACTAGTGCTCTGATCCACGGGTATATCTCTGTCTGCAATGTCTTCTATACTTAGCCAAATTATTATCTTCAAAGGCTATGAGCTTACTGTCAAAAATCCATATGATTTTTTTTCCATAATGACAACACAAAGCTAGTCATATGTACACATTAAAGTCAACTTGCCAACAGTATATTGGAGAATTCAGCAGCGTTGTCTGGTTGTGAAGCAACCTTAGGAAAAATATTATAATGAGGTTCTTCACATATCAAATTCTTGATTAGATTGACCTTTTTCTTCTTTTCATTTTTGAGCTTGGAGGCTCTTCAAGTAGTTTCCATCATTTTAGAATTTAAATCTTTTTACCGTAAAAAGAAAATGAAGTTCTTGGTGAATGTTGTTACTTTCATCAATATTCTGTGACTATTGGGAATCATTCTAGGTGATGTGAGAAGGTTTGAATTCACTTTGTAATCTGGTCACTTCATGCTCTGGTTTCTCTCTGCTTCTTCACTCAAATGGCTTTGTGAACAATGAGCTCTTCTATGGACTATTTATATACTTTTTCCCGAAGTTGTGTCATAAATGCTCACCCACTTCTCGGTATTTGAAGGAGTCATCAGGTATCATACATACTTCATTCTCGGTAAGAACATGAGTCTCAGGCTAGGTGTCATCTTATTTGACTATTTATCGACAAATCTCAGTATATGGTGAAGACAACATTGTCTTTTTACATGGTTACTGATGAAGCTCGGTTTACACTAGCAACTTAGCTTTTATGTGTTAACCGATGATGCTTGGTAAGTATAGACAACTTAGCTTTGTATGTACACTGATGATTTTTGGTAAGCATTGACTGATGAGATTGATTTCATAGAATCATAACAAGTAATACCATAGTGCATCTTTAATTATGCTAGTTTGGCATTTCATCATTGTATAATGGAACTAATACAATATATAACTTGGTATAATGTAGTTCCATACTTACTTGTTCTACTTAGGTGGGGGTGGTAATGTCATCAGATCCATTGGATAAGGTGTCACCATTTGCATTTGATTCTTATCTTCCTAATGTCTTCAATGGTGTTTCCATTAGAAAAAGTGCTTGTCTCTGTCACTTGATCTCTGTAGTCTTTTCTTAGATGACCAACTTATGATAGTGTAGACATGCCATTTTCAGGTTAGTCTAGCTCCTATAATTTCTCATCCATTGTCTCATATTGTTTGCATCTATATGTCCAAATATTTTCTATGTTGTGTAGTTTGCCCAGGTATTTTAATCCCAAATATATGAGTTACCGACTCTCTTTGGTTGATAAGTAGTTTCATTTTATTTAGGCTTCCATGCTTGCATTTTCTTCTTCCTGCATTCAAGAGATGTGCACCCATGCATTTTGCAAGTAGGAAAGTATTTTTCCATGTAGGTTTCCTTGTTTGGTTGTTTCACCTCAGATTTACATTCATATGCTTTATGTCCTTTCTTGTTACATTTATAACAAATTCCTATGAATGAAGGTGTGGTTTTAGGAATACCTTTTATTTTTCTCCTGGAGGCTTTTGATGTGTGGCCTGGTTTTCCACAGTGATTGCATGACTTGTTTCTTGGTCTTGGATTTGCATAGACATTCTTTGGATCAGCTTGGTATGGTGTTTCTTTATTCTCGGTATACCCTAGTCCGGTATTATTGTTGACTCTTCTTTTTCCATCTAGAAAATCATCCATCCTTTCGGTGCTTTCTTCAGCTCTCTTGACCATGTCATTATGTTGTTTCTGAATTCTCACTTCACACTTCAGTTTTTCATTTTATTCTCTTAACTCACCGATAGCTTCTATTATTTCAATGAGTTCTAACTTCATTCTGTTTGCCTCTTGACTCATAAGAATAATCTGACTGGTGATCTCATGATGATGTTTTGTAAGTCTTTGTATTTTTGACTCTTTCTCTTGTAGCTTTACAATAATCTTCCTCCTATCATCAATAGCTAGTGTTCATTCTTGCTCATCTCTTCTAGCATTTTTCATGATTTCAATCATTCTAACCATCTTTGTCTCTTGACGAATTTGCAGAGATTTTACTTGTCCGTCTAGATGTTGATTGATTCCATTCATACTTGTGATGCTTTCTTTTGATGTGTCTGATGCTTTGCTAGTTGTAGATCCTGAAGACTAAAATAGATCTAGTATCTCTTCTTCATGATAGTCCATTTCATTAAAACGAGATGCCATAATATTTCTTTCATTGAACAAATATCTCATCTTGATTCTAGCTTCTTTATATTGTTCATAGAATACATCTATCTCTAATTTCTGATTCTCAATATTCTTGTCTAACTTGATTCTAGCTTCTTTATATTTTCTAATTTCTGATTCTCAATATCAAGTCTTTAAACTTTTCCAATAAAGAGATCTAGCTCTGATACCAGTTGTTGGAAATAATGGAATGGCATACTGAGAGGGGAGGGGTGAATTAGTACCCTCAAAACTTTTATCAATTATTCTTTATCCTTTTAGTAATCAATACATTGTATTACCATTCCTATCTGCTATTCAATCTTTGTGTATGTAACATCAATTCATAATTTAATAAGCATGTAAAACATTTATAGAAGCATTCATGAAATATATAGACACATGACACAAGATTTGGTAACACAGAAAACCCTTGTTAGAAGGTAAAAACTACGGTGGGGATGAAACCCACAAAGCTTCACTATTTGCAGAATGGAAGGGGCCGGTTAGGGCTTACAATTTGATCACTTCTGGTGATCTTCCCGGTTAGGAGTATTATGTGGAGAGTGGTTAAGGTCTACTATGTTAAAAGCTTTAGCAACACTATTTAGTGTGCACTCAGTTGAGAGATTTACCTAAGGATTGTTAAATCAACCTTTCTTGAAAGGATTTCTTCTATTTTATACTTGTTAGAATGTAGAAAAAAATATCCAGTAACCTGAGTGTATGCAATATATCATTGTTGATTACAGATCCATTAAATATTACAATTATAATGTATTACCTAATGTGATTGATCAATACCTATGTTTCTTGGTAGCCTTGAATCTAGTTCTTGATAACCTTAGTATGATCCATAGATGTTCTCCTTGGCTACTATCATCCTCACATCTATCTCAAAATGAATGATTACATATCTATTTATACAATAGATTGACCTATTTTAGTTTCACGTATTACAAAGATAACTCTATGATAAAAGGTTTACAACTTGACCTTGATCTCCTAGTTTTCATGTTTTCAATCAGTTAGACTGATTAAAATAATTAAAATTACATTGCTTGTCCCTCAAGAAATGGTTTTTTAAATCAAATCAAAATGCTAAATATAAAACATAAGTATTTTATCTGACATGGAAGTCAGATCCACATTTCTTGGGATTTAACTTACTTTCTGTATCTGATGCTCGGGTTGCTTTGTTGTCAATCTGTCAATGTTCCTTCATTGAACTGTCTGTCAGGTTCCATTTCTCTTTCGGGTTCCTCTACTTTTCTGCTCTGTTGGTTTGCACATCAACATTTTCAGGTTGAACTATGCAAATTATGTCGGGTTTCCTCTTGTTATCTGTCTTGTAGGGTTTCTCTTGACCTTAGCACTTTCGGTAACCTTTGTTATCTGTACTTTTAGTTTTTACTGAAAAAATGTGTTTCAGTGTGGTGTTACCGAGGGTTCATAACCTATTTTCCCTTTGCATATACTAATGGAAAAATAATGTCTTCACAAGTTGTTTTGATTATTTGGAAGATAGATTTTAAGATATGAAAATAGGAAGGAAAACATGAACCTCATGTTCCCTAGGTCTTGAAATTAGTTTTAAGATGTCTGTCGTGAGACTTAGGGTACAAAAAAATTTGTATGTACCATTTTCTCTCATGAAGATAGAGAGAAAACATAAAACATCACAAGATGCTAGATTAATAAATAAGCCGAGGAATGTACACCCTTCCCTCATATTTTTTAATAATTTCAAGGTGAATGTCGAGGGATTGGGGGATATAAAAAAATTTAAAATTTACTACCATCCCGCATTCCCTTAGGTTTCAATTCAATCCCAAGATTATTGTATGTAAAAGACTAAAGTAAGGAATGAGCTCCACATTCCCTCATAAGATTGGAAGAATGTGTGCAAAGCATTGGGGGATTACAAGATGTGAATATATTTAAGATCAAACTAAACCATGCATTCCCTCACTACCAGAGAGAAACTTCAGGGAGTAAATTCTTCAATGCAATTTAAATCTTCCTATGTTTTGTTTCTTCCACTTTCTTTGTTTTGTCTCTAGATCAGGTACATTTTGTAATTGTTCAATCTCTCTAAGCTTTCTCTAGCTCAGCAACATAAAACACTTATGTATAATTAATTTTCTACATTTTAATATATATGTTTAGGATAAGGTCTTTTATCAAAAGGAAAAAAAAATAAAAAATTTCATTGCTAAGTGCATATTCAATTTCCAAAAATGACAAGAATTTAGAATTTTTCCCCTTAAATAATGTATCTAATAATATAGGATACAATATATTTTAGGGCTCAAGCAAACACATGAATAATTTTTTTGATGAATAAGGCATTCTCTATTAAATTAAAATATTAAAGAAAATATTCACCAAAAAATCCAAGGGAAATGATATCACCTCGCAAGAGTCACACGACTAGAAACCGGAAGGAAAAATAACTATTCTTAAAAAAAAAAACCTCAGGCAGCCAAAGTTGTACTGGTTGAGTGAGGTGGATCATAACTGTCATCTTTTTAACCCTAGATCATTGGGGTCCATAGGAGGCTCAAGAAGAGACCACCCATCATCAGAAACATCTTTATCTTTTTCTTATTCCTCTTGACTCCTAGGAGGAGAAATTACCAAGGCTTGGTGAGGGAACCACTTGGAAGAGGTGGCAGTGCACCATGAAGAGTCACCACCTAGGGTGAGACAACTAGCAATAGGAGAAACATAAGCATCACAAGAAACAAGAGACCAACTAGAGCCACTCTACGGTGGAGAGACTGAGCAGTGATACCGACCATTATTCCCACCGCCACGGAGTAGTGGGAAGCCTAGGACCGAGGCGTCTGGGAGTAGTGGGAAGAAGAACTATGTCCATGTCGGTGACCATGTGGCGGAGTGCGGTCACTAGAAACAAATCTGGCAGAGAGTAAAAGCACAAAGTTGTGTCACATTTCAGGACCACTTATCACCATAGCTAAATTTGAGTATTTCTAACTAAAAATTAATTTTTGTCAAACATATGGTCTAGCTAGATTCATTTTAGGTAAGCTAGATAAGTGGTTAAACTTTTCCAATTGGAAATGTCTATTAAATGCATGTTTTATAGCAATTACCAAAGAAATAAAATTATTTCAGAAAATTGATGTTTTAATAACCCCTACTCTTTTTAATGATATTTTTAAAAAATATAAAAATACCCTTTTGTAGAGATCAAAGTCAAGATTATTGTCATATAAATTTTATAGTATTTTTATTAGATCTAATATGTTATAATTTTAAAATAAAACAAGTAGGTATTTTAACATTCGAGAAGATGTTGCTTCAAATATAGGAAAAAATAGTAAATCATTTCAAAAAAATTTAAAATTTGTATTTAACACTAGAGGAGAGAGTCCTCTTCAAGAACATGTAAATTTTTTTTTCTGAATGGTGTAGATTTAATAAGAATTTGGTGGGAGATGAAAACTATCCATTTCGTATAAGTTCAACTTTGAGTAGTTATAATAGAGGAAATATACATTGAAAACCAATCTTTCTTCTTTTCTACACTAGCTATATATTTTTTTTATAACATATTTCGAAATAAAAGGAAAAATAGACTATTTGCATATACTTGTTTGGTGGGAACTAGACCCCATATTTTCAACAGTTAAAAAGTGGACTTTAAAAAATTATAGGAATAAACTTCATCCATTTTTACACATTTATTCAGTTTACATTATCCTCAAATTCTAAATACAAATGCCACTTTTATGTCGTTAAAGTTGAACAGTTTGTATGTTGTGGTCCTTTTCCTTTATAAATGTGTGACACAACTTTGTACTTTTACCCCAGAACTCTGCCCACTATACATGGGGGGTTGCACCAATGGTTCAAAAGATCCTGTAGGTGGGCCACCTCAAGTGCCACCTTGTTATCCTCTACTTGTATCTGCATCATCACATTATTGCATATGCAAGCTTTAGTGTACATAGATATATTTATATCAAGAAAGATGCGAGTTAAAAGAAAAACATTTCTATCTTTCTAAAGATTAAATACAATCTCAATCTTGAAAGAATGCCAAATATTAGTGTATTTGTAGCGGATTCTAGGAAAATCACCCAGAAAAGTCATATCCCAAGAAAAAGGATTAGGATGAAATGGTTTGAAAAAAATCATGAATCCATCTCCAGCATTGTTGAGCTCTTTGTCAAAACCATAAAATATGAGGAAAGGTCTCTGGTTGCCCACAAAAGGGACACCTAGGATGATAAAATCTCAAATGCTTGAGATGAGAACCTATGGGAAAGCCCTAGAAAATAACACACCAAGTAAAAAGTGCAATATTCAGCTTAGTAATGGTGGTCCAAATAGTGTGAAATCTTAGAGTCTAGTTTTCCTGAGAAGATTGCA
Source organism: Thuja plicata (assembly GCA_018584345.1). Classification (NCBI taxonomy): domain Eukaryota; kingdom Viridiplantae; phylum Streptophyta; class Pinopsida; order Cupressales; family Cupressaceae; genus Thuja; species Thuja plicata. The sequence goes on along the minus strand of MU223676.1, from coordinate 1,160,790 downwards.
AGTGACAATGCTGGTTGAGAGTGGTGACCATGGGAAAATGTGGAATGAACCACTGGTATCCCATTTTTGGATTATATTTAGAAATATGATTGCAAGGATACCATTTCCAATCCTTACCTCATGGCTTAACAGGTTGAACACCCAACTTGTAAGGCATGTGAGGAGGCAAGGCAGAAATAAGAAAGTTAAAAGTTTGTCGATATGGACGAGATAGAAAAAAATGAACTTGCATGTAATCCCACATTCTGAAACATGCGAATACTTTGATTTCAATCAGTCACAAACTTTTTAATGTTTTCAAAGTCATGTATGTTATGTTTGATAGAGATTTATAAAAAAATTGTGTTCTTATGTTATAAATATTTCCATGACACATGTGGCTAATGAGAGCTAAGCATATCAAGGAAAATCCAAGACACATTGGAATTTTGAGGAATCTTATCCTCTCTAACCATCTTCTTACTTATATTAAAAATTTGTATGGGCATAATTAATTTTACATTTTGTCCATTTTTGGAGGAAGGGTGGGATTGAGAATTTTATTATATATGGATACTTCATTATGTACTGATTCCAAAAAAAATTAATTTATACCTATATATAGTGGACTAGGTCTCAATCCATAGGAGATGTACTATTGTGCATAGTGGAGCATGTCCTAATATACACCTAAAATATTATATAAAGTTACTATACATATTTGAGTTGATGCAAGGAGGGTAAGGATCCCGAGCCCAAGACACTCCCAAACACAAAACCACCTTGCAAAACGAATGCGAAAGCCAAACAACATAGCGAGAGAAGAAAATAAAAAGATCCTTTATCATTAATTGATCAAACTCATTACATGCCAGACTATAAGACCTTCCTAGTTTCATTCATATATTCAATGAATTACAGTGAGTTGTGTCTTGTTCATCGGTTTGGGCTAGGACAAGAGTTCCATCTTCATCTTTTTGTATCTCATCTGGAGGATGTCCTCTGGTAATATCAATGATAGTATTATCTAACCATGTCTCATCTGTAGTGTCCATATCCTTGTTACCTGCTATGTTTAATGATGCTTCATTTACATCCTCATCATCAGTTATAGTAATGTGCTTTGGGCTTGGTTTAGCCTAATCTTTAGCATTGAATGGCTTATCGGTAAGAGCTTCTTGTCGCTCGGGGCTTGAATCCCTTTTTGATACATTAAGTATATTTCTCCATTTATCCTCACTTTTTCTATCAAGTTCAATTAGATGTCCCTTTAGGACCTCGTAGGCTCTTAGCTTTGGGGAGAACCTAATAGAATATTTCTCCATCATTTCTTGAATCTTTTCCATCTTAGATTCAAGTGGCATGAATGAAACTAGGGCTCTTTCCCTTATTTGTTTCTCTTCCTTGAGAGCATATGTCCACCTAGCCAAAAATCTATCCATAAGTTCATTAGGCATCATTTTATCAAATTGGATAGGCACATATTTGAATACACACATAATTGTGACAATTGCCTATTCTATCTATTTTTATCCTTGGGATCCAATGTTAGCCATTTTCTAATCTCGGGATCTATGATTGATCCAAACTTAATAATTGATGCACATACCTCATCAATGGTCATAAGAAACTTATTCTTAATAGGTTGTTCATCTTGTTTGGTGTCCTCTATGTCTTCCTTAGTTTGGTTGAAATTTCTTCCTTTTGTTGGTCACTTTTTCCCTGTTTGAGGCTTTCTTTTATAGGTCCTCATTTGACCTTTCTTGGTCAGTGAAGGACTTGCATCCTTTTCTCTCTAAGTTTTGATCCTAGATGTATCAGTAGTCCTAGGCTTCTTTGGGGGTAGTGCATCAAAATCTATGGATTCTGAGTCACTTTCCTTCTTAGCTTCACCAACAGGTGACTGACCCTCGATTTCTTCTTTCTGTTTTGTTTCCTCTTCATTCACCAAAAACTTTTTCTTCAAAGTCTTAACCATTTTATCTTTCTTCCTATCAATTTTTTCACAACTAAGCCAGTTTTTATCCCTTCCTTGGCTTTCTCATAAGTTCCAAACTTAGGTTGTGATTTTTCCAATGGTTCATTTTTCATACCTCAATAGCATTTGTTGCTTGATCTATGTTAACCTTATAGTCAAGTTGTGCCTGCCATGTTGTTCTTGGTACAAATGGCTTGATATAGATGTAGTCAATGTCCACCATAAAAAAGATTTCAGTCTTGTACTTTTCTGCTAGTTGCTCTGGTATCCTCACTCTCTTCTGCATTCTTTCTTTGAATCCAGTGAAGTACTCATCCATGACTGATTCAAAATTATCTCCTAGTGATTTATGAAGTCACTAATCTGTGTGGTCACAGGTTGGGTAGTGTCCCCTTTGACATTGTCGACAGATGGGAAGGATTCTTGAAAATAGAAAAATATGCACATAATTAGTGAACCAAACTTACATGAGTTAGACTTTGCATTCCTGATTGTCTTCATGTTCTCATCTAATTGGCTCAGTAGAAGTTATGATAAATCTAACTCCAGTCCCTTCTTGACAATTTTGTATGTTGTATCCACTGCTTCGAAGGCAATAATGTTCATCCTTCTAGCCTGAAAGAATTTGTATCCTAAGACACATGCTCCAAATTTTATTTCATCATCATTGATGGTGGATACCTTTAATCCTCTTCTACCCCATGCTACTCTTGTGTTCTTTTCACTGTCAGCTCGAGGAGGGTGCTTTAGTGCCTTTACTTTATTAGTTATTGGATAACCAGTAACAACATGTATAACATCCTTGGTTATCCATTTTGGCTCATCCATCCATATCTTTTGGTCATGTATTCTTCTCAGTACTAATCAAATCCATTCGGTCTTGAATTCCTTTAGGAGAAATAAGGTATGTGTGAGCCCTTTCACTTCAATAAGCTTATGCTCTTATTTAATTGTTCCATAACCACTGCTAAGCTTTTTCTAAGCTTTCTCAACTTCCAGGTCTCCTATTTTGCAATCTTGCAGTGAATGTACACTCGGACATCCTCAACAATTAAAAACCTAGCTGGTATATGTTAAGAATGGGAACACTAAGAGGGCAAGGGGGTTACTCACTGTTCAGCAATTAATAATAATTCAGAAATTTGAAACTTAGCCCAATAGAATAGATAATATAATTAATAAGAAAAGAACATGAACCATAACACATAACACAAGATATGTTTATGAGGAAACCTTGGCCAGAGGAAAACCCCGGTGGGAATTACTACCCACAAATAATTGCACTAGTCTTATGAACTTGTTAGAGTTCCTTTTCCTTGTTAGGAGCAGTCATTACAATACTGAGTACAATGATTCTATTAGGAGTCTTACAAACCCTGTTACAGGTGGATGGCACACTGCCAGAGTGCACTACTATATAAGAAGAAGGCTATAACTTTCTGATAACAAATACCCACAATATCTAAAAGGTGAACTGCTACCTATGACACTGTTGTCTAATCAGTTCCTTTTGTGCACTAATACTCTAACCTCTAGTAGAGCTCTATCTCATACTGATTGAATACATGCTATGGTTCTATATATATCTTCCACTATATTTTATATTTCCTTTTCATCAATACAAAAATGAATGTCAAGTATATATACATGCTTTAATAGATGTGACCCAAACTAAGCCTGAGTCGGCCCAAAATCAACATACACAATGCTTCCAAATTAATTGGCTCAAGCGTGTTTACATCAATGATAATAAAATTATTACAAACATATTACAATAGGCACATAGCCATTACAAAATAAATTAATACACGCTAAAAAAAAATTGTAGTCGGCTCTATGCTTTGTTCACTAAACTACTAGTGTCACTTAGACTTGATGTAACTTCACCATACTGACATATCTTAACGTGGACATATAAATTTAGCATAAAAATGTATCAAAAATATTATATACAAATGTGCATACCACAACTTGATCATAATCACGTGCGCTTCTGCTCTGATCAATGGGTATATCTCTGTCTACACTGTCTTATATACTTAGCCAAATTATGATCTTCAAAGTTTATGAGCTGACTGTCAAAACTCTGTATGAATTTGTTTCCATAATTACAACAAAAATCTAGTCATATATACATATTAAAGTCAACTTTCTAGAAATCTCCCCCTTTGTCATTAATGGCAACAAAGGAATGTGGCCAAGTTACTAAATTTTGACTTATCACAAAAAACTGTAATTATACTGATTAAATCTCCTAATACTATACATCATATCTTCAGCTATATAAATTACCCTCCTTCATACACGATACTCCCACTTTGACATTAATGACAAATGTGCCAAAAAATAGAGGTTTCTAATTACTTACTCACAGTACACTTCTGGATATGCAATCTGAAGATTTTTGACTTCTTGCTGCTAGAACACCTTGAGTGCATCTATAGTCTGAAGATGGGTGCATAATGCATAAGTGAGTTTCTCCATCTTCACCAGATCCATGCAGGGGCCTTGATCATATGTATCAATATTTGCATCAATATGCTTTATATTTTGATTCAGTACATCTAAGGAGGGTGCAAGTGCATTTCTTAGCTGCGTTTGTCTTGCCCTTATCTTGGTAATCTCTATCTTGGCTTTCACAATTTTATCTAACTACCCTTGGTAAATGTTGTTAAAAAAATTGATATCTTTAGAAGGGTCTTCAACTGATTTCCTTACAGCTGCAATCAAGATGTATTCTTCCTCAATCTTCTTGGTATGTTTTTAAGTAAGTTTATCTTTGTCCATGCAGTTAGCTATCAATTTTCTACCTTTTGCTGCTAACTCTTTCAGAATTGCTTGACCAATCTTCAGTGAATTGAGATCTAATCATAAATTCTTTAGTAAATCATCTAGCCTTTCCTTATTGTACTTGTCTTCTACAATTTTTGTGGATGAGTCTACTAGACTTGTAAAATTTTCTTTGAAGCTCAACAAAATACTATTGACATCATCAACTGATTTAATATTTACCAATTTCTTGTCTTCAAGTACAAAGTTGTTTAAAATGCTAATTGATTCAAGAAAGAGAGGATTTCTCATTACTTTCTTCTCTTTCTCTTTCTCCATATTCAATACTATTATCTTGATCAAATCTTCTTCTCCCCATGAATCTAGGCTTGTTGTATCAGGGGTCAAACTTGACAACAATGAAATAAATGACTTGGTAGAAGGAGTAAAAATTTCTTTCTGACTTACATCCATACATTCACTCTTTACTGGGATCTCAACAAAGGGTGACACATTAGATTTATCTTCTTTTCCAATTACATGTCCTAAAGTGTCATTAGTTGGGATTTCATCTTCCTGCAAAGAGGCTTTATCACTGCATAAAATCTCAACTTCTTCAGTACTCACAAATGCTTCTTCAAACTTATTCAAATCATTTTCTGAGGCTGACATGGTTATCTCAACACCATTTATCATAATGGTTTCATATGTGTCTTTAACTATATCAGAGTGTGATGAAAATTTAGGCGCAGAATCCTGTGGACTTGTAATAGGCACATTAGGGATCTCTGATTCTTTTCTTTTCTCTTTGGTTATAGGCGTAGTTGAAGGGTACATGTGTCTATCCAGAAACACTTGCTCAAATGCTTTCTCAGTCCCCTTTGCAATGAACTCATACTCTTTATTCATTATGTGTATATTTATGGTCTTAGATCTCAGATGAGGCTTTACAAAATCCAACAGTATCAAATTCTAATCAAGTGAACAAACAGTAAGGAGGTGATCTAATGGATTCTCTTGAATCCTCATATCCTCTTCTAAAGATTGTCTTTTCAATGAGTCAAGTATGTTCCATATTCTATCTGGGATGACTGTCTTAAGTTCCAAAACTGACCTTTTGAAATTAATCATATGTGTGATAATCATAGAATGTATTTATGATTTATCAATCTCTTGATACTTATCATAGACATTTGCAATTGAATATAACCTGCCTTCATCAATGATTCTAGTTCTCATAATTTACAAACTAGGTCTGAATCCTACCTAAGGAGGTGCTTGAGCATTCTTTACTTTGCTTTGAGTAGTCCTTGAGGATGGGTGGATTGTGAAGATTTTCTTCCTTCTTCTGGTCAGCTTGCTTTGCATAAAGCGCGAAGAGGATTCCAGATCAGTTGTATTTGAGGGTGCAGATATGCTCTCTCCAAACATATTGTTCTTGTTTTTCTGAATGTCATCATATTTAACTTCAGTAGATGTAGATGTGTTCTCAAGTTCCTTAGCAATGTTATCTTCCCTAGATTTATCTAGGTCTTCTTGGGTGACACCATGATTTTTCAGAATATTAGAGGTAATCCTTGATGCTTTCCTCTTATTTTCTACACTGTATAGGACAAAATCAACTTGTCTTGTCTTTTCTCAGTATGTGCCCCATCTATGGTCATTTGGATCTTTAGGCAGAGATAGAAGGACTTGTTTATATCCTTCTATATTATGTTCATCTATCTCATAACTAAGTGGATGAATCCATTCAGTTCTACGCTCAACTGCTTCCATGCATGAAGAATTTGTTTCCACCATAAAACATATAGTCTCCTTGTATTTGTCAATTATGTTCTTTGGTATTCTAAACATTTTCTACATCTTGATTCTGAATGTCTTGATCTCCATATCCATATGATCCTTAAGATTGCTCTCAGATGTAGCTTTCAATGAAATCTAAGGTAATGTAGGTTTACTTTTGTCTAAAGGTTAGAAACCTTTCCAACAATGTGAAAGTACATGTATATGATTAAAGAACCAAATCTGAATATTTTTCTTTTGTCATGTTTTATAGATCTAATGTTCTCTATCAACTATACATGTAAGATCTCGCAAAGGTTGTAGTGAGTGTTGTCTATCACTATCCTTATGGCTACTAGAACTGTAGCTGCAAATACAATGTTTAATCTACTTGCATGCTGAAATTTGTATCCAAGAATCATAGCAATGAGATTAATGTCATTTTATTCTATGGGTTCAATGGTCATGTTGTGCTTATCACTCCTGGACTTACATGCTTGCTCAACTTGTTTCCTTACATATTTTCTAGTGGGAAGAAGGGGACCATTTTTAGAGAGTCCAGTCATCTCATGGATGAGATCACCCATAATGCGAACAAGGAATTCACCAATCCAAAATAGATCATCATGAATCCTACTGAGTAAAATCTTAATCCATTCTAATTCATAAAACTCGTGTGCATTCACATACTCAATAATAGGGCTTCCTGAGAGTTTGAGAACTCTTCTTGAATGAACAATCATGGTTAATCATAGATGTCATAAGCAACATTATGCTATCTACGCCTACAAACTCCTTCCTACAGTAAATGTAAGTGCAAATATCTTCGACATGCACGACTCCTAACGGAGTCTTGGAAAATGCCCCTTCAACATCATCTAACACTTACTTGAATGGATGCTTTTTAAACATATATATTCTTTTCAATGATGTCAAAGACTACTAGAGTTTCCATTACTTACTTGTTGATTGCTAAAATGAGGTTCCAAGGAAATTTTGAAATGATGCATCCACGCTAGGGTTTCGTTAAAACTTCAATTCACTTTGTTGATTAAACAATGATAATCCTCTAACACTTAGATGCTTAATTCTCCTGTGCTCTTCAAATGCTCAATCTCAAATGTAGAAGTGTAGATAAGAGATCTTTTCATGACTTATAAATTGAATTTCTACAGTTAGTGCTCATTGTCATAGCATGGGTTTCAATTGTGAATTTCAAACTCAGTTCTTGTTGTAATAAAAGTTGTACGCTCTTGCATACTGCTTCAATTTTTAACTAGGTACATAAAACCATAGGCGCATACTCAGAGGTGAGTATAGTAGCTGCATAGGGGTTTAGAGCTTGTCTAGCTCCCCCTATGACCATGAGGGTCATTTATCAATAAATTGAAGGTGCATCCATTATGAATGCATCTACCATTTTTTCAACACAATCATCCTTCTTTACTTCAACCCAAATCTTGCTTGAATCTTGTATAGATTTTGCAAACTTAACTTCTCCAGGTTCTTCAAATAGTGATCCTTCAGACTTACTAGGTCTTTCTTGTTTTTTCACTCTAGATCTGTAAAAATTTGAGATGTGTCCAACCTTGTTACAAGAGTAACAAATGACATGAGGCTTGTTGATATAAGTTACCATGTTGCACTATTTAGCTGTGTGTCCATTGTAATTGCATATCTGATATGTAATGTTATGAGAACATTGTTGTGGTTGATTTCTCTGATTGTACTGAGTTTGACTTCTTTGATTTTGCTGTGTCTGACTTCTTTGATTTGATCTACTATGTATAGCTCTATGACTAAATTTATTGCGTGAATAACAATAGCCATTGAAAGGTCTTACCTCTTTACAATCTCTTGCTATATGTCTTTGCTTGCTACAGGTATAACAAGTTCAATTGATTGGCTTGTGTTCATCCTTAGGTGGTTCTGCTTCAGTGTGATTTTCAGTCTTCTTAGCTTCTGTAGGTTCTTCTTGTGATTTCTTTTTTTGTTGCATTGCATTGATTTGAATTTGTGCTTCATTGTATCCAATACCAGTGGTATCACCTCTTATCTTATTGCATAAATCAGTGATTGTATTATATCAAAACTTGTGTGTAATTTATTAATATGATTCTTGACTTCAGTCAACTCAGATTCTATCTTTTTCTTGATGTTCTCCAACTCCAAGATTTTTAGGTTTGCTTGCATAAGTTCTTCATCTAGTTGTTTGTTTTCTTTAGTATTTTCTTCAAGAGTTGTATGGTTATCAGCTATTTGTTCATTCAAATCTTCAATTTGATCCTTCAGAGACATGTTTTATTCATTCATCTTTTTGACCATTTTTCCCAAATAATTCATAGAACAATCTTTCAAATCCATTCTCAGTTTCTTGATGAATACTTGTGATCCATTGAATTTCAATTTTAGTTCTTCATTTTCTTTTTTAGATCTGTCAAGATCTTCAAGAGCTGATTCAATATTTTTCTTTAGATGTTTCACTTCTATTGAATCCATGATCTCCTCAAGTGGTTAAAATTCTCTTAGAGGACAAAAGCTCTGATACCAATTGTTAAGAATGGGAACATTGAGGGGGGGGGGGGGGGGAATNGGGGGGGGGTGAATCAGTGTTCAACAATTAATAATAATTCCACAATTTGAAACTTAGGCCAATAGAATAGATAAAAGAATTAATAAGAAAAGCACATGAACCATAAAAAATAACACAAGATATGTTTATGAGGAAACCTTAGCCAGAGGAAAACCTTTGTGGGAATTAGTACCCACAAATAATTGCACTAGTCTTATGAACTTGTTAGAGTTCCTTTGGCCTGTTAGGAGCAGTCATTACAATGTTGAGTACAATGGATATTTTAGGAGTCTTATAAACCCTGTTAAAGGTGGATGACACACTACCAGAGCTCACTTCTCAATAAGAAGAAGGCTATAACCTTCTGATAACATATACACACAATATCTGAAAGGTGAACTGCTGCTTATGACACTATTGTCTGATCAGTTCCTTTTCTGCCCTAATGCTCTAACCTCTAGTAGATCTCTATCTCATACTAATTGAATACATACTACTCTTCTTTATATATCTTCATCTATATTTCATATGTCCTTTTCATCAATAAAAAAATGCATGTCAACTAGTATATATACATGCTTTACTAGACACAACCAAAACTAAGACTGAGTCAGCCAAAAATCAACATACACAATGCTTCCAAATTAATTGGCTAAAGCATGTTTACATGAATGATAATAAAATGATTAGAAACATATTACAATAGGCACATAGAAATTACAAAATAAATTAATACACGCTAAACAAAAACTGTAGTGGGCTCCATGCTTTGTTCGCTAAACAGCTAATGTCATGTAGACTTGCTGTAACTTCACTATACTGATATATCTGAACATGTGCATATAGACTTAGCATAATAATGTATCAAAAAGCTTATATCCAAAGGCACATACCTTGACTTGATCATACTCACATTCACTGGTGCTCTAATCAATGGGTATATCTTTGTCTGCACTGTCTTCTATACTTAGCCAAATTATGATCTTCAAAGGTTACAAGTTGACTGTCAAAACTCCATATGACTTTGTTTCCATAATGACAACAAAAAACTAGTCATATATACACATTAAAGTCAACTTGCCAATAATATTACCAGCGTTGTCGGGTTGTGAAGCAACCTTAGGACATATCTTGTAATGAGGTTCTTCACATGTCAAATTATTTATTAGATTGACCTTTTTCTTCTTTTGATTTTTGAGCTTGGAGGTTCTTGAAGTAGTTTCCATCATTTCAGAATTTAGAGATTTTTCCTGTAAAAAGAAAAAGAAATTCTTTGTGAATGTTGTTACTTACATCAACCTTTTATGACTATTGGGAATCTTTCTAAGTGCTGTAAGAAGGTTTTAAGTTTCTCTATAATATGGTCTCTTTGTGCTCTAGTTTCTCTCTACTTCTTTGCTCAAATCACTTTGTGAACAATGAGCTCTTCTGTAGACTATTTATATACTTTTGCCCTAAGTCATGTCATAAATGCTAACCCACTTCTCGGTGTTTGAAGACGAAGTTGTCGGGTAGAATACATACTTCACCCCCACTAAGAATGTGATGCTCAGGTGAGGTGTCAATGTATTTGACTATTTACTGATGGATCTTGGTATATGGCAAAGAAAACATTCTCTTTTTACATGGTTACCGATAGAGCTTGATTTACACTAGCTACTTAGCTTTTTATGTGTTAACCGATCATGCTCGATAAGTATAGGAAACTTAGCTTTGTATGTACACCAATGATTTTTTGTACGCATTGACTGATGAGATTGATTTCATAGAATCATAACAATTAATACCATAGTGCATCTTTAATTATGCTAGTTTGGCATTTCATCAATATATAACAGAATTCAAGCAAAATAATACTTGGTATAATGCAGTTCCATACTTACTTGTTCTACTTAGGTGGGGGTGGTGATGACACCAGCTCCATTGGATAAGGTGTCACCATTTTCATGGCTCAGTCTAGCTTCATCAGTGGTTGTAGCTTTCCTTTACATTTTGTTTCTTATCTTCCTGATGTCTTGAATGGTGTTTCCATTGGAAAAAGTCCTTGTCTTTGTCACTCGGTCTCTACAGTTTTTTCTTAGATGACCAACTTTATTACAGTGTAGACATGCCATTCTAGGGTTAGTCTAGCTCCTAGAATTTCTCATCCACTATCATCTACAGGTTGCATCTATCTATCCAAATCTTCTACATGCTGTGCAGTTTTCCCATGTATTGTAATCCCAAATATATGAGTTACCGACTCTCTTTGGTTGATAAGTAGTTTCATTTTATTTAGGCTTCCATGCTTGCCTTTTCTTCTTCCTTCATTCAAGAGATGTGTGGCCATGCATTTTGAAAGTAAGATAGTATTTTTCCATGTAGGTTTCCTTCTTTGGTTGTTTCACCTCAGATTTACATTCATATGCTTTATGTCCTTTCTTGTTATATTTATAACAAATTCCTATGAATGAAGGTGTGGTTTTAGAAATACCTTTTATTTTTCTCCTACAAGATTTTGATGTGTAGCCTGGTTTTCCACAGTGATTGCATGACTTCTTTCTTGGTCTTGGATTTGCATAGACATTCTTTGGATCAACTTGGTATGGTATTTCTTTATTCTCAGTATAACCTAGTCCAGTATTGTTGTTTAGTCTTCTTTTTCCATCCACAAAATCATCCATCCTTTTGGTGCCTTCTTCATCTCTCTTGATCATGTCAGTATGTTTTTTCTGAATTCTCACTTCATGCTTCATTTTTTCATTTTACTCTCTTAGCTCATCGATTGCTTCTATTCTTTCAATGAGTTCTAAGTTCATTTAGTTTTCCTCTTGACTCATAAGAATAATCAGATTGGTGATCTCATGATGATGTTTTGTAAGTCTTTGTATTTTTGAGTCTATCTCTTGCAACTTTTCAGTAATCTTCATCAAATCATCAATAGCTAGTGTTCTTCCTTTCTCATCTTTTCTAGCATTGTTCATGACATCAATCATTCTTACCATCTTTGTCTCTTGACCAATTTGTAGAGATTTTACTTGTCCATCCAGATGTTGATTGATTTCATTCAGACTTGTGATACTTTCTTCTGATGTGTCTGATGCTTTTCTATTTGTAGATACCAAAGACTCAAATAGATATGGTATCTCTTCTTTATGATAGTCTATTTCATTACAATTAGATTCCATAATATTTCTTTCATCCAGCAACTGTCTCATCTTGATTCTAGCTTCTTTATATTCTTGTCTAATTTCTTATTCTCAATATTCTTGTCTAACTTGATTCTAGCTTTTTTATGATGTCTAATTTCTTATTCTCAATATTAAGTCTTTAAAATTTTCCAATAAAGAGATGTAGCTCTGATACCAATTGTTGGAAATAATGGAATGGTGTCCTGAGAGGGGAGGAATGAATCAATACCCTCAAAACTTTTATCAATTATCCTTTATCCTTTTAGTAATCAATAAATTGTATTACCATTCTTATCTGCTATTCTATCTTTGTTTAATAATCATGTAAAAAATTCATAGAAGCATTCATGAAATGTATAGACACATGACACAAGATTTGGTAACATAGGAAACCCCTGTTAGAAGGTAAAAACTATAGTGGGGATGAAACCCACAAAGTTTCACTATCTGTAGAATGGAAGGGGTCGGTTAAGACTTACAATTTGATCACTTCTGATGATCTACCCTTTTAGGAGTATTATGTGGAGAGTGGTTAAGGTCTACTCTGTTAAGAGCTTTAGCAACACTGTTTAGTGTGCACTCGGTTAAGAGATTGACATAAGGATTGTTAAATCCACCTTTTTTGAAAGGATTTCTTCTATTTTCTACACTTCTTAGAATGTAGACAAAAATATTCAGTGACCTAAGTGTATGAAATCTATCATTGTTGATTACAGGTCCATTAAATATTACAAGTATAATGTATCACCTAATGTGATTGATCAATACCTATGTTTCTCGGTAGCCTTGAATCTGGTTCTTAATAACCTAATTCATCTTTTGTTGTTCTTGCTTCAAAATCTTAGTATGATCCATAGATGGTCTCCTTGGATACTATCATCCTTACATCTATCTCAAAATGAATGATTACATATCTATTTATACAATAGATTGACTTATTGTAGTTTTACGTATTACAAAGATAGCTCTATGATAAAAGGTTTACAACTTGACCTTGATCTCCTAGTTTGCATGTTTTCAATCATTTAGACTAATTAAAAAAATCACAATTAAATTGCTTGTCCCTCAAGAAATGGCTTTCAAAATCAAATCAAAACGCTAAATATAAAACATAAGTGTGTGATCTGACATGGAAGTCAGATCCAATTTTCTATGGATTTAACTTACTTTCGGTGTCTGATGCTCAGGTTGCTCTGTTGTCAGTCTATTAGTATTCCTTCATTAAACTATCTTTCGGGTTCCCTTTCTCTATCAGGTTCCTCTTCTTTTCTGCTTTATGGGTTTGCACTTCAACATTTTTGGTTTGAACTATGCAAATTTTGTCATGTTTACTCTTGTGATGTGTCTTGTCAGATTTCTTTTGACCTTAGCACTTTTAGTGACCTTTCGTATCTGTACTTTAGGTTTGTACTGAAATCTTGTCTTTTGGTGTAGGTGTTACCGATGGTTCATAACCTGTTTTCCCTTTGCATATACTAATGGCAAAATAATGTCTTCAGAAGTTGTTTTGATTATTTAGAAGCTAGTTTCTAAGATATGAAAATAGGAAGGAAAACATGAACCTCATGTTCCCTCGGCATTCAAATTAGTTTTAAGATGTCTTTCATGAGACTTAGGGTACAAAAAAAATGTATGTACCATTTTCTCTCATGAAGATAAAGAGAAAACATAAAACATCACGAGATGCTGGAGTAATAAAATAAGCTAAGGAATGTGCACCCTTCCCTCAAATTTGTTAATAATTTCAAGGAGAATGTCGAGGGATTGGGGGATATAAAAAAATTCAAAATTTGTTACCATCCTACATTCCCTCAGGTTTCAATTCAATCCCAAGATTATCGTACGTAAAAGACTAAAGTAAGGAATGAGCTCTACATTCCCTCATAAGATTGGAAGAATGTGTGCAAAGCATTGAGGAATTACAAGATGTGAATATATTTAAGATCAAACTAAACCATGCATTCCCTCACTGCTAGAGAAAAACTTCAAGGAGTAAATTCTTCAATGCAATTTAAAACTCCCTATGTTTTGTTTCTGCAACTTTCTTTGTTTTGTCTCTAGGTCAGGTACATTTTGTAATTGTTCAATCTCTCTAAGCTTTCTCTAGCTCAACAACATAAAAAACTTATGTATAATTAATATTCTAAATTTTAGTATATATGTTTAGGATAAGGTCTTTTATCAAATGGAAAAAATTAACATTTTTCATTGCTAAGTGCATATTCAATGTCCAAAAATGACAAGAATTTAGAATTTTTCCCGTTAAATAATGATTCTAATAATATAGGATACAATATATTTTAGGGCTCAAGAAAAATCATGAATACTTTTTTTGATTAATAAGGCATTCCTTATTAAATTAAAATATTAAAGAAAATATTCACAAAAAAACCCAAGGGAAATGAGATCAGTGTCACATGACCAACAGTCGGAAGGATAAATAACTATTCCTAAAAAAATATCCTCAGAAAGCTAAAGTTGTACCAGTTGAGGGAGGTGGATCATAACTGTCATATTTTTAACCCCATATCATTGGGGTCCATAGGAGGCTCAAGAAGAGACCACCCATCATGAGAAACATCTTTATCTTTTTCTGATTCCTCTTGATTTCTAGGAGGAGAAATGCCCAAGGTTAGGCAATTGAACCACTTGGAAGAGGTGACAGCATGCCATGAAGAGTCACCACCTAGGGTGGGACAACCAGGAGCAGGAGAAACATAAACATCATGAGAAACAAGAGACCAACCAGAGCCACTCTATGGTGGAGACGCCAAGCAGCGATGCCGACCATCATTCCCACCACCATGGAGCAGTGGGAAACCTAGGACCGAGGAGTCTGAGAGTAGTGGGCGGAAGAACTATGTCCATATCGGTGACCATGTGGTGGAGTGCGATTTGTAGAAACAAAATCCAGTAGAGGGTAAAAGCACAAAGTTGTGTCACGTTTCAGGACCAATTATCACTACAGCTAAATTTGAGTATTTCTAACTAAAAATTAATTTTCGTCAAACATATGATCTAGCTAGATTCATTTTAGGTAAGCTAGATAAGTTGTTAAACTTTTCCAATTGGAAATGTCTATTAAAAGCATGTTTTATAGAAATTACTAAAGAAATAAAATTATTTCAGAAAATTGATGTTTTAATAACCCATACTCTTTTTAATGATATTTAAAAAAAATATTAAAAATACCCTTTTGTAGAGATTAGAGTCAAGATTATTGTCATATAAATTTTATAGTATTTTTATTAGATCTAATATATTATAATTTTAAAATAAAACGAGTAGGTATTTTAACATTCAAGAAGATGTTGCTTCAAATAAAGAAAAAAATAGTAAATCATATCAAAAAAACTAAAATTTGTATATAACACTAGAGGACAGAGTCCTCTTAAAGAACATGCAATTTTTTTCTGAATGGTGTAGATTTAATAGGAATTTGGTGGGAGATGAAAACTATCCATTTCACATAAGTTCAACTTTGAGCAGTTATAACGGAGAAAATATACATTGAAAACCAATCTTTCTTCCTTTTTTCACTAGCTATACAATTTATCTATAACAAATTCTAAAATTAGAGGAGAAATATATTATTTTCATATACTTGTTTGGTGGGAACTAGACCCCATATTTTCAGTAGTTAAAAAATGGACTTCGAAAAATAAAATCTATGTCAATTTTTGTTCAAAAAAATTTAAAAAATAATAGGAATAAAATTCATCCATTTTTACACATTTAGTCACTTTACATCATCGTCAAATTCTAAATAAAAATGCCACTTTTATGTCGTTAAAGTTGAACAATTTCTATGTTGTGGTCCTTTTCCTTTATAAAAGTGTGACACAACTTTGTACTTTTACCCCAGAACTCTGGCCACTGTACATGGGGGGTTACCCCAATGGTTCAAAATCTCCTATTGGTGGGCCACCTCAAGCACCACCTTGTTATCCTATACTTGTATCAGCATCATCACATTATTGCATATGCAAACTTTAGTGTACATAGATACACTTATATCAAGAAAGATGTGAGTTAAAAGAACAATATTTCTATCTTTCCAAAGATTAAATAGAATCTCCATCTTGAAAGAATGCCAAATATTAGTGTATTTGTAGGCGATTCTAGGAAAACCACCCAAAAAAATCATATCCAAAGAAAAAGGCTCGGGATGAAATGGTTTTAAAAAATCATGAATCCAGCTCCAGTATTATTGAGCTCTTAAACAAAACCATAAAATATGAAGAAAGGTCTCTGGTTGCACACAAAAGGGACACCTAAGATGATAAAATATCAAATTCTTGAGCTAAGAACCCAGGGGAAATCCCTGGAAAAGAAAACACCAAGTAAAAAGTACAATATTTGGCTTAGTAATGGCGGTCCAAATAGTGTGAAATCTTAGAGTCTAGTTTTCTTGAGAAGATTGGAAGTGCCAACACTGGTTGAGAGTGGTGACCATGGGAGAATGTGGCAGCAACCAGTGGTAGCCCATTTTTGGCTTATAGCTAGAAATATGATTGCAAGGATAACATTTACAATCCTTACCACATGGCTTAATAGGTTGAACACCCAACTTCTGAAGCATGTGAGGAGGCAAGGCAGAAATAAGCAAGTCAAAAGTTTGTCGATATGGACGAGACAAAAAAAATTGAACTTGCATGTAATCCCACATTTTGAAACATGCGAATAATTTGATTTCACTCATTCACAAACTTTGTTATGTTTTCAAAGTCATGTATGTTATGTCTGATAGAGATTTTTAAAAATATGTGTTCTTATGTTCTAAATATTTCCATGACACATGTGGCTAATGAGAGCTAAGAATATCAAGGAAAATGTGAGACATGTTAGAATTTTGAGGATTCTTATCCTCTCTTACCATCTTCTTACTTATATTAAAACTTTGTAAGGGCATAATTAATTTTACATTTTGTCCCTTTTTGGAGGAAGCATGGGATTGAGAATTTTATTGTATATGGATAGTTCATTATGTACTGATTCCAAAAAAAATTAATTTATACCTATAGATAGTGGAATAGGTCTCAATCCATAGGAGACGTACTATTGTACATAGTGGAGCATGTCCTAATATGCACCTAAAATATTATATAAAGTTACTATACATATTTGAGTTGATGTAAGGAGGGTAAGGATTCGGGGCCCAAGACACTCCCAAACACCTAACCACCTTGCAGAACCAATGCGGAAGCCAAACAACACAGTGAGAGAAGAAAAAACAGAGATCCTTTATCATTAATTGACCAAACTCGTTACATTCTGGACCATAAGAGCTTCCTAGTTTCGGCCATATATTCAATGAATTACAATAAGATCTTCAAACAATAGAGATCACAGACCTTCAATCTCAATATCTTAAGATTTGGTTTCTTGCTCTAAGAATGATACCTAAACTAAGAACACACAAATGAATATATACAATAGTACACCAAATAAGTTCGCGCTCAAATCCATAAGAGAGACCTAACTTTAGGTCCACACAGATCCCAATGAGAGACCCTACATTAATTAATCTATCAAAATTAACTAAAGAAGTTGGTCAAAGATCCAACTCCAAAAATAAGCATGTCAGGCAAAGAATGACAGAGTGATAGAGAGACTCGGGCAAAGAACACCCTGAGCAATAGGAAAATAGAACCCAAGCGTCAGAAGAGAAACCCAAGAAAAAGGAGACCCATCGGTACAGCATGACCGAGCAAAAGGAAAACAAGCATGCCCGAGAGACAAAACCCAAGCAACAAATATAATCATGCCCGAGCGACAGAACCCGAGCGATAGGGACAAGCATGTCATAGCCACAGAACATGAGCGATAGAGAATAAATTAAAGAGCTATAAGAAAACATATTTTTGGTTGTGATAGATTGCCAATGACCCAAATGATCCTACATCAGACACTTGGGGTTAAAAGAAATGATTCCTCAAATCATGTATCATGTCCAACCTGAAATGATATATATATACACACATATATATACACATACACATGTTTGTATACACACACACACACATATATACATGTGTACACACACACACACTATATATGTATATATATGTATATATATACACATACACATGTGTGTACACACACACACATATGTGTGTGTGTGTATACATATATATATATACACACACACACATATATATATATACACACACATACATGTGTATATATATACACATACACACATATACACACATATGTATATACACACAAGTGTGTATATACATATGTGTGTGTATATTGGTGCACCTGTTATCTGCAACACAACACTTCAATAAGTCATTCTGTTAGTGAAAAACAAGGGTTAAAGAGCATATAAACCATAACATCAACTTATTCCTTTCTAACTAGGATGAGTGTAGCATGTAACATAAAATCCCGCAGATTTATGCTAAATACCAGTGACATAAACAACCTAGCATGAAAGATTTAGTTAAAAACAAACTATTATTCAATGAAGAATGCATATTAGGCTAAAAATGGGCATAATAACAAGGTATGAGCGTGAACTATGAAATGAAGTATGAGTCTAAGTCTATTCCAACAGCATAACAATGCATTTACAATATGAGATAAAGGCTTATTTGCTCTCAAAAATGGCTTCTATTTATAGAGAGAGAGAGAGAGAGAGAGAGAGAGCTCATTAATGAGTTGAGGGACTCATTAATGGTGGTGTAAGATCCATTAATGCCTTGAGCATTAATGAGGCATGGGGGAGACATGGGTTTAAGGCATTTTCATTAATGAGGCATTAATGAAAGCCTTAAAGAAGCATCGGAAGGGTGTAAGAGGGTGGCTTGAGAAGGTGGACTTGAGAAAGGAATCTTTAGATTCCTTGAATTTCTCAAGTGGGTGGAGTTGTTAATCATTCCCTAATGGAATGTGACAATATTAGGAAGTGGGTTACGGTAGAATTAGGATTAGGATTAGATTAGCAAGGGCGGAATGGGTTGAAATGGGTTAGAACCCAGGGTAGAAGTGCTTGAGATAGGTTAGGTTGGGGTTTAAGGGAATATTAACTAAATGAATTAAACTTATTTAATTCATTTAAAAATATAGGAATTAATTATTTAAGCATTTTATTGCTTTTTAATAATTAAGGGGACTATAGCCATTTTAATTAAATTAAATAGGCTAGGGGAATGGGTTATGGAAGTGGGTAATTGATTTAGGGATTTATTTAATTCCTTTATCATTAAATACTATAGCCATGTTTGTATTTGGTTTGATTTAAAATGGTTTGAATTGATTTGAATCATATGGCTATAATAGTTAATATAATTCAGTGATAAAAATCACTTAAGACATTAAATTGATTCAAAGAATTATGCCAAGTAGTAACAGGTTCATTTGGACATAATCAAGGGTATGATCACACTTAGGGAAAATAGGGTCCATAGTTGGAACATACCAAATTCAGGTGGTTACATTTGCCCCTCTTTGAATTGATGTGCGAGCAGCGCATTGATTCACAAAAAATTTTTGATTTTGACTTCAGAAAGTTTGAGAATTTTGTTCTTGGTTGTCGAACAAAATGTTGATGAGATCAGTCTCGCACTTAATTGAACAAAACTAATAGAATTGATTTTGAACTTGGTTTTCATTCAAAGATCAATAAAATATTTTAAAGATACCAATTCTGAACTCTGTTGTTGTCCAAAGATTGATAATACTAATTCTGAACTTGGTTGTCATCCAAAAGTCAGTAAGAAGTTGCTAGGAGCTTTAATAAAAATCTTTTGAAATGAGGAAACATAAGATATCTAGCTTATGATAACCATAGATTTCCATCCAACAGTTTTGACTTTAGTCAAGGAAACTGTTATGTCCCTAGTTTTTTTGATAACAAAGTCATTTTAATGTTGTTTTAAGAAAAAATTTAATTGTTGATAGTGTGATAATTCCCCCTTAGGAACAAAATCAAAGGAAAAGAATAAAATACCTCGGTTTGAAAGAACGTATCACTTGCAGGAAGCGGTTAGGAAAAGAAAGAATGGAAGAGAAGAAGTGAAAAAGAAGGTTTGTTTAAAAATAAACACACGATTATCAAGTTAATTACGTGAAAATGTGAGTAATGAGACTGATAAAATGATGTTAGACCAAGGTGTATGATAAAATGTGCAATTTTGACTGTTGTTTGGAATAAATGAAGTGAATCTGTAGTTTTTAAAATTGTTGTAAAAATGGTACTATGCTACTGAAAACATCTTATGCACCTTCGATTTGGTTCCCGATTGATCAGAAAGAGAATAGAAATGAAGTTGTAGTTGTCTAGGAGGAGTTTTGGAACTCTTAAATGGCTCAAAAGACCAATATAAGCCTCCAAATTTACCATTTTACTATTCATTTTCACTTTCATCCATAGTAATTTAGAGAGCTTTGTAGAGAAGATGGTAGTCCCTGTGAGGAAGCACAATTTCTAGATGAGACGGTGATATCAACGCCCAACCGACTACCCACCACCAGTAAGTGCTCGATAAACTACCCTGTGAATTTTGCAAATTTCAAATTCATACATTTTTGTAGCTATTATAGCCCTTTCCATTTTGAATTGCATCTAGGATTCCGAATCACAACTTGCAAATCCTGTGTCGCATCCATTTTTTCTTGGATCCCATCCAGTTTTTATGAATTCTTGCATCACATCCGGTATTTCCTAGATCGCATTTGTTTTAATTGATTTTCTCTTTTTTTAGTAAAAACCCATCAGTGCGTCACACCCTATTTGCTTAGGGTCACACCCTGCATTTAGGATCGCATCCTGTAAACTCAGTCACATCCTATATTTCCAGGATCGCATCGAGTAAAATGGATCACACCCTTCTATTTAAGAATCATATCTAGTTAGGAGACTTAGAATTTCAATATGTTTGATCTGTTTGCATCCTGGGAACTTGGAATCATTTAGCTGATTAGGAGTCTGCCCCTTTATTGTAGATAGGATACTGATGTTTTGTCATTTTTGTCCAAAACAGGCCCAGTTTGAGGTAGTCACATTTCACGGCACTTATCCTGGTCATGTGCTTGCATTATTAGGACTGTTGTCTGATGATGAGTAGACGACTGTGATCTGATGTGGATTATGCTCATTGATAGGTTTACTTGAGATTGGGGTAAACCGTGGGTTGTTGACTGCTCTAGCCGAGAGATGGAACTTAGATCACAACACCTTTCATTTACTGACTAGAGAGATCACAGTGACTCTTGAGGACGTTTGGAGGATGCTGCGTGTGCTGATGATCAGACATGAGGTATTCTTTGAATCAAGAGCTGGTGTGGCCATTGTTGCTACATGCAGATATTTCTAGGATGACACCATTGACCAAAGATATTTGTCTTGGGATTATATGGTCAATCATTATGATTGATTAACTATGTATTTAGCAGGTTTGGTAGGCAGAATCCTCATGCCAGATAGGGGCTAGCATGGATTTATGGTCAGGTGGGTGGGTATGATAGAGAAGATGGTTACCCACCATCGGAGATTTGCATGGGGTAGTTTTATCCTAGCTCATATGTATAGAGAGCAGCATGAGATAGTATACCACTATACTTGGAGCATGACCACAAGCATTCTTATTCTCCAGATCTAGGCCTGGGAGCACATCCCTATGACATGGCTGATTATAGACAGACAAAGGGCACAAGAGCAGCCCTATGTTTATATGTATGCAGGTCTTCTTCAGCAGCCCCATCTGGGCAAGATTGAGTACTAGCACTGCTTGTTCGATGATATGACAGAGGTCATTTGGCAGCCATATTTAAATTGTGAGGTGTGGACCTCAGATGCCCAGTAGGTACCCTACTTATGTCAGAGCTGATATCTCATTGGCAGGACTAGATATATCATAGAGTGGTTTGTGATTTCCAGAGTGCTGAGGCAATATGGTCATCGACAAGGCAGGACAAAGGATATTGTTGTATACGCCCAGACCAGAGATGAGACACCATTATGGGGTACATAGTTAACATATGAGATAGCACACCAGGAGATCTGGGATATGGTAGTAGTAGAGTGGGATCTCCATCCTGATGTAGCTGATGCAGGTGTGTCAGATGGCTATGCTGCTGAGAGGCTTTAGTACCCCTTCCCTCGGTTCACTATTCTTGAGGAGATCATTCCTTGTATGAAGGAGCTCTTAGACTATGATCCTGATGATCGACTAGCCAGGGGTAGGGGTGGTGCATATGAAGGAGCTCTTAGACTATGATCCTGATGATCGACCAGGCAGGGGTAGGGGTGGTGCGTAGAGAGCAGGCATGGAGGGCACGATGATGGAGATGATAGGGGTGGTGGTGGTGAGGCTATTGATACAGGTGGAGCTAGTGGCAGCGAGCAGGGTAGGCGCCAGCGGTTTAGATTTGTGGCTCCTCAGAGAGATACTGGACCTTTGATTACAGGAGAGCAGCAACAAAAGAGGCATTAGGGGTCACAGGATAGACCATTAGATAGAGGAAAAGATAGGTCCAAGGAGCAAGATACAGGTAGAGAAAGAGATCCTTTGTCTAGATGTGAGTAGGAGAGAGAGTAGCTCTGAGCTAGGATTATAGCATTGGAGGCCTGAGTTACTACTATCGATGCCTTACTGGCGGACAGGGATATACAGATTGAGTGGCTGAGAGCAAAGAGGGACATGCAGGGTGAGATGCTCAAAGCTAAGAGGGATGCACATGCTTAGACAATGGTTCATCAGGGGCAGAGGGCTACTTATTATTATGCCTTGTATCATGCAGTAGTGCCTGAGGGCCAGAGAGCTCCTTCTTTTTCTTGAGCGACTCAGCAATCAGAGGGGGCCATGCCACCTCCAGCAGCTCCTTTTGTACCACCACCTCCTCTTCTTGATAAAGGATAGGGGGCGGGGCAGAGTTGATATTTTCACCATTTATATGTTTATCTTGATCTTACATTTTTGTATCTGGATCCTGCTGAGATTCCCTCTTTTTGTATATGACATTCATACATGTATATCTGATTCATTTTGGCTCACTGATACTCGAATACTCATTATGCATACTGTTCCATATTTTGATATGTACCACATTATGATGATATATATATCTAATGTAGCTTCCTGATTCTGACATGTTTCATGAGTTCTTTTTGCTTTCATATATGTGATAAATGTATCTTGCACATGTGATGAAATCTTGGTCTCTTGATGAGTTAGTTTTTAGATGGTAACATCATTTTATGATTGTATGTGATGAGTTATTACTAATATAAATATGTTTTGAATGATACTCATGTGAAAATGCAAATGTATGTTTCTTTTGATTTTCCCTTGTATGGATGCACTTAGGATGAAAAAGTAAAATGCAATACATGGATGCTTTATTTTTGTATTTTCTTGCTTCTTCTTTTCAATGAATGCAAAATGTATGCTATGGATGTGCAACGATATAGATATCAGTAATATGGATGATGTAATTAACTTGATATTTTAGAAGAAGATAGAAATCATCTTTGAGCACAAAAAGTCTTTATGCGCTTTACTTCTTTTATAAATGTATCATGCAATCTCTAAATGCAACTATATGCAGACTCTTAGGACTTTGTCACTGGTATGCAAATGTATAGCTCTTTATCATTATTGGGCACTTTGGGAATAGATACCATCAGATAGTACAACAATCACTAATACCCACTGATATTATGAAAGTATGAATACTATGTTTTATTGAAATGTCAAAAATAGACTTAGGCATCAAGGCATAGAAGCCAAGATAACAAAATAGTCACCTTCCTTTTAATATACAAGATTCTGAGTAAGGCAAGATATTGGACCTGCAATGACCTTGAAAATTTATATCCTTGGGTACATTATGATTCATATACCTTAGTAAGGATTTAGATTAGAAAACATACAAAGAAATTGTTTCAACCTCACCGTAGTTTACACATAACAAAGATCGAGATATATGTAGCTATCCTTCCATAGTGGCAGCTCTTATCATAAACATCCAAGTTAGGTGAAATTTATAGGATCATTTGGAACAATCACCATACATAGAAAATCAAGAAAACATTATGCCCCCTATCCTTGTGACTCTTTGTCTTTGCGCAAACGTCATTGAGTAACTAAGAAGACATAATAAATCATCAATCGAGAATCAATCAAATAAAATTTATAATTACTTAGATGTCCCTAGTTGAAAACATTATCAGGACATAAAAGAATCATAATCAAACCAATATCAAACTATGTGTTTAAGTAGTACTTGTTCATTCATATGTCAAACACAGTAAAGATTCATCAATTAGAAAAGTGGAATAAGCACCATGGTGTTCCATGTCTATGCATTGATAGGATAATCCATTCATGTTTGCGATCCAATATAGCCTCATAGGAACATTGTCACTATAAATGTCATGTCTGGATATGTGATGTTTGGAAAAGACACCCTTGTTTTGGAAAGTGACATTGTTTCACATGTATCAATAAATATTGTATTTGTGCGGCAAACCGTCATAGAGTGACCTAGCAACCATAACCTACCATATTAGCAAAGATGCTTCAAATGTAGAGTATTGATAGGATCTGGAAGAACATCTCCCTCAGGTGTAGCCAGTTGATAAGCTCTGGTCCCAAAAATAGCAATGATTACATAAGGTCCTAGCCAGTTAGGTTCAAATTTTCCTTTTTTCTCCCTGTTAGGTTGATTCTTAGGATTCTCCTTGAGGACGAGATCTCCTACTTTGAATTTATGTGGTTTTACCTTTTTATTGTAACCTTTGGACATATGTGCTTGATACACTTTTATGTGATCAAATGCTTGTTGTCTACGCTCATCTAGCATATCTAGAGAATTTACCCTATCTATGTGGTACTGTTCGTTAGTAACAAGACCTTGTAAAGATATCCGCAAAGATGGGATTTCAACCTCAATGGGTCGTACTGCTTTAGCGCCATAGGCTAGAGCAAATGGCATGGCTCTAGTTGGTTTTCTTATGCTTGTTCTACAGGCCCAAGGTGCCAGAGTCAGTTGTAGATGCTAGTCTCTTCCAGACTTACTTACAGTTCTGTGTAGGATTTTGAGAATATTCTTGTTGGATGCCTCAACCTGTCCATTAACTTGAGGGTAATAGATTGAGGAGTGGTGTTGGGTAATATGGAACTGTTCACAAAGGTCATCAATGTCTTGATTTTTAAATTGGCACCCATTATCTGTTACAATTGAAGAGGTTATCCCATATCTACAAATAATGTAGTTTAGAATGAACATAGCCACTTTTTTTACAGTGGCTTTGATTACCGTCATGACCTTGACCCACTTCGTGAAGTACTCAATGACCGTAATGATGAACTTATGTCCATTTGAGGAATTGGGATATATTTGTCCAACCAAGTCAAAGGCCCATTGCTGAAATGGCCAGTGTGTTATGAAAGGTATAAGTTCTCTAGTAGGAGCATGGATAAGGTTTCCATGTGTTTGGCATTTAAGACATACTTTTGAAAACTGAATAACATCTTTCTCCATGGTAGGCCAGTAATAGCCTAGTTTGAGAAGTGTCTTCGCTAATGAAAAGTCATTCGAGTGTGATCCAAATACACCTTCATGGAATTATTTTAATGCTAGATCGGACTCTTCGAGTTCTAAACACCAAAGAAGTGCACCGTAAATACTGCATTGATATAGGTTGTTATTTATGAGGACGTAACGTGATGCTATCCTAATCAGGGATCTTTTCTCATTTCTGGATAGATTGGCAGGAATAGTTTGGTCAGAAAGGTAAGCAATGATATTGGCATACTGAGATTGGTCTGGGGTATTCAAAGTACATATTACCTATTATTCAAGGGTATCAAAGGTAGGATAGGATAGTTCTTCCACCAAGAAGTCATAGCGGAATTGATGTTCTTCCAGTTGTAACATGGATGCCAAGGTAGCCATAGCATCGGCAACTTTGTTCTCTGATCTTGGTACCTTTTGGAAGGTAACAAAGACAAAGTACTTCTTCAAGTCATCAACTAGTTGCTTTTAGGGCATCAACTATTCATCCTTCATTTGATACTCCCCATTGACCTAATTGATAATTAGTTGGGAGTCACCATACACGTGTAGCTCTACAATTTTCCACTCCATAGCTAGCTTAAGGCCATTTACCAATGCCTCATATTCTAAAATATTATTGGTGCATGGAAACATCAATTTGTAAGATTTAGGAATCTTGTAACCTTGAGGAGTTATGAATAGGACGCCTGCTCCAGATCGTTGTTGAGTGAATGAACCGTCAAAGTACATCTTCCATCGATATTCAGTTAGATGCATGATTGTTTAATCAGGGAATTAAATGAGTAAAGGTTCATCATCTTGGAGTGGTAAATCAGCCAATTGATCTACAAGGACCTGTCGGGTGATACCGTGCAATAGTGGGTTACACTTTTTTGCCTAAACAGACATTGAACTCTACATTTTGAGAAAAAATTTCACATTTGGATGCATATTGTCGTTAAACTATTTGAAATCAGAAGATGAAGTAAACAAGAGTCTTTTAGGATTTTCTATATAGATTCTAAATATATATTTTTAATTTATTTTTGAATTGATTTTAATGGCTTTTTTTCTCCCACTAAAACTGCTATGTTGTTGAAAATGTCATTTTTGAAAAGGTACAATGACTTCATACATCATAACTTTTTTTCTAAAATAGATATCACTGCGCTTCTTTTGAATTTGGTTTTGTAACATCCATATGGAGGGCATGCAATTGGTTTGATGACATTATCATGATTATTTCATATTTTATGAATGTTTGAAGTAGAGTTAACCGTAACTTTGACATACCTTGACTGCGTAGCTGATAACTTGTTGTGTATTTATCAAAATTCAATTTTTTTTTGTTGATAGAAAGAAGACTTGAAGACTAGGCTTTTATTTTTCAATTTTTTTTTTTCTATTTTCTACTATTTTTCATTAAACGTAAAACCTGGAAGTTTATATTCGATAAAAAACCTACATCTGATGCACGTCAAAATACATAGACCTAATTAATTCAAAATTTGTCAAATATATATTCATTAGAAAGCTCGTTTAGATTAATTGTGTGATGAAAAAGGAAGTCTCCCCATTCTTCCATTTCAGCCCCGCGCTTGAGCCCCGAAGCCATGAAAAATGGAGATTTTTGTTAGCCTTTGCAAATGGCCTCTATTTAGAGGTTTTCGATAGAAAGTAGTTTCGATAGAAACTAATTAGTTTCAATCGAAAATAATTAGCTTCAATCAAAAATAATTTCTATCAAAATTACTTTATTATTTTAACATGCATATGGGTAAAAAACATAGCAAAATTTTGACTAGTTAGTTTCGATCGAAACTAAGAAAAAAAGGTAGTTTCAATCGAAACTAAGAATGTTTCGATCGAAACAATTAGGTACTTTCTATCGAAAGTACTTGACTAAATTCTCCCCATCATGGATTTTGTGAGGAATTCCTTCCTCCAAAAAAGTGTAACCCACTATTGTGGGATCACCCTGTCCTTTGATAGCTCTCCGTTCTACATATTCAATGTTAAACTCACTCAGAATAATGACCCATTTTGCCAAATATCCTGTTAATGTTGTTCTGCTCAAAAGATACTTCAAAGGATCAGTCTTAGCAATGAGCTTTACTATATGAGAGAGCATGTAGTGCCTTAATTTTTTTGATGTGAAGATGACTGTCAGGCATGCTTTTTCAATAATGCTATAATTGAGCTCATAAGTGACTAGTGTTCTACTAATGTAGTAGATAGCTCTTTCTTTCTTGGTTTCATCTTCTTGTGCCAACAATACTCCTAGGGACATAGTTGTAGCTAAAATGTATAGGAGTAGGGGCTTTCCATGAATAGGTGCCATAAGAATAGGTGGAGCAGCCAGGTATCCCTTCAATTCTCTTAAGTTTGCTTCACAATGTACATCCCATTTGAAGGTAACCCCTTTATGTAGTAGCTTAGTAAAGGGTTGGGCCCTATCTATGAGTTGGGACATAAATATATTGATGGACTGGAGTCTTCCTTTTAGTGTCCTCATTTGATTGATGTTTCATGGAGGACTCATCTCTAGAATAGCCTTAACTCTAGAAGGGTCTACCTTAATTCCTTTCACTAAAACAATGAATCATAGGAGCTTCCCTGATTGGACCCCAAAGGCACATTTCTTTGGGTTGAGCCTGAGTTGGAACTATTCCATCCGATCCAAAATATTTCTTAAGTTAGAAATGTGAGTACCTCTTTCTTTGGATTTAACCAATGTGTCATTGACATAGTCCTCCATGTTCTTGTGCATCATATCATGGAATATTGTTGTCATGGCTCTTTGATATGTCGTACCGGCATTATTTAGCCCAAATGACATGACATTCCAACAAAATGTGCCCCATGCGCATGTAAATGTTGTTTTATCTTGATCCTCAGGGGAAATTTTGATTTGATTATAGCCTAAGAATCCATCCATTAATGAATACATCTAAAATCCTTTTGTAAGATCTATGATCATGTCAATGTTTGGTAGAGAGAAGTCATCTTTTAGACATGCTTTGTTCAAATATCTGAAGTTTGTGCAGATCCTAGTAGATTTATTAGATTTAGATATGGGGACCACATTGGAGATCCACCCTACATAGGCAATGACTTTGATAAATCCCGCTTTTAACAAATTTTCCAGCTCTGCTTTTACCAATAATGCAACATGAGGATGTATTTTTCTAAGTTTTTGCTTTACGGGCTTGATCCCGGGAGCTATAGACAAGTGGTGCATGATTAGATTAGGATCTAGCCTAGGCATATCCATATAAGACCATGTAAAGTTAATCTTCTTCTCCTTTAAGAACTCTATGAACTGTGTCTTCTCCTCTTCTGATAAAGATTGTGCAAGGTGTACTATTCGAGGATTTTCAACCATGCCCAAATTTACAGGCTGTGTTGGTTCAATCACAACTAAGGATCTTTCCTAAAAATATTCAGGGAGGATATCAAGAGTCTCATCCTTTGGTGCCTCGGAGAGGTTTTCACCATTGGATATGTCTTTTTCCTTTACTATTTTGGGATCTGATACTACCACAGAGTGGTTTTCACCATCAATCCTCTTTTTCTTTTTATTTTTCATTTTGTGACTAAGAAACTTGATATCCTCCTATGACATGTTCTCGCTCCTTGCTTTGGTGGAAGAAGGGTAAAGTTCACAAGCATTGAGATAACAAGCTAGGGTGTGGTCATTAGGAAAGTTGAGGATAGGAGTAGGATTTGTTTCAGTCCAATCAATTAGGTCGGGAAGTACCAATGTTAGGGAGTCAGTCTTTGTGAAGGACAACATCATGTTAGCATCAAGACCATTAACTGACATGACATGATCTATTAAGTTAATTCCTTTGATATTTAGATCAATAAGAGTGAGATCATCATTAATAGGGTCATTTTTAGTCATATGTGGATCAAACTCTAGGGACTCGTCAGTAGAAATCTCATCATCATCACTCCATAAATGGAGGTTTCTTGCTTGTGGCCTATGAAATTCTTCTACACTTATGTATTCACCAGTGTCTTCATTAATGATGAGAGGAAGGAACTCTTCTTCTACTTCAGGAGGATCAGTATCATTGAGAGGAGTGTCAGATCATTTACCAGGAGCTAAGGGAGCTGCAAACACATGAATTGTATATATTCCAATATCTTTAGAGGTGATAGATAGCCGATCCCATTCATAGTCATGAGAGTCTATTACATCATCATCAGATCTATTTAAGTATTCAGCAATGGTTATCTGATGTACCTAGTTAGATGCTTGTAGATCAAAGTGGGGTAGATCAAGGACATGTGAAATTGTGACCAATTGCCCCCAATTAGGATGTAAATTCTATGGCCAGGGTATCTCTTGAGTAATAGTTTCTATGGTGTCTCCTACCTCTTGAATGGGAGGTTGTGATAGCAAAGGGGTGTGAAGATCTTCTGGTACCTCAAAGCTGGGTATATAGAATTCTCCTTGATATTCAGGATTCTTTGTACCAACATGTAATAATCTTTCATAAGGTCATGGTTCTAGTACTATCTCATCTGTTTCATCGGTCCCTTTATCAGAGGCCAGGCTTTCTTTCGAAGTAGGTTTGTCGGATTGAGTATTAAAACCAAGTCCTATTTTATCTCTGGTGTTCTGGAACTCCATGGGTATAGGTTCAATGAACCCATGTCCTGTGTTTTTTAGAGGTCCCTTTCCTTTATATCCCATTTGTGTGAGGAAATCGTATCCCTTTCCATACTATCCTGGGGATATCTTCACATGTTTGACCTCAGATTCCACTGGTTCTCCTTTGTAAATCCAGTCCAAGACTGCCTGTTCTTCTATGTTATCTAAAGAAGATGTCGATGCCCTTATCATGCTAGTTTCTTTGTGTACTTTTGGCTCCTTGGATGCTAGAGGTGTGAATGTTGATGAAGGTTTTCCATAGGATCTCGGTGACACCGAAAGTTCTGTCAGTGAGGGAGTCAGGTCCAGCTTGTATTCTCCCATACCCATTTCTTCAAGTTTCAAGGTTTTGCTAAAACTCTTCATAACCATGTCCTTGGTAGTTATAGGAGTATCTGCATCCATAGCTTCTTTGTTGTGTGGGATCATGCTACCTACTTTGATATTGTTACAAGTGTAGTTAGCATCTACAGGAATTGTCACTTCCACCCCATTATGTGGGAATTTTATGCATTGATGGTAAGTGGATGGTACAGGTTGCATCTCATGAATCCATGGTCTCCCTAGTAGGATATTGTAGGCCAATGGTAGATCCAAACATTGACATATGATGTTCCTCTCAATCGGTCTGACTCTGATAGGTAGAAAAATAAGACTCCTAGAGGATCTTTCTTCCTCATCATAAGCTTTGATGGTTATCTTGCTTCTAGAGTCAATTGTTTGTTCTAAGATACCTAGTCTCCTGATTAGATCCAGTGTACAGATATTCAATCCTGTGCCTCCATCTATCAACATGCATCTAACATGGGATTTATGAATAAGGACTTCAATATGGAGGGGTTGATTATGTGGATGTGTCAATGACTTATCATCCTCTTCAGAAAAGGAGAGGTAATGTGGCACTAAGATGTGATTGACCATCGCTTGGAACTTGTCTATATCAATATCTTTTGGAACATTAGTAGCGTGTAGAGCTTTTTCTAGGATTTCCCTATGTACCGTGGATATTTTGAGCAACTCAAAAATGGAAATTTTGGCAGAGGTTCGTTGCAATTGGTCTACCAAGTCATATTTTGCTCCAAGAATAGTGACTATGCATTTTGCTACTGGTTTAGGAATAGTTACAATAGGAACCTTGGATGTTGATGTTGGTTTTGGAGGTCCTTTGATTGTAACTTGTGTTTGGCTCCGTGTCACAACATTGGTTTGGAAAGAGGTGTTATTAACTCCCTTGATTGTGATCACACTTATATATTCGGTCTTGTTGTCTATCATATTGATCACATTGTCATTTTTGGAATAGGTGTAGTGGACTTCGTTATCTTTCCCTTTAGATGTTTCTCCTTGATCATAATTAGGAAATGGTTTTTTGAATGCTATATGATCCTCATTGGTATTGTGTCCATCCACTTTGATCTTACCTCCTTCGATGAGGTCTTGGATGACATGTTTAAGCTTGAGACAATTATTGGTCTTGTGTCCCTTGTTTTTTTGAAAGACACAAAAAGAATTATCATCCCACCACCTGGGTTTGACCATGGGTTCCCACGGTTTGGAATCTGGGATTGTAAGAAATTTTTTATCCACTATCATTTTTAGAATAGTCTCAAGAGGCTCTCCCAAAGGACTGAATGTTCTTTGGGGTTTTGATGTCCATGTCTGACCCTTGCTATTATCATTGTTTGCTTTGGGTACAGAAGGTGTTACCTTAGCATCATTTCTTGCTTGCATACCATTGGTTAGATTGATAACCTCGGGTTTAGGATTAATGTTAGAGGCACCAACCACTCCATCATTAACAACATTTTTGTTTTGTTTCCACCATTTAGGCTTGGAGTTGGAGTTTTTGGTCTTGTTTTCATTTTGAAGGGTGATCTCTCCCCTTTTGACCATGACTTCCTCAATACGGAGGGAATTTTAAATCATTCTATCAAAGCTTGGAGAGTCTTGCATTTGCAATGCATAGTTTAATTTAGGTACTAGATTATTAACGAATATCTCCATCTTCTCTATTTCAGGAATGGCCCTTTAATATCATGCGAAAATCTTCCTCCATCTTTCTAGGAAGTGTGTAAATGATTCTCCATTTCTCTATTTGTTGTTACATAGGTCCATCATAGTTGCATCATGTTGGATGTTGTAGGAGTAATGTTGGATGAAGCGTTGGATCAACTCCTCGAATGTCTTGACCTTGGGGTTTAGTTTTGAGAGCCACTCTATGACATTACCTCCTAGACTTCCCAAAAATAGTCGCATGAGGTATGTAGGTTTGTGCATGTATTCTATGCTAAGAGCACAAAATTCTCTCACATGGTCATGTGGGTCAGTTTCTCCAGTGTACTTGTCATACTTTGGTCTTGCCACATTGGGAGGAAATAGGACCATAGTGATGCTCTTGTCAAAAGGGAATGGACAAATGGCGTCCAAAGAGTATTTTGTTTTAGGTTTCTCCTTCTCCTATTTGAGATTTGTGAGCTCTGTTTGCATCAAATTGAGCTATTTGGTGAGAATGGATATCGGATTTGGTACCTCCTTTTCTTTGAGTTGTTCCACATTGTAATCTTTAGGCAATTTGACGCCCATGGAACTTCTTTCTTTGTTTGAGTTTTTCATATTCATCTTTAGTGATTTTGTCCTCACTGGCGGATTCAAACAAAGGATGTTTGAACTTGGGTTCTTCTTCTTCATCAGTATCATCAGGATTTTGGTGTTTTCCATTGTTATAGTCCTCAAAAGCCTCAATCCATCTACAAGTGTCACTATCTATTTGAGGGGTATCTAGATCGAGAAGGGAACTATGAGAAGTTTCTCCTTCTAAGTGTGCTATTTTAGGAGGCACCTTTGATCCTTTAGATGTGTACTCATCGCGTCTTGTGTTAACCATGAAGTTGTCCCTCAAATTTTATCAACATTTTCCAATAGTGCAAGTGAGAGTTTCAGATTGTTCAAGTGGGCATGTCTAGGTAAAAGTAACAGTTTGTTGTTGGATGTAAATGATTCCAGCGTTAGAGGGTTAGAATGCCCTGATAGTGAGCTGGGAACCAAGTTGTTGACAGAAAGCGGGTAGACCACACGTATTGAACTGATCGTGAAAGACTGACTAGGCATGCAAGGTGGATGTTTCAAAAGTGTTTTGAAATTACAAAATAGAGACCATAAGAGACAACAGGAACCAGTTAAAGAGCCAAAAGGGTATCCTAATCAACTGAGACTTTCTAAGAAAAACTACTACAAATACCCACTATCCTGAATACGAGCTCCCAGATCCAAGCCTCTCATGATACCAGATGTGATCCTAGATTCTAGATGTGACTATGTGTTGACCAAATGCGAGCCAGTATACCAAATGCAACCCTAAACAGCAAATGCGACTTGGGAAATCCAGGATGTGATCTTATGATGTCTTTATCAATTTTAGTCAGTCCTGAAAAGTTCATTTTCAAAGTGCGTGAATTTTTTTGTTTCCAGATTGCATTAGGAGGTGTCATAATGACTGAAAAACACTTGTATTCCAGGGTTTGAAACTTTTTGATTGTTTTGAGGAGATTATCTTTTTAATGATCTTTTGAACACATCAAACAGTTTTTCATTGTTAGGAGGGTGCAACAAACACTCATCTTTTCCTATTCTCTAGGTGGAGGATGAAAATATTTGCTCATTGACTTAGGTACACACTCAAATGCTAATCAGAATATAGCCATCACCAAGCACACAATGGCTCCAGTCATGATGCTATATTAGCCAACTCCAAATGCAAGTCAAGGCACAATATGATGAGTGTCTTGGGGAAATTACTTTTTTCCTTCCACAAAGATTATCACCCTTTTGGGGATGAATCAGGAATTATTTCAGTTCAAGTTGTTGTAGATTATTGGGCAATTCGTTCGAAACTGTTCCCCATAGAATTGCACAAGGAAAAATTCAGGCATATAGTCCTATGAGTACCTAAATGTATGTAGTCTTGCAAGAAAGATTCAAGCGGCTCTGCTCTACATACACCCAAGCATGTTCAAGGAATGATGTCAAAATTCCAAGAACAAAACCAGCTCCGTCTTCCAAGGCTTTAGCCTACGAGGAAACAATTATTTATAGTGAGTTGGAAGGGTTGGTGCAAAACCTGTCCTCACTTAGGTCATTCCCAAGATATTTTTTCCTCAACCGGCAGGCCCTCTACTATTTAAATATATGTAACCAACATTGGCGAGCTTTGGATATCTGGATTTCTGATTCTTTTGAAGAATAAGAGCATACTCTCCTAATCTAAACCATTTTCCCCCAAAACATGTAAAGCAAAGTTCATTCCTTCAAGCTATGTTGAGCTCGATTTAGTTTGTCCCTATTTAAGAAAAATAGGATGCTTGAAAAGAAAAGTTGCCTTCTTCAATTTAGCCACAAAATTTTTAGTGAGTTGCTTATCCAATTACTGATCCAAATTGAATTAAATGATTGAACTTGTTCTTTGATCCCACATATTTAGTGCTTTGATTGTCCAATTTTTTAATCCAAAAATAAATCATATGATGTAGTTGTTCATTGAATCGCAATATTTAGTGGCTTGTGTTGTCATTTACTGGTCCAAATTGAATTAAAACGCTATGTTTTCTTGTTCAGTTAACTCCAAATTCTGTTTAATCCATAAACTAATGTATGAGTTTTAGATTTTCCTTAAAAGGAAAAGAGCATAATCCTCTAGTCAGTTTAGTGATAGATTGGAATATGTATCTTAATTTGGAAAGCAAGTAAATAGAAGTCAAGATGAGGGGTTGGGTAACCTGAAAAACCAAGTTAGTATATGTTTATTTTAACTCCCACAAAAACCTTCAAGAACAACCTGTAAACACTTGTTAGGCTGCAAGACACCAAAAAAACAACTTGTCAAAATGTTAGGGTTAGGCAAACAAAATGCACAGACTTTCTAACTAGATGCGAGACTAAAATTTTACTGAATACGATGCAGCATAATGTATGCAAGATTCCTTACCAGATGCGATCCCATGCTTACAAGATGCGAGCCTAAACTGAAAATGATCTGGGAAATCCCAGATGCGAGCCTCATTTTCTGCTGTGCAATGGCGTATCCCGGATGTGATCCTGAATGGTAAAAAATGAGCCTATAACAAAATTCTAGGAATGCAAATTAGTGAAAAAAGTGTTAGAAAATGAGGCCAAGTTGGAAATTGGGCCCCACGGTGGGTGCCATAAATGTGTGTGTATATTTATGCACTTGTTATTTGCAACAAAACACTTCAATAAGTCATTCTGTTAGTGAAAAACAAGGGTTAAAGAGCATATAAACCATAACATCAACTTATTACTTTCTAACTAGGATGAGTGTAGCATGTAACATAAAAGCCCTCAGATTTATGCTAAATACCAGTGACATAAACAACCTAGCATGAAATATTTAGTTAAAAACAAACTATTATTCAATGAACAATGCATATTAGGCTAAACATGGGCATAATAACAAGGTATGAGCATGAACTATGAAATGAAGTATGAGTCTAAGTCTATTCCAACAGCATAACAATGAATTTACAATATGAGATGAAAGCTTTTTTGCTCTCAAAAATGGCTTCTATTTAGAGAGAGAGAGAGAGAGAGAGAGAGAGAGAGAGAGAGCTCATTAATGAGTTGAGGGACTCATTAATGGTGGTGTAAGAGCCATTAATGCCTTCAGCATTAATGAGACATGGAGGAGACTTGGGCTTAAGGCCTCTTCATTAATGAAAGCCTTAAAGAAGCATGTGAAGGGTGTAAGAGGGTGGCTTGAGAAGGTGGACTTGAGAAAGGAATCTTGAGATTCCTTGACTTTCTCAAGTGGGTGGAGTTGTTAATCATTCCCTAATGGAATGTGACAATATTAG
The DNA here is from genome assembly GCA_018584345.1 of Thuja plicata. Lineage (NCBI taxonomy): Eukaryota > Viridiplantae > Streptophyta > Pinopsida > Cupressales > Cupressaceae > Thuja > Thuja plicata. Next base: position 1,124,498 of record MU223676.1, on the reverse strand, counting down.
GAAGTGGGTTAGGGTAGAATTAGGATTAGGATTAGATTAGCAAGGGTGGAATGGGTTGAAATGGGTTAGAACCCAGGGTAGAAGTGGTTGAGATAGGTTAGGTTGAGGTTTAAGGGAATATTAACTCAATGAATTAAAATTATTTAATTCATTTAAAAATATAGGAATTAATTATTTAAGCATTTTATTGCTTTTTAATAATTAAGGGGACTATAGCCATTTTAATTAAATTAAATAGGCTAGAGGAATGGGTTATGCAAGTGGGTAATTGATATAGGGATTTATTTAATTCCTTTATAATTAAATACTATAGCCATGTTTGTATTTGGTTTGATTTAAAATGGATTGAATTGATTTGAATTATATGGCTATAATAGTTAATATAATTCAGTGATAAAATCACTTAGGACATTAAATTGATTCGAAGAATTATGCCAAGCAGTAACAGGGTCATTTGGACATAATCGAGGGTATGATCACACTTATGGCAAATAGGGTCCATAGTTGGAATAGACCAATTTCAGGTGGTTAGACATATGTGTGTATATATACATGTGTTTATATATACATACAAGTATATATATAGTACACACACACACACACACACAAGCAATACAATATACATTATTGACACAAAAATGAGAATGCATTTCCGTTCCCAAAATAATACTCTCAATTCCAATTCCAGGTCTGAAGGGGGAATTGTGGAATGCTCAAAATGACCCAAAATTAGAATTCGCATAACCCTATTCCAATTTTTAATTTTGGAACCAAACAGGGAATTGAACATTTTGGGAATTTGGAAATGTCGATTCCTGGTCAATTCCGAAAAACAAATGGGCCCTAAAAGATTTCAAGACATAAAAGATAAATTCTCTAAATATTTATAGTAATATTTTATTCTAATTTTATAATATTTCTATTCCAACTATTCACAATAATAGAAACCTAAAAGATTTCAAGACAAAATGAAAAATTGAAAAAGTTTGAAAGCAACTTGATAGACAAAATAAAACAACTAAAAATAGTCACTAATAAAATATCTTTTAAAAAAATTAAAATATTTGAAAGACAATATTTTATAAATATGAATTTTTCCTAAATTAACTTTGAAAAATTGGAAAGAAAAATATAAATCAATAATATTAAAATAAATTTATATCAAAATTATTATATTAATAAAAAATTAAAATAAAAAATATTAAAGATTATATATTAATAATTAATTAGAAAAAATAAGTAATTAAAAATTTAATAATTTAATTACTTATAAATTATAGTAGAATATTATTCTTGGAAAATAAAGAGACATTACCCTTCCAATACAAAGCTTGCATCATAAACGAGAAAAAAGTGAAGGGAAGAAAAACTTACCTGTCATTCCTTGTCAGATTACTGCGTGTGCAGCTAGAAAATCGCAGGAGTGCGGATTGATTTGATTGCTTTGGCTAGGTGAAAATATTAGGCCCCTTAGCCATTGCCAATTAACCCGTACTCCTCCTGCGACTTTCCAGCTCCACACACACTATTCTGACAAGGAATGACAGATACATTTTTCTTCACTTCACTTTTACTCTTTTATGATGAGAGCTTTATATTGGACTTAGGGCAATGTAAAAATTGTCTCTCTTTATTTTACAATAACTTATTCCTTTAAAATTTATAATTAATTAAATTATTAGATTTTCAATTAGTTATGTTTTCTAATTAATTATTAAGATATAAAATTTATTATTTATTATTTTGTATTTTTTATTAATATAATAATTTTGGTATAAATTTGTTTCATTTATTTTAATATTATTTATTTATATTTATTTTCAAAATTTTAAACGGAAAACTCATATTTATAAAATATTCTTGTTTCAAGATATTTTAATTTTTTTAAAGATATTTAATTATCACTATTTTTAATTATTTTATTTTGTGTGTAATCACCACTTTAAATCAATAAGATAATCAACCTTTATTAGAAACAAACAACATAAATATATGAAGAAATTTTTAAAAAATAAACCATCCTGAAAACAAAATTTAATAAATATAAGGAGGAAATTAAAAAAAAATCTACATTAATATTAGAATTAACACATAAATTTTTTATTTAGATTTCAATTGATTGGACATAAACAACATTGAAAATTTTAAATCTATTTATGATATAAAATTATTAGTATTTTAAAAATCAAAATTACACTTTTTATATTAATTTACAATATACTTCAAAAAGTGAATATCTCAACATAATAAAAGATAAATTCTCTAAATATGTATAGTAATATTTGATTCCAATTTTGTAATATTTTGATTCCAATTTTGTAATATTTGTATTCCAACTATTTCCAATTATAGAAACCTAAAAGATTTCAAGACAAAATGAAAAAAATTGAAAAAGTTTGAAAACAACTTCTTAGACAAAATAAAACAACTAAACATAGTGAGTAATAAAATATCTTTTAACAAAATTAAAATATTTGAAAGAGAATATTTTATACATCTGAATGTTCCCTAAATTAGCTTTTAAAAATTGAAAAGAAAAATATAAAACAATAATATTAAAATAAATAAATAAAAATTATATCAAAATTGTTATATTAATAAAAAATAAAAATAAAAAATATTAAAGAAAATATATTATTAATTAATTAGAAAAACTAATTAATTAAAAATTTAATAATTTAATTACTTATAAATTATAATAGAATATCATTCTTGTAAAATAAAGAGAGACATTGCCCTTCCAATATAAAGCTCACATCATAAGCCCCTTAGTCATTGCCCTGGGAAATGAGAGCTTTATATTGGACTTAGGACAATGCAAAAATTGTCTCTCTTTATTTTACAATAACTTATTCCATTATAATTTATAATTAACTAAATTATTAAATTTTCAATTAGTTATTTTTTATAATTAATTATTAAGATAGAATATTTATTATTTATTATTTTAAATTTTTCTTAATACAATAATTTTGATATAAATTTATTTTAATATTAGTAATCTCTATTTTTTTCAAATTTTTAAATTGAAAACTCGTATTTATAAAATATTCTCCTTTCAATATATATATATATATATATATATATA
>MU223676.1:1055965-1070303 GCA_018584345.1 Thuja plicata | reverse complement strand
GGTTCATGTCGAAGGTGACTCCCTCATTACAATCCATGCTTGTTCTAGCAGAGTAGTGCATAACCGAAAGCTAGCTTATATTTTTAAACAAGTTTGGAGGTTGATTGACTCTTTTCAAGAGTGTATCTTTTCGCACATTTATCGGGAAGGAAACCAAGTTGCAGATTACCTTTCAAACTTAGGCTGCGACGACATCTCTACGCAGGAGCTTGAAGTGGATAATATTCTCGATGCTCATCCAATTTTGGCAGAAATTATTTATGATGAATCAGTTAAGGCTTGTCAACATCGAGATGATGGCTAAGTTCTCTAGCTCTGGCTTTCCGTCTGCAGATGATGATTAACTTCTCCAGCTCTGGTTTATGGACAGTTTACTTATATTTTCCCAGTTACATTTGGGTGGCCTCTCCTTCTTGCCAGGTAGTCTGGAGGGATTCCTGTATGCTTCTCAAAATCCGTTCTCCTCTCTTCATGCTTTGCGGTTGAATTCCTGGCTAGTTTGTTGTGTTGACTGTGGTTCGGAGCAGGGCCCTTCTTCTGTTTGTTGTGGCTTAGTTTATTGAATTCAGGGTAATGCTCCTGGTATATGCCGCGCACTGTTTGGATTGAATCTTCGCCATTTCATACCCAGTTTTTGAATCATTACTTTATCGTTGGCCTCTATAATCACCTGGTTGTGTGGCAGATTTCACTGAATTATTAGAACGCTCTGGCATGAGGCAAGAAAATCTGCTATACCTTAAAGCTTATTCAGAATCGCTTACATCTTCATTTTAAATTAAAAGAGAGAGCTTGATCTTTTACATTAAACCCTGAAAAGATGTCCATCTATCAGACAAGTTAACGTATGTGTCATTTAAGCTTTCTTCACCATTGTCATCATTTTCAGAGGTTTAGTGATCAAGTAATTGAGTTTTTTGCTGGGATACTTCATGTCAGTCCATCAATGAAACCCCAGAGTTGTTATTCCCATCATGCCTTTCTTGTCACTGATACGAAAGGAGTTGGTAGCATTGTCATTTTTACGCCGGGCCTGTTTTCATTGGCAGAGAATGCTGTTTTGACTGTGGTTTGGGATTCGGCCTTTCCTCTATTTGCGGCTATGCTTTTTGTGCTCAGGGATCTGCTTCTGGTCTCTGCTGTGCTGAGTCTAATGCTTCAGCTTGGGCCGATCCTGATTTCATTGCTGGTTTGGATGCCCTTTCAATTTGGGGGTGGGTACTTTGCTTGTTCTGTTCACCAGGATTCCTTATGATGCAATGTCATACATGCTACTTCTAGTAAGATTTACCCTATTTTGCACCATCACCTTTCTTCGCTTCCGCTCATCCATGGTTGATTTAGTGAAATCGATATTGGATGCTGGTTCTGTAAACCTCTTTGAAGCTTATAGGTCATGATAGACTCGTTGTAGATGTACATAATCTACTTACTAAGCAATGTACTGGACAAGGATACCGGGTTTTCTTCTCTGGTTCTTTCTCGGTTGAGTCCTCGAACCAGAATATTTTTTATCTATATATAGTGGCTAGCCCACGTTGCTTTAAAAAAAAAAAACAAACATTCGAGAAGATGTTGCTTCAAATAAATAAATAAAATAGTAAATCATATCAAAAAAATTTAAAATTTATATTTAACACTAGAGGAGAGAGTCGTCTTCAAGAATATGTAAATTTTTTTCTGAATGGTGTACATTTGATAGGGGAAATTTGGAGGGAGATGAAAACTGTCAATTTTAGATAAGTTCAACTTTGAGCAGTTATAACAAAGAAAATATAGATTGAAAACCAATCTTTCTTCTTTTCTGCACTAGCTATACATTTTATCTATAAGATATTTGCATATACTTATTTGGAGGGAACTAGACCCCAGATTTTCAGCAGTTTTCTATAATGGAAAAATGGACTTCAAAAATTAAAAAAACTATGTACACTCTTGTTCAAAAAAATTTAAAAAAATTATAGACATAAACTTAATCCATTTTTACACATTTCTTTACTTTACATTGTCCTCAAATTCTAAATACAAATGTCACCTTTTATGTCGTTAAAGTTGAACAATTTGCATGTTGTGGTCCTTTTCCTTTATAAAAGTGGGACATAGATTTGTACTTAATACCCTTAGCAATGTTAGCTTCCCTAGCTTTATCTAGGTCTTCATGGGTGACACAATGATTTTTTAGAATATTAGAGGTAATCCTTGATGCTTTCCTCTTATTTTCTGCACTGTATAGGACATAATCAACTTGTCTTGTCTTTTCTCTGTATGTGCTCCATCTAGGCTCGTTTGGATCTTTAAGCGCAGTTAGAAGGACTTGTGCATATCCTTCCAGATTATGTTCATCTACCTCATAACTAAGTGGAAGAATACATTTAGTTCTAGGCTCAACTGCTTCCATGCATGTACAATCTGTTTCCACCATAAAACATATAGTGTCCTTGTATTTGTCAACTATGTTCTCAGGTATTTTGAACCTTTTCTGGGTCTTGATTCTAAATGTCTTGATCTCCATATACATATGATGCTTAAGAGTTCTCTCAAATGTAGCTTTCAATGAAATCTTAGGTAATGTAGGTTTACTTTTGTCTAGGTAAAGGTTAGAAACCTTACCAACAATGTGAAAGTACATGTATATGATTAAAGAACCAAATCTGAATATTTTTCTTTTGTCATGTTTTATAGCTCTAATGTTATCTATCAACTATGCGTGTAAGATCTCACAAAGGTTGTAGTGAGTGATGTCTTTCACTGTCCTTATGGCTGCCAGAACTATAGCTACAGATACACTGTTTAATCTACTTGCGTGCTTAAATTTATATCCGAGAATCATAGAAATGAGCTTAATGTCTTTTTCTTCTATGGGCTCAATGGTCATGCCACACTTATCACTCCTAGACTTACATGCCTGCTCAATTGGTTTCTTTACATATTTTCCAGTGGGAAGAATGGGACCATTTTTAAAGAGTCCAGTCATCTCATGGATGAGATCAGCCATAATGCAAACAGGGATTTCACTAATCCACAATAGATCATCATGAATCCTATTGAGTAAAATCTTAATCCATTCTAATTCATAAAAATCGTGCCCATTCACATACTCAATAATAGGGTTTCCTCAGAGATATGAGAACTCGTTCTTGAATGAAAAATCATGGTTAATCATAGATGCCATAAGCGACATTATGCTATCTTCAAATATAGACTCCTTATAGTAAATGTAAGTGCGAATATCTTCGACATGCACGACTCCTAACAGAGTCTTGGAAAATTCCACTTCAACATCATCTAACACTGACTTGAATGGATTTTTTTAAACACATATACATTCTTTTTAGTGATGTCAAAGACTACTGAAGTTGCCATTACTTACTTTTTGATCACTAAAATAGGGTTCCAAGGAAATTCGGAAATGACGCATACATGCTAGGGTTCCATTACAACTTCAATTCACTTTGCTGATTAAACAATGGTGATCCTTCAACACTTAGATTCTTAATTCTACTATGCTCTTCAAATTATCGATCTCAAATGTAGAAGTGAATATAATAGATATTTTGGTGACTTATAAATTGAATTTCTATAATTAATGCTCGTTGCCATAGCATGGTTTTCAACTTTGAATTTCAAACTCAGTTCCTATTGTAATAAAAGTTGTGAGCTCTTGCATACTACTTCAATTTGTAACCAGGTACATAAAACCATAGGTGCATACTCAGAGGTGAGTATACCAGCCATGGAGGGGTGTAGAGCTTGTCTAGCTCCCCCTATGACCATGACGATCATTTATCAAGAAATGGAAGGTGCGTCCATTACAGATGCATCTACCATTTCGTTAACACAATCATCTTTCTTTACTTCAACCCAAATCTTTCTTCAATCTTGTGTAGCTTTCACAAACTTAACGTCTCTATATTCTTCAAATAGTGATCCTTGAGACTTACTAGGGATTTCTTGTTTTTGCACTCTAGATCTACAAAACTTTGAGATATGTCCAACCTTGTTGCAAGAGTAACAAATGACTAGAGGATTGTTGATATGAGTTACCATACTGCACTGTTAGCTGTGTGTCCATTGTAATTTCATATATGATATGTAATTTTATGAGAACTTTGTTGTCGTTGATTTCTCTAATTGTACTGAGTCTTACTTCTTTGATTTTGTTGTGTCTGACTTCTTTGATTTGATCTACAATGTATAGCTCTATGACTAAATTTATTGCATGAATAACAATATCCATTGAAAGGTATTACCTCTTTACAATCTCTTTCTATATGTCCTTGCTTGTTATAGGTATAACAAGTTTAGTTGACTGTCTTGCGTTCATCCTTAGGTGGTTCTTCTTTAGTGTGATTTTCAGTCTTCTTAGCTTCCATAGATTCTTCTTTTGATTTATTTATTTCTTGCATTGCATTGATTTGAATTTGTGCTTAATTATATCCAATACCAGTGGTATCACCTCTTATCTTCTGTGCATAAATATGTGATTGTATTAGATCAAAACTTGTGTTTAATTTATCAATATGATTCTTGACTTCTGTCAACTCAGATTCTATCTTTCTCTTGATGTTCTCCAACTCCAAGATTTTCAGGTTTGCTTGCATAAGTTCTTCATCTAGTTGTTTGTTTTCTTTAGTCTTTTCTTCAAGAGCTGTCTGGTTATAAGTTATTTGTTCATTCAAATATTCAATTTGATCCTTTAGAGACATGTTTTCTTCTTTCATATTTTTGACCATTTTTCCCAAATCATTCGTTGAACAATCTTTTAAATCTTTTCTCAGTTTCTTGATGAACACTTCTGAGCCATTGACTTTCAATTTTAGTTCTTCATTTTCTTTTTCAGTTCTGTCAAGATCTTCAAAAGTGGCTTAAATATTTTTCCCCAGATGTTTCACTTCTACTGAATATATGATCTCCTCAAGTGGTTAAACTTCTCTTAGAGGACCAAAGCTCTAATACCAATTGTTAAGAATGGGAACACTGGGGGGGTGAATCAATGTTCAACAATTAATAATAATTCAGCAATTTGAACTTTAGCCCAATAGAATAGATAAAAGAATTAATAATAAAAGAACATGAACCATAACACATAACACAAGATATCTTTACGGGGAAACCTTGGCCAGAGGAAAACCCTAGTGGGAATAAGTACCCACAAATAATTGCACTACTCTTATGAACTTGTTAGAGTTCCTTTGCCCTGTTAGGAGCAGTCATTACAATGCTAAGTACAATGACTCTATTAGGAGTCTTACAAACCATATTAAAGGTGGATGGCACACTACCAGAGCTCACTTCTCAATAATAAGAAGGCTATAACCTTTTGATAACATATACACACAATGTCTAAAAGGTGAACTGTTGCTTATGACATCATTTTCTGATCACTTCCTTTTGTGTGCTAAAGCTCTAACCTCTAGTAGACCTCTATCTCATACTGATTAAATACATACTTCTCTTGTATATATATCTTTTTCTATATTTCATATGTCATTTTCATCAATACAAAAATGCATATCAAATATATATACATGCTTTAATAGACGCGACCGAAACTAAGACTCAGTCGACCCAAAATCAACATACACAACACTTCCAAATTAATTGGCTGAAGCCTATCTACATGAATGATAATAAAATTATTACAAACATATTACAATAGGCGCATATAAATTACAAAATAAATTAATACACGCTAAACAAAAACTGTAGTTGGCTCCATGCTTTGTTCACTGAACTGCTAGTGTCACTTAGACTTGCTGTAACTTCACCATATTGACATATCTAAACATGTGCATATAGACTTAACATAAAAATGTATCAAAAATATTATATCAAAAGGCACATACCATGACTCAATCATACTCACGTTCACTGGTTCTCTAATCAATGGGTATATCTTTGTCTGCGTTGTCTTCTATACTTAGCCAAATTATTATCTTCAAAGGTTATGAGTTGACTATCAAAACTCCCTATGACTTTTTTTCCATAATGAAAACATAAAGCTAGTCATATATACACTTTAAAGTCAACTTATCAACAGAATACTGGAGATTTCACTAGCGTTGTCGGGTTGTGAAACAATCTCATGACAGATCTTTTAATGGGGTTCTTCACATGTGGAATTCTTGATTAGACTGACCTTTTTCTTCTTTTCATTTTTGAGCTTGGAGGCTCTTCAAGTAGTTGCCATCGTTTCATAATTTAGGGATTTTTCATGTAAAAATAAAATGAAGTTCTTCATGAATATTGTTACTTACATCAATCTTCTATGACTATTGGGAATCTTTCTAAGTGATGTGAGAAGGTTTGAAGTAGCTCTGTAATCTAGTCACGTCATGCTCTGGTTTCTCTCTGCTTCTTCACTCAAATGGCTTTGTGAACAATGAGCTCTTCTGTGGACTATTTGTATACTTTTTCCCTAAGTCATGTCATAAATGCTCACCCACTTCTTGATATTCGAAGGAGTCATCAAGTAGCATACATACTTCATTCTCAGTGAGAACGTGATGCTCGGGCTAGGTGTCAGCTTATTTGACTATTTACTAATGGATCTCAGTATATGGCAAAGACACCATTGTCTTTGTACATGGTTATCGATGGAGCTCGATTTACACTAGCAACTTGGCTTTTTATGTGTTAACTGATGATGCTCAGTAAGTATAGGAAATGTAGCTTTGTATGTACACCAATGATTTTTGGTAATCATTGACTAATGAGATTTATTTCATAGAATCATAACAATTAATACCATAGTGCATCTTTAATTATGCTAGTTTAGCATTTCATCAATGTATAATGGAACTGATGCAAAATATAACTTGGTATAATGCAGTTCCATACTTACTTGTTCTACTTAGGTGGGGGTGGTGATGTCACCAAATCCATTGGATAATGTGTCACCATTTGCATTGCTTGATCTAGCTTCATCAGAGGTTGTAGCTTTCCTCCACATTTTGTTTCTTATCTTCGTAAAGTCTTCAATTGTGTTTCATTGGAAAAAGTACTTGTCTCTGTCTTTCAGTCTCTACAGTATTTTCTTAGATGACCAACTTTATGATAGTGTAGACATGCCATTCTGGGGTTAGTCCAGCTCCTAGACTTTCTCATCCATTGTCTCCTACATTTTGCATCTATATGTCCAAATCTTCTACATGCTATGCAGTTTCATTTTCTTTAGGCTTCCATACTTTCCTTTTCTTCTTCCTGAATTCAAGAGATGTGCACCCATACATTTTTCAAGTAGGAGAGTATTTGTCCATGTAGGTTTCCTTCTTTGGTTGTTTCACCTAAGATTTACATTCATATGCTTTATGTCCTTTCTTTTTACATTTATAACAAATTCCTTTGAATGAAGGTGTGGTTTTAGGAATACCTTTTATTTTTCTCCTGTAGGCTTTTGATGTGTGGTCTGGTTTTCCATAGTGATTGCGTGACTTCTTTATTGGTCTTGGATTTTCATAGACATTCTTTGGATCAGCTTGGTATGGTGTTTCTTTATTCTCGGTATACCCTAGTCTGGTATTGTTCTTGACTCTTCTTTTTCCATCCAGAAAATCATCCATACTTTCGGTGCCTTCTTCAGCTCTCTTGATCATGTCATTATGTTGTTGTTGAATTCTCACTTCATGCTTCAATTTTTCATTTTATTCTCATAGCTCACCGATAGCTTCTATTCTTTCAATGAGTTCTAAGTTCATTTTGTTTTCCTCCTGACTCATAATAATAATCGGATTGGTGATCTCATGATGGTGTTTTGTAAGTCTTTGTATTTCTGACTCTTTCTGTTGCCTCTTTTCAGTAATCTTCCTCCTAACATCAATAGCTAATGTTCTTTATTGCTCATCTTTTCTAGCATTTTTCATGACATCAATCATTCTGACCATCTTTGTCTCTTGACCGATTTGTAGAGATTTTACTTGTCCAGCCAAATTTTGATTGATTTCATTTATACTTGTGATGATTTCTTCTCATGTGTTTGATGCTCTGCTAGTTGTAGATCCTAAAGACTAAAATAGATCTGGTATCTCTTCCTCATGATAGTCTATTTCATTACAACGAGATGCCATAATCTTTCTTTCATCCAAAAACTATCTCATCTTTATTCTAGCTTCTTTATATTGTTCCTAGAAGATCTGTATCTCTAATTTCTGATCCCCAATATTCTTGTCTAACTTGATTCTAGCTTCTTTATATTGTCTAATTTTTTATTCTCTATATTAAGTCTTTAAACTTTTTCAATAAAGGGATCTAGCTCTGATACCAATTATTGGAAATAATGGAATGGTGTACTAAGAGGAGAGGGGTGAATCAGTACCCTCAAAACTTTTATCAATTATCCTTTATCCTTTTAGTAATCAATACATTGTATTATAATTCATATCTTCTATTCAATCTTTGTGTATGTAACATCAATTCATAATTTAATAAGCATATTAAAAATTCATAGAAGAATTCATGAAATATATAGACACATGACACAAGATTTGGTAATGCGGAAAATCCCTCTTAGAAGGTAAAAATTATGGTGGGGATGAAACCCACAAAGCTTCACTATCTACAGAATGGAAGGGGTCGGTTAAGGCTTACAATTTGATCACTTCTGATGATCTACCCTGTTAGGATTATTATGTGGAGACTGGTTAAGGTCTACTCTGTTAAGAGCTTTAGAACCACTTTTTAGTGTGCATTCAGTTAAGAGATTTACACATAAGGATTGTTAAATCCACCTTTCTTGAAAGGATTTCTTCTATTTTCGATACTTGTTATAATGTAGACAAAAATATTTAGCGACCTGAGTGTATGGAATATGTCATTTTTGATTACAAATCCATTAAATATTATAATTATAATGTATCACCTAATGTGATTGATCAATACCTATGTTGCTCGGTAGCCTTGAATCTAGTTCTTGATAACCTAATTCATCTTTTGTTATTCTTGCTTGAAAACCTTAGTATAATCCCCAGATTTTCTCCTTGGCTACTATCATCCTCACATCCATCTCAAAATGAATGATTACATATCTATTTATACAATAAATTGACCTATTTTAGTTTCACGCATTACAAAGATAACTCTATGATAAAAGGTTTACAACTTGACCTTGATCTCCTAGTTTGCATGTTTTCAATCAGTTAGACTGATTAAAACAATTACAATTACATTTCTTTTCCCTCAAGAAAGCATTTTTTAAATCAAATCATAATGCTAAATATAAAACATAAGTGTTTTATCTGACATGGAAGTCAGATCCACTTTTCTTAGGATTTAACATACTTTCGGTGTCTGATGCTTGGGTTTCTCTATTGTTAGTCTGTTGGTGTTCCTACGTTGAACTATCCATTGAGTTCCCTTTCTTGGTTGGGTTCCTCTGGTTTTCTACTCTGTCGATTTGCACTTCTACATTTTCGGGTTGAACTATGCAAATTGTGTCGGGTTTACTCTTGTGATCTATCGTGTTGGATTTCTCTTAACCTTAGCACTTTCGGTTACCTTTGTTATTTGTACTTTCAATTTGTACAAAAATTCTATCTTTTGGTGTAGGAGTTACCAATGGTTCATAACATGTTTTCCCTTTATATATACTACTAGCAAAATAATGTCTTCACAAATTGTTTTGATTATTTGGCAGCTAGATTCTAAGATATGAAAATAGGAAGGAAAACATGAACCTCGTGTTCCCTCGGGCTTGAAATTAGTTTTAAGATGTTTTTCGTGAGACTTAAGGTACAAAAAAATATGTATGTACCATTTTCTCTCATGAAGATAGAGAGAAAACATAAAACATCATGAGACACTGGAGTAATAAAATAAGCTGAGGAATGTGCACCCTTCCCTCAAATTTGTTAACATTTTCAAGGTGAATGTCGAGGGATTGGGGGATATAAAAAAATTCAAAATTTTTAACCATCCCACATTCCTTCAGGTTTCAATTCAATCCCAAGATTATCGTATGTAAAAGACTAAAGTAAGGAATGAGCTCCACATTCCCTCATAATATTGGAAGAATGTGTGCAAAGCATTGGCAGATTACAAGATGTGAATATATTTAAGATCAAACTAAACCATGCATTCCCTCACTACCAGAGAAAAACAATAAGGAGTAAATTCTTCAATGCAATTTAAAACTTCCTATGTTTTGTTTCTGCCACTTTCTTTGTTTTTTAGGTCAGGTACATTTTGTAATTGTTCAATCTATGTAAGATTTCTCTAGCTCAGTAACATAAAACACTTATGTGTAATTAATTTTCTACATTTTAATATATATGTTTAGGATAAGTTCTTTTATCAAAAGGAAAAAAAATAAAAAAATTTCATTGCTACGTGCATATTCAATGTCCAAAAATGATAAGAATTTAGAACTTTTCACCTTAAATAATGTATCTAATAATATAGGATACAATATATTTTAGGACTCAAGCAAACACGTGAATACTTTTTTTGATGAATAAGGCATTCCCTATTAAATTAAAATATTAAAGCAAATATTCACAAAAAAAGCCAAGGGAAATGAGATCATCCCGCAAGAGTCACACGACCAACTACTGGAAAGAAAAATAACTATTCTTAAAAAAAAATCCCCAGGCACCCAAATTTGTACTGGTTGAGGGAGGTGGATCATAACTGTCATATTTTTAACCCCAGATAATTGTAATTTTACCCTAGAACTCTAGCCACTATACATGGGGGATTACTCCAATGGTTCAAAAGCTCTTATAGTTGGGCCACCTCAAGCACCACCTTGTTATCCTATACTTGTATCTGCATCATCACATTATTGCATATGCAAGCTCTAGTGTACATAGATACACTTATATCAAGAAATATGTGAGTTAAAACAACAACATTTATATCTTTCCAAAGATTAAATAGAATATCCATCTTGAAAGAATGCCAAATATTAGTGTATTTGTAGGGATCCTCGGAAAATCACCCAAAAAAATCATATGCAAAGAAAAAGGCTCAGGATGAAATGGTTTGAAAAAAATCATGAATCCAGCTCCAGTATTGTTGAGCTCTTCCACAAAACCATAAAATATGAAGAAAGGTCTTTGGTTGCCCACAAAAGGGACACCTAGGATCATAAAATCTCAAATGCTTGTGCAGAAAACCCAGGGGAAAGCCTGAAAAAGAACACATTAAGTAAAAGGTGCAGTATTCGGCTTAGTAATGGCGGTCCAAATAGTGTGAAATCTTAGAGTCTAGTTCTCCTAAGAAGATTGCAAGTGCCAACATTGGTTGAGAGTGGTGACCATGGGAAAATGAAGCACCAACTAGTGGTATCCCATGTTTGGCTTATAGCTTGAAATAGGATTACAAGGATACCATTTCCAATCCTTACCTCATGGCTTAACAGGTTGAACACCCAACTTGTGAAGCATGTGAGGAGGCAAGGCAGAAATAAGAAAGTCAAAAGTTTTTCGATATGGGAGAGACATAAAAAGATGAACTTGCATGTAATCCACCATTTTGAAACATGTGGATACTTTGATTTCACTCAGTCACAAACATTTTTATGTTTTCAAAGTCATGTATGATATGTCTGATAGAGATTTTTAAAAAATATGTGTTCTTATATTATAAATATTTCCATGACACATGTGGCTAATGAGACCTAATCATATCAAGGAAAATGTGAGACACGTTAGAATTTTGAGGAATCTTATCCTCTCTAACTATCTTCTTACTTTTATTAAAAATTTGTATGGGAATAGTTAATTTTACATTTTGTCCCTTTTTGGAGGAAGGGCGGGATTGATAATTTTATTGTATATGGATAGTTCATTATGTACTGATTCCAAAAAAAATTAATTTATACCTATAGATAGTGGACTAGGTCTCAATCCATAGGAGAGGTACTATTTTGCATAGTGGAGCATGTCCTAATATGCACCTAAAATATTATATAAATTTACTATACATATTTGAGTTGACGCAAGGAGGGTAAGGATCCGATGCCCAAGACACTCCCAACCACCTAACCACCTTGCAGAACCAATGCAGAAGCCGAACAACATAGTGAGAGAAGAAAAATCAGAGATCCTTTGTCATTAATTCATCAAACTCATTACATGTCAGACCATAAGGCATTCCCATTTTTGGCCATATATTCAATACATTACAATAAGATCTTCAAACAATAGAGATCACAAACCTTCGATCTCAATATCTTAACATTTTCTTTCTTTCTCTACGAATGATACCTAAACTAAGAACATACAAATGAATATATACAACATTCCACCAAATAGGTCAGCGCTCAAATCCATAATACAAACCCAACTTTAGGTCCAGACATATCCCAATGAGAGACCCCACATTAATTAAGCTATCAAAATTAACTGAAGAAGTCGGTCAAAGATCCAAGTCCCAAAATAAGAATCTCGGGAAAAGAATGACCGAGTGATAGAGAGACTTGGGAAAAGAACACCCTGAGCAATAGGAAAATAGAACCCAAGTGTCAGAAGAGAAACCTGAGAAACACACTACAACATTTGGGGTCAAATTTTGATGCCAATTTGCGACGGTGCTACCATTTGTGTGTGATTTTTGTGTTTTTTTTTCCAAGTGCCCCCGATGCTATCATAATAGTGATGATACCATTGTAATTGTGACACTCTCTTGATTATAAACAAAAATAAAATAAAAATAAAGGCTCATTTGTGATCGATCTGTGGCATGCGAGCGGAAGAGGGCCCTAATGATGAGCTTGGGTTTTCCTGGTAACACAATCGTGCTCAACTACTTTCCAAGGATATGTCACCCATGATTTAGTTCATCGCAAGGTGAGTAAAAATCTCCAATACCCATTTGATTTTGAAAATCCACAGTAATAAGAAAATGTTTGATTTTATTCTTTTGTTATGTATTAGGCATTGTGATCAAGATGTGGCATGTGAGCGGAAGAGGCCCCTAATGATGAGCTTGGTATTTCTTGGTAATTCATTTCTCTAATGAATTGAAATAGCTAGTGACTAATGGAACCTCTTGTCAGCTTTCTGTGAAATACTCATTTGGCCAAGGGCTCCCAAATACATCATAACCTAAACCTGTACTACCAATTAACCAACCCGCAATGAATAGAGAAGGTATAGTAATGCTATGGATAGCCCAACACAACCACTCAGCTACTTGTCGAGGATATGTCACCCATGATTTAGTTCATCACAAGGTGAGTAAAAATCTCCAAAACCCATTTGATTTTGCAAATCCGCAGTTATAAGAAACCATTTGATTTTCTTCTATTGTTCTGTATTAGGCATCTCTATATGTATATTATTAATATCAGACTCGTTGTATTGACATATATACATACATTTGGCTTCATAAAAGTGAGCACATATATGCACAAGATATAGGCATGGGTGACAATTATCCTATGCCTCAGAGGATCATAAATCGGCTTGTCCTTGTGGATGCCATGAATCCCTTGAATATCCCTCTGAGCATGTATAAATCTCTTTGCTTCATGTTGTCCATGGGATCCCATATTCTCATCAACAAATAATGTATCTCTAGGAGCCCCTCAAAGCCATAGATATTCATTCCCTTGTTTGGATAAACCCTGGTGATTTACAGTTGGATTGAAGGAAAACCCATTACCAGGGATGTTATTGGGAAAATTTTGGACAAATACAATATTTTAACAACTCTTAAATACATTTGATGAGGGACAGTGCACAAGTATTCTATCATTTTAAATAAAAAAAGTTGCAAGGAATTTAGGAACGTCACAATGTGGGAGAAATGGGATCATGTCCAAGTTTTTGTCAAAAGGGTAGGGACCTATGTCTTCCAAGGTGTATTTCTTTGTGGAAGTACCTCTTTGCCTATCTTGAATTTAATGTGTGAGTGTTGCAAGGGGAATTTTTTCATCTTCTCTTGCTTTCAATTGAGATACATCAAATTTGTGAGGTAATGTGACACCTTAATGAGCCAACATAAGGAATTATCTTTCCTTATCGAATTCTAGGACCCTTTTCATGAACTTGTGGAATTTGGGGTAATTTTGAGCCTCTTTAAACATTTCATCAATTAGTTCTTGATTTTATTGTTCCATTCAATATTGTTTGATAAAAAAGATTTTTTTTATCATCCATGGTTTCTTGTATTTGAGGGGTTTCTTGTGCTTGGTGTGTTTGTATTTATTTCAATTTTTCAGCTCTTGTGTGGATAGGCATGCAAATGATCCAAATGTGACAATTTTGATTGCAAATGTTAGTTTTGATGTGTTTGACAAAGACAAATAGGAATTTAGATGCATTCCTATTTATTAGGCTATGTAAATCAATATTTTAAGTCAAGATTTGGGGTTGAGGATGATGTATCCTGATATTAA
>MU223676.1:1020316-1041177 GCA_018584345.1 Thuja plicata | reverse complement strand
TGGATCAATGTATTTTGCCTACTTATTCATTATGTTGGCATACTTATTCATTATTTTCATTATTGTTACTGACTAGTTGTTGAGTTTGTGATCTCTTTCTCCCTTGGGAATGCTTGTCAAGTAGAAATAGGAGGATATGTACCATCTATCTTTCTTGAAGACTCTTTATCAAAAGGGAATCAATGTCCTTTATCTTCAATCGAATAAGGGTTGCAAAAGGTTTCTTTGTATCCAATGCGTATAGAAATTAAGTGGTATACCCAAACGATGAAAATTATCTTTTGCACCCTCAATTTCAATGAAGAGAGAAATGCCATTGATACCCTTTGGATAAAGAAGCTTCAGAACATAAATATGACATCCTACCATTACTACTAGATAAGCATTTCCAAGGGATAATAGATGCTCTATCCTACCATAAACACATGTGCATTACTTATCATAGCCTTAACACAAGATTAATCTCATGAGGTTGTAGTGGACCCAATTGATCTAGATTGACCAATAACAACTTCCACTTTCTACTTTGAAAAAGTACCATATCTCTCTCTTCAAGGGTGGGTTATTCATTACTACCATGTCATGTTGTATTCAATTATATGTAGCTCTAAGTGTTTATTGTCTACTATGCAATCTTTAGCATATGTATAAGGTGACTCATGTGACTTATGTAAATCTTTAGAGAGAAATGCCATTGATACCCTTTGGATAAAGAGGATTCATACCACTTCTACCATCCTTTAAAAGACTGGTTTTAAAGTTAAACTTGAACTACGATGTCTTTGCGAGTTACGTAGGAAAGGCCATCTATGATGAGCCCCTGAGGCATTAGGTCTAGCCCTTAGGTCTTGTACTTTTGATTTATTTCTTTATCTTGCCACCCCTTACCAATATTTTACATATTTTGCATCTCTTTACGAAATTAGTTTTAAATGCCTTATGAAATATAGTTGTAGGTAGTTATCTCTTCTATAATGATGGAGGAGTCAAAGGTAATGAATGGTCAATGAGGTTTCTGCTATTAGATCATACATTAATAGACTTACTATTTTGAATTTGAGCTCGGGCATCATGCAATCTTATTGTTGTCATTGTATGCTTGCTGCTGTTGTGCACCATATATTTTTTTATACACTGTTTATTTCATTGAGACCATGAACTTGGCATTTGTAATGTATTTTTTGTTATTGGATCAATGTATTTTGCCCACTTATTCATTATATTGGCATACTTATTCATTATTTTCATTATTGTTACTGATTAGTTGTTGAGTTTGTGATCTCTTTCTCCCTTGGGAATGCTTTTCAAGTAGAAATAGTAGGATATATACCATCTATATTTCTTGAAGACTCTTTACCAAAAGGGGATCAATTTCCTTTATCTTCAATAGAATAAGGGGTGCAGAAGGTTTCTTTGCATCGATTGGGTATAGAAATTGAGTGGTATACCCAAATGATACAAAGTATCTTTTGCACCCTCAATTTTAGTGAAGAGAGAAATGCCATTGATACCCTTTGGATAAAGAAGCTTCAAAACATAAATATGACATCCTACCTTTACTACTAGAAAATCATTTCCAAGGGATCATAGATGTGCTATCCTACCACAAACACGTGAATGTTCCTTATCATAGCCTTAACAGAAGCTCAATCTCATGAGGTTTTACTAGACCCAATTGATCTAGATTGACCAATAACAACTTCCACTTTCTACATTGAAAAGCTACCATATCTCTCTCTTCAAAGGTGGGTTATTCATTACTACCATGTCATGTTGTATTCAGTTGTACATAGCTCTAATTGTTTATTGTCTACTATACAATATTTAGCATATGTATTAGGTGACTCATGTGACTTATGTAAATCTTTAGAGAGAAATTCCATTGATACCCTTTGTATAAAGAGTATTGATACCACTTATACCATCCTTTAAATGACTGGTTTTAAAGTTAAACCTGAACTATGATGTCTCTGCGAGTTACGTAGGCAAGGCCATCTATGATGAGCCCCCAAGGCATTTGGTCTAGCCCTTAGGTCTTGTACTTTTGAGTTCTTCCCTAATCTTGCCACCCCTTACAAATATTTTACATATTTTGCATCTCTTTATGAAACTAGTTTTAAATACCTTATTATTGATTTAGCTAAGTTGTTGATGTAGCTTATCTTACGATCTTGTATATAATAAACTATGAATTTTATATCATGCATCTAGTTGTGTAGCCATATATGCAGGTGCAAGAAATAGAGAGGCAAGGAGAATATGATACACAAGCAAGAAAGAGAAATTCAGGTATGCAGTTGCAAGTCATGTTGGTTATTTGGATGAACTAATTTGGTAATACCAATTGTTTTATATTTATTTGGCCAACCGCTAATGAAATTATCCCAAATAAAGCACATGAAATCATGGTTCCAAAATAAGTAAAACCACAATTACTGAAAAATAGGGACACTAGGACACTAAACTCTTAAAAACTCTAAAGCGACACTAAAAAAATGTATGCGACATCAAGCCATTGGCAATTGCTGACGGCTCGACATCGCATGTATAGAAATTGTCACACGTTTGTCCTAATTTTGACACTCATTATGTGACATCTAGATGTCGTAATTACGACAGATAAAATGTAATGATAGCATGATAAACATTATAGTCATCTCATATTGTGACACCTAGACATCAATTTTTGTAGACGTGCGATGAATTTTCTATTCATGCAATGTCGGGCTGTCATAAATTACTGACGGTTCGACGTTGCATGTATAGCAAATTTGTCGCACATCTGAAAAAGTGACAGATAACATGCGACGCTTATGTATCGTAATGGTAATAGATAAAATGCGACGTCTAGGTGTTGTAATATTGATAGCTAAAATATGTAACGACAGCATGGTAACCATCATAACTAACTCGTATTGCGATAGTTAGTACCATCGCAATAACGATAGACGATACAGCCATTGTTAATTCTAACACCAAAATTGCAACACTGGTCTTTGTCACTAGGCCGATGGGCCAGTGTCAGAAAAGTGATGCATAGCCATCGAAAAGAGGGCTCAAATTTACTAGTGACAGGAGACCCATCAGTAAAGCATGACCGAGAAAAAGGAAAACAAGCATGCCCGAGAGACAAAACCCAAGCAACAGAGATAGGCATGCCTGAGCAACAAAACCTGAGCAATAGGGACAAGAATGCTCAAGAAATAAAACCTGAGCAACAAAGAAAAAATTAAAGAGCTATAAGCAAATGTATTTTTAGTTGTGCAGGATCACCAATGACCCAAGATGCTCCTGCATTAGACACTTTGGGTTAAAACAAATGATTCCCTGAATCATGTATTAGGTCCAACTTGAAATGAATCCAACTTAGATTGAGAAATCCAAGATGAGTCCTCAATCAATCTATTCTTCCACTTCACCAGATACTCCATGTGTTCTTTTCCTTTGGTGCTTCTACCAATTCTTTGTTTCAAAATATTTTCAACTTCCTCTATCTGCTTCTTAGGATAATCACTTGGTATTGTCACTTCTTCATCAGGTTCATGGTATTCGTACAAGTCTGAAATATTGAATATAGGTGATATATACATGTCATCAGGTAATTCAACTTCATAAGAATTTCCACTGTCAACTCGTCTCAATATTTTTCAAGGACCAAATTTCTTCATTTTTAGTTTACCATATGTTCCAATAGGAAATATTCCTTTCTTCAGACGAACCATTACAACATCACCAACTTCAAATTTTTTATGTCTTCTTGATCTATATTCATTGTCTTTGTATTTATGATTACTTTTCTACAACTTTTGTTTTACATCATCATGTAATGTTTTCATAAATTTTGCAAATTCCTCTGCTTCATCACTTATTTTCTCTTCCCCAACAATATCTCTCAAGTTTGATATACCTCTCAGTTGTGTGCCATGAACAATGTCAAATGGTTTCTTTCCAGTACTTCTATTCACTAAATTATTGTATACAAACTCTACTTGTGCCAACATCAAATCCTAATTGTCTTGTGTCTCCAACTAAGCATCTCAATACCCAAACTTTGGTTTACAACCTCTGTTTGCCCATCAGTGTTTGAATGAAATTTAGAACTAAAATTCAACTCAATATTCAACTTCTTCCAAATTTTTCTCCAAAAATAACTTACAAATTTATTGTCTCAGTCAGAGATGATACTCTTTGGTAATCCATGCAATCTGACAATTTCTGTAAAGAAAAGATCTGCTATGTGTACTACATCTGATGTTTTCATACATGGTATGAAATGTGTCATCTTAGAAAATCTATCCACAAAAATAAATATGGAATCATTACCTCTTGATGTCCTAGGTAGGCCAAGAACAAAATCTATGCGGATATCACTCCAAGGTTTCTCAGGAACTGTATTAGGTGTATACAAACCAATATTCTGACTTACTCCTTTTTAAACTTGACAAACTCCACAACTATTTACAAATTTATTAATATCCTTATACAACTAAGGAAAAAAATACATCTCCTTAAGCAAGCTCAATGTTTAATCAATACCAAAATGTCCAGCCAATCCACTGCTATGTTTCTCCTTAGTCAAATTTATTCTCATTGAACCTCTCAGTATATACAACTGAATACCTTTGAACAACATATCTTCCTGAATGAAATAATCTTCATACTTACTTGATTGATTTGAATTAGGTTCTCTGCACACTCTCCATTGCTCTAAAAATTCAGTATCACTATCATACAAAGGCTTCATGTCATCAAAACCAAGAACTTCAATTTTCATTTTAGTCAATAAAGATCTTCTTCTACTTAATGCATCAAAAAATCTATTAGAAACTCCACTCTTATGTTTAATCACAAATGTAAAGATCTGCAAATACTCTACCCATTTCATATGTCTCTGTTTCAAATTATTTTGACTACCCAAATATTATAAATCCTTATGATCAGTATACAACATAAATTCATTTGGCATCAAGTAATGTCTCCACTTCTTCATAGCTTGAACAATAGCATAAAACTCTTGATCATAGAAAAAATATTTCCTCTTAGCATCATTCAACTTTTCACTAAAGAAAGCAATAGGTTCACCTTCTCGAGTCAATACAACTCCAATTGCACTTCCACTTGCATCACATTCAACTTGAAATACCTTATTGAAATTAGGTAAGGCTAACACAGGTAATTCAGCAACTTTCAACTTCAAAGTTTCAAAACTTTTATCAGCTCCATGTCTCCATTTGATTAATCTCATCTCCTCTCATTGTTTTGGTCATAGCATTACAAATAGAATTGAAATTTATGATATTAAATTTCTGTAAAAAATGGCCAATCCATGAAATGATCTTCCCTTAGTGACATTTTTAGGTGTAGGCCAATTAATTATAGCTTCAACCTTCTCAGGATCCATCTTCGCACCATCATCTAAAATCACAAATCCCAAATACACAAGCTCCTCTTTCATTAAGGAAGACTTCTTCAAATTTATCAACAACTTTTCCTCTTTTAGTCTCCACAACACTTGCCTTATATGCATCAAATGCTCTTCTCTAGTCTTACTGAATATCTGAATATCATCCAAATATACAATCACACATTTATTCAAGAATTTCTTCAAAACTTCATTCATTAGCCTCATAATTGTACTCGGTGCATTAGTTAAACCAAAAGGCATAACCAACCACTCATACAAACCTTCCCTTGTATTGAAAGAAGTCTTCCATTAATCACCTTCTCTAATTCTGGTATGATGATATCCACTTTTCAAATCAATTTTGTTAAAATATCTTGTTCCACTCAAACAATCCATTATGTCATTAATTCTGGGCATAGGAAACCTGTACTTCACTGTGATTTTGTTTATTGCTTTTGAATCAGTGCACATTCTCCATTCTCCATTCTTCTTAGGTGCCAATACAATTGGTACTACAACTTTGGATGTTTCATCCTCTCCAACTGCAACTTTGCAACCATTTCCTTAGATGCCATATTCTCCGAGCTTCCACTATCAACAATCACCTTCCAAACTTTGTCTGCAACTCAACATCTGGTCCTGAACAAACTTTTCCTGATCGGATCTTTCTTATCCTTCTCAATCCATAGTATTATTCTGATCGTGAGATTACTTTCAGGTTGATTGGATGGTTCCTCTTGCACTAAAGCATTTCTACTGCTGCTACCACCTTTCTTTCTTGGATGTGTACATTAAAAGTATTTATGTCCTTCTTCTCCACAATTGTAAAAATTTACTTGGAACCCTTTTCTACTATATCCACCTCTGGAATAATTACCTCTTCCTTGGTATGAACTTCTACCTTTCCATTCATTGTTTCCTTTATCTTGAGATGTATCTGAAACTGACTTGTCTATTTTAGATCTACTATTTTCACCATGAGATCTTCTCTTCCTCTAGGGATTCTACCACCTCTACCTCTTTGTCTTTGTTCATATCTTCTATTCAACTTTTCCATAGCTTTTAGGGAAAATTGATATGCCTCCTCAATGCTTTCCATCTTGACCAAATTGATTTCATCTTATATAGAACTCCTCAAGCCATTCAGGTATCTTGTTGTTCTTTCCACCTCATCTTCAACATGTCTAGATTTGATGTCCAATGTATAGAATTATTCAGTATAGTCTTTTACAGATTTATCCTTCTGCTTCAAGCTTTGGATTCTCCTAATTAGGTTAATTTGATAATCAAAAGGTAGAAACTTGCCTTTAAACTTGTTTACCATCTTATCCCATACCTTGATTTTGTCTCTACATTTCTTCTTTTGATCCAATTGTGGATGTTCCCACCATAAGGATGCACGACCTTTCAACTTTGTGCTTGCAATATTCACCTTCTTATCCTCTGCTACATTCTCACATTCAAAGTACTTTTCCATCTCAGTTATCCAACCAATTAATTGATCAAAATCCAAATTTCCACTGTACTAAGGAGGATTGAACTAAGCTATGGATTTCAAACTTGTCAAGGCACTCATGAATCGCTCTTCTTCCTGATTCTTCACAAGTGCAGGTGCAACTTCACCTTGAACCTCTTCAATTTCATCATCACTAACATCATCAAGACGTCTTCCTCTGCATTGGGTTATCTCAATAGCTTTGAATCTAGCCGCCATCTATCTAAGCATATCACCTAGACATGGATCTACATTTCCTCTCCCGTGAACCATCTTGAATCCCTCTGCAATTGTAGGTCAGATCACAATCTGCTACTCCATAAAATACCAACTAGGGTTAGGGTTTACAAGAAGGAACTTAGATCTCACCAAAGCGCTGATACTACCTGACGCAAGGAGGGTAAGTATTTTGGGCCCAAGGCACTCCCAAACACCAAACCACCTTGTAGAACCAATGCGGAAGCCAAACAACACAGTGTGAGAAGAAAACATAAAGATCCTTTATATTTAATTGATCAACCTCATTACATGCCAGGCTGTAAGGCCTTCCTATTTTCATCCATATATTTAATGAATTACAATAAGATCTTCATATAACATAGATAATAGACCTTCGATCTCAATATCTTAACATTTTCTTTCTTGCTCTAAGAATGATACCTAAAGTAAGAACATACAAAAGAATATATACAAGAGTCCACCAAAGAAGTTGGTGCTCAAATCCATAAGAGAGACCCAAATTTAGGTCCACACAAATCGCAATTAGAGACCCCACATAAATTAAGCCATCAAAATTAACTGAAGAAGTCGGCCAAAGATCCAACTCCCAAAATAAGCATCTTGGGAAAAGCATGACCGAGCAACAGAGAGACTCGGGCAAAGAACACCCTGAGCAACAGGAAAACAAATCACAAGCGTCAGAAGATTAACCCGAGCAATAGGAGACCCGTCAATAAAGCATGATCAAGCATAAAGAAAACAAGCATTCGTGATAGACAAAAACCGAGAAACAGAGATAGGCATACCCGAGAAACATAACCCAAGCGACAGAGACAAGCATGCCAGAGCAACAAAACCTGAGCAACAAAGAAAAAATTAAAGAACTATAAGAAAACATCTTTTTGGTTCTGTAGGATTGCCAATGACTCAAGATGCTCCTGCAGCATGAGTATTCCTTAATTTACATATACTTGGCATTATTGCATGATGGACTATGTCTCCATTTACATTCTCTTGATGTTATTATATAAAAATGTTCACATGGAAATTGGTATTCTTTTGAATAGTTGAGTTTCCATAATTTACAAATAAAATGATTTACTTTTAAGTTGTTGAATATATCCTTGTTCATAAATATTACAAGGTAGACAACCTCAAGTGTTTGGACTCAATTATGTTATTCTTTTTGTATCAATGTTTCAGACCATACTCTATGATCTATCATCAAGATGAAGAAGTGCAAATAACGAAAAATGAGTAAATGACATATGAGATAGTTTTAAAAGACGTGGGTGCTGAGAGAGAGAGAGAGAGAGAGAGAGAGAGAGAGAGAGAGAGAGAGAGAGAGAGAGAGAGAGAGAGAGAGAGAGAGAGAGAGAGAGAGAGAGAGAGAGAAAAAAANGAGAGAGAGAGAGAGAGAGAGAGAGAGAGAGAGAGAGAGAGAGAGAGAGAGAGAGAGATGACCTCACGCATGAACTCCAAGATAAGAAGTTGACACAGAGAGAGAGTAAAAAATAAAGGAGAAAAGGAACCAAATAAAGAAACAAAAAAAATATTAAAAAAACACAAAAATACATTAAGACAATCACATAAAAAAATGAAAAAATAAAGTATTAAATATACATTAAAAAAAGAGATTAAAACTTGAATAATTAAATAAAAATAGATATTAAAACTAATAAATATTAAAAGATACATAAATGCATGAAGAGATTAATAAACATATAAAGAAAATAAATATAAATAAACATACACATACACCTATATTTACATAAATATAAATCTAAACGACTTGGGTTTGTTTCAAAGTTCGCATGGCTAGTTGTGGAAGTGGTATGTTAACAATGACAATAAAGGGAGCACTCGGAGTAAATACTGAAATGACCAAAATCACCGATGTAAGAAATCAATTCAACATAGAAATGCATTACATCTAAAAGTTGATAATACCCAATAAATGATCCTAGCCCCACTTTATGTCCTACCACTGCAATCCTATTTCATTTCAAATTTCATTAAAGAAAGAAAAGATAGCACAAGACATGAAGAATCTTCATGACCTATGGTATTAAAAAATAATTATATAGTTAAAACATAGTTTAAAGTTATATCTCTCTATTTTGCATGCTTTTTCTCGCACTGGTGATGTTGAATCACTTCAACATTTAGTCTCATTGGTTCCATCCATTTTCATCGGTGAGAAAACTTGTCATGTGAACTCTGAAGTGAAATGAACTCTTGGAAAGACAAATAAATAGCTACTAGCACTTGTACCAGATGAGGTGCAAGGGTGTAGCTGATAGCACTGTATTCTTTGACATGCTTACACGTGTAGAACAAAAAAAATACTGACATCAACGGTCAAGAATAGAGTAATAGAAAAGCTTGACCAGTTACAATGCAATACAAAACACATCATTAGCTCAAAGGAGAAATATGACATTCATTTCCCAGACTTGCACATTGTTGGCATTTGTATACTATGCTTTGATGCAACTCACAACCTACTGTGTGGCTCCGTAAATAGACATTTTGGCAATACACCTACCAATAACATTAACTTGAAAATATCTCGGGCTATTTCAAATGTTTTTGTGTAAATATGAATTGTGGTACTCACATCTTGCCGCTATTTATTTCATTCTTTTGATACAACCCCATTTGTATTTTGAAGAAAACCTTCATTCAAAATAGCATTTGCGTGCAATCAAGAGCCCATGTCGGGTAATTTAGTTTCCATTTCTGAAAATGTACATTCACTTCACCAACATAATAGAAGAATTCCAACAATATCAACACACAAAGAGCCCTTAGCTCATAAACTAGAAAATATCACCCATTAAAGGACTTGATCTAAATCTAAAAACTAGAGTTGAACACTTTCTCAATAATTTTAATATATAGTTATTACTAATTAGTGTCGTATATAGATGAATGACCAATGTATTACCGACTAAAAGTAACACCTAGTACACATGGATTCATGGAGTCATTAGGTTGCACACAATATGGATGCCCTCCTAATCATCATTCTGTGACTCTGAGATGATACCATTATGTGATGTGAAGCTACATTTCTATGGGAGATTCTGTCAAGCAGTTCATGTGCGTAGACTCTGTAGTTGTCCTTCTTCAACAAGGAAGTTCACCATTGACATACACTGCAAAAATCACAAACAATGCTATAATCATGCCCTAACCCTAGCTGTGAGGGAGAAATAGTAAAATAAATGAACTAAAGATGATGTTACAGTTTACCCTAATTTCTCTTTTCCCTCTCTTATCTCTTGCCCCCGCTCTGCCAGATGTCCTGGTGACATACTCCACTATATGCCACGGTGGTCTGCAACGATGGACTGCCTAAACAGTGGGAAGCACCTCCGTGGATGCTATGCCATGGTTATCCACTACTCGGAAAAGGTAAAGAGGAGAGCGATAAAGATGTTCTCAAAATATTAAATAAACAGGGTCTGCAGCTGGAGTTCCTACCTTATGCAAAAATAGGAAAGGGCCTTAAGAGAAATAGGACAGTTATATTTGAAAAGATGAAAGGAGGAAACAAAGACTTTATTGATCAATATTAATTTGATGCATTACAATGTCGAGACAAAATGATTTTAAAACATTTTATTCCTGTAAATAACTACCCTACAATTCTCGTGTAGGAATAATTAAGAAGTAACTAACTAATTCTTAATTAATCTAAACTAAAATCTAACCTAACTTAATATAATATGTCAACATTCACCCCCTTTTTTACATTAATCCGAACAAGAGTGAAAATTGCAAAGGTGTTAAATCTGACCCTTTTGAGACTTTGATGAAGCACCTTCACCAATCCTCCTCGCTAGCTCAAGAAACATCGAATTGACTACAATAGTAGATCTCCTGACCATGCTCGCTCAAGAAACACCAAATTGTCCGTGACAGTGGATCTCTTGACGATAAAAATTTAAGTTGTTTGTACAACATGACTGATCCCACCTCCCATGCACAATGAAACACATTTTCTCCTAAATTCCACGTCTCCTCTGAGTGTGTCTAATACCTCCTCCAATGATGCACATGAGACACATTTCCTTTGAAGGTCCACATCTCCGCCGAGTGTGTCTAATGCCTCCTCAAGTGTTGTGGAAACAATATCTCCTCTACTGCATAAATCACCACCGACATGCCTGCCCATGAGATACCTTTCCTCTGAAAGTGCACATCTCCTCTCAGTGTGTCTAATGCCTCCTTAAATGCTTGAAATATCACCAACCAAATCCTACCCCCTCCCCATCTTCAAGGGACAATCATACTGCCAAAACCGTTCTTCTCTTCAGGGACACAAATAAGTGAAGCCCCTTCTTCTCATTAGGGACGAATCTGCCAAGCCTTGACTTTTCAAGGACACAAATAGATTGATTCTCGTACAATGAATCATTCCTAAGAGAGAAGCTAGCTTGGGATGAAAGAAAGCCTCCTGCCTCTCTTGTCTCCAGTAAAATGATGCTTTAAACTCTAGACATTAAACATTGTATGTGAAGCTCTATGAGCCCTAAAACCTTTATCAACTATAGATGGCCCAAAAGAGGTGTGACTATGGTAACAAATAAAATTGATGAAATGTCCTATTCCACTTGATAATGCATCTTGCATATACGTCTTACATTCAAATAAATCCTTATAACCACTTCAATGTGATAGCAAAGACATGTCTCTAAAAAGGAATTTATCAACTCTAAACAAGTTTAAAACACCATAACCTTTGGATGAGTCACAAGGAACCAAAATTATTTTAGGCATAGAATCTTGGAGATATGGCAGACTAATTGTCCTTGAAGCACAGAACAATAAATAAATGCTTGTGAACTTTCAAATCTACACCGCTTAAGCAAGCATTAGATTATGTAATTATATGTAGGAAACCCACATTATTAATATTTGAAAAGACACCAATCTGCAAATAACTATCACGTCTCATGTACAACCACCCTAAGATATTTCCCTCAAATTCGGTTGCAGTTTTAGGCAAAATAACGTTAATTTACAAATTTAAAAACTTCAAATGTGTATACACCAGAATTCAACTACAGTACCCATTTCACCAGACTGCCATAATCCTTGCGCTCTGTCTGTGTATAGCTCCAACGAATTTCATCAGTGCAAACATATGGGATGAAGAGAATATAATAGATTTGCTCGAATGTATGCAAACAATACTTTTCAATGAAATATATAAATCACAATGCAAGTATTCACGCTGTACTCGCAACGCGTATGTGATGGCCTTCTGCGTGTCCCTACACACACTCTTAATGACATCCACCCCTATTTCTCTTCAAATTTCAAAGCATCATCTGCAGCACTAGAGAAGAAATGAGTGCACATTCAATTGCACTCCTTTTGCTGCCAAAGGTATTTGGAGGCCACTTTCGACTCGAACCTTCAAAGTGCTAAAAAAAATTATCTCTAAGATTTCACGCAGCATAGAATGCTAGTCTCTGAAAGACAGCTTCAAAGGAAATTATACAGACGAGACAATTTCATTGCGCAACCTCCTCACAGGATGGCATTCACATTCAAGGGTTGAAGAGCGACCTTATTATCCATTCGACTACATTTTCCAGGCACTGTTCTATTATTCCATGTGCACAATGGTAGTGACTCAATGCTTGAGATCAATAGGGCCAAGGTTTCATCGACACTCACCGCACCAATTATGTCTGCCTCAGCTTTCGCAGGCTGTGATACCAAATGAAAAAGATGAAAGTAGGAAACAAAAACTTTATTGATCGATATTCATTTGATGCATTACAATGTTGGGTGCCAATGCTTTTAAAGCATTGTATTCCTGTAAATAAATACCCTACAATTCCCGTATATGAATAACTAAGAAGTAACTAACTAATTCGTAATTAATCTAAATTAAAAACTAAATTAAATTAATGTAATACACAAATAGTTTTAGGTTTAAAAGATTTTAACAATACATAAAACTAGCTCACATAAATTTATTGATTTTTATTGTTTTCTTTTAGGCTTGAATAAGGTCAAAGTTTCAAAATACAGTTAGTCATAAATATAATATAAAGACAAGTGCCACGTAGTGGTCTCCACTTGCCGTAATTAGTAATAATTATATATGTAAATTTAATTTTAATTTTATTATAAATATTATATATATTTTAATTAATAGTTATTTAATAAAAGTAAAATTATTATAGATTAAAAATTAATATATATTATAATTTCATTTGTATAGTTATAATTGTAAAAATTTAAAATACAGCTATAAATTTTAAATATAAGGTGGAATTTAAATAATAAATAAAAAGTTAATAAAATACTAAAATTATATAATATAGCATATATGATAGAGTACTTTTAAATTATATATTATATATTAGAAATTATAATAAATTTTTTAGAATATATAATAGTTATATATTATAAATAATTGAATTTTTAATGAAAATAACATGTTTACAGTAATAAAATATAAAATATAGTATCTCATAAATATACTATATTGTAAATTAAAAGATGAATTTTAAAATAAATTAAATGATATATGAATTATATATTACAAAACTATAGTTAAAAACTATCCAAAAAAAACAAATTTGGAAAGCCTCCGAAACAAGGGCTCCTATAAGACCAAATCAATTGAACCAATCATAATCGAAATAAGTAATTTATACAATATATTTAATTCATGAATAAATATTTAAACTTTAGAAATAGTTGAACAAGAAAAAAATAGTGATTTATGATTGGTTCATTGGTGTAAAACTAATTCAGTATTCGTGCACAACTGAATGCAATAGTAGATTGCCTACGACAAGTACAATAACTATTACAAATGAAAATTTGACATACTAAATAAACTACTGAACAATGTCAAACACATAATCAAAAGCAAGTGGCAATTGTAAGATCCACAACACTAAGGCTTGAACTCATATGGCCTCCGGTTTAGGAAACATGATAAATAATTTTTGCTTTGAGCTCCTTTGCAAGCTGTCTCAAATTCAGTAGGTATGATAAAAATGATTCAATATATAGGAAAACATTCTGCAGGTATGATAAAAATGGCTCAATATATAAGAAAAAAGTTTGCACAATGCACCATGCACACACAATTAAATTGAAATTCTCCCATTTCAAATTCACTCTGTTTTCTCACATAAACTCACCCAAAACCCTGTTAATCAAAAACTTCAAAGTGTTTTTTAGTCGAGACAAAACATAAATCATAATAGTCAAATTCATAGAATCTAAAGCAAAAAATCATATAAGAATTTTTTTTGAACAATGCACATAATTAGTTTGCACAATGCACCATGCACACATAATTAAATTGAAAATCTGCCAAATCAAATTCATCTCTATTTTTATCACATAAACTCACCCAAAACCATGTCAATAAAAAAGGTGCATTTGGAAGAAAGTGTTTTTAGTGCACACAAAACATAAATCATAATAGTAAAATTCATATAATCTAATGGAAAAAACCATATAAGATTTGTTTTTCAACAATGCACACAATTAATTTGCACAACAAACCATGCACACACGATTAAATTGAAAAGCTCTGAATTCAAAATCACTCTATTTTTCTCACATAAACTCATCCAAAACCCCCAAAACCTTGTTAATAAAAAAAGGTTGGAAGAAAGTGTTTTTTTAGTCCAGACAAAACATAAATCATAATAGTCAAATTTATAGAATCTAAAGGAAAAATCATATAAGAAATTATTTTGAACAATGCACATAATAAAATTTAAAAATTTTCCCATTCAATTTCACTCTTTTCTTTTCACATAGAAACTTACTCAAAATCCTATGAATTGAAAAGACTTATTTAGAAGGAAAAAATATTTAGTCTAGACAACATATAAATTCATCAAAGTCCCCAAATACATAGAATCTAAAGGCATAGAATTTGTACTTAAATCTTCATAATTAATATAACAAAAAATAATTAATCATCCCACAGAAAGTATAGAAGAGACAACTAGGGTCCATAATCTTGACACAAGTAAGAACAAAAAGCTCAAGAAAATAATGTGCATTTTAAATTCATAATGAAACCTTACACATAAAATCTAAATTGAGAAACGTATTCAAATTTGAAGAGTTATTACACATATAAGAAATAAAAATAAGCATCTTTGTTTTGAATATTGAAAACCAACAAATTGTAAAATACTGGCATAGGTCTTCGTTTAAACAATATATCGACATAACCCAAGCATAAATTGAAGTTTCAAACCTGACATGGTATCAAGTAAGGGACTAAAAAATTAAGTGTTTAGACCTTTTCCTAAACAAGCTTTAGACTGAATTAACTACTTAGCAATGGACTATTTTCAGTAAAATCACTGTATATGATACTGAATCTTTTAGAAGTGGTAGATGTAGGTGATAATGAGTTTTTCAGAAGTAGTAGATGTATCACTTCCAAAAATGTATTGAAATTCATCATCCTTTGAACTACAATATGAGAGTTGTGTTCAATATTCTATCGAATTGTTGGCATGTAAGAAACTATATCTAATGATTGAGATGCAGTGCATGAAAGAGTATTTGAAATCTAATATGAATTATTGTCAAATTTCCTACCCTCATACCCCCTTTCAAAATTTTCCAATGTCTTGTATTTTTTTTATATTAAATGAATTTGATTAAGTCTCTCTTCATGTTGGGAAGAGACTTAAAACTGTTGTGGTAAAGAATGCAATATCAAAATAGTGATAATGATATTAAGTAGCAGTGATATTTCATATTGTAAAGACAAAAAATCTTACAAAATAAAGGTCTCATCATGTTGGGAAGAGCTTTAAAACTGTTGTAGTAAAGAATGCAATATCAAAATAGTGATAATGATGTTAAGAAGCAATGATATTTCAGATTGTAAAGACAACACTGCTACAAAATGAAGGTCACTGATAGAAGATAGATGACAATAGTAATCAAATAAATGTACGATGATATTGATATTACACATAAGAACTTAGTGATATAAATGAAATGAGCATGAAAAAATAGGCTTGATCTAAGACCAAGCAGTGAGCAAGAAGAAGTAATGCATGGCCATTATGAATTAAAGAATGTCAAGACTATTATGAAGGAAATTTTTTGAGAAATTGATAAAGTAGAGTAAGACATTGTTGGAATAATGGATCCATCAATTGTTGAGTGTTTTATGGTATAGGTTCGATGAGAAGAAGATAAGTTATTGTGTTGTCATTTGATGTCAACTTAGTGTTGTTTTGATTGACAATGTTTTTGATGTGCTACTGAATATCCAATATTGTGGAAGGAATTGGAGTCTGTGGATCTTATGGGAGACTTAGAGATATCTCTAGATGTTGTATGTAGGATCACAAAATTTGGAAACATGAATGGAGAGATTTAAGATCGATTGATGGTTGACTAAGCAGCTAGATGAACATATAGTGAAAAAAAATGAATGGTTTGAGTGTTCTATGAATCAGTGTTGATTTGGGTGTTGTGATTCATTCAGAATTATCTTAACTAAGCTATGAGATTGATATCATAACCAAAAGATGATTGGAAAACCCCAAGGCATAGTTTTAATAACTAGAAGATCACTCTGTGAAAAATGTAAAATTTATTGGAACAATTGGTGTTAGATCCTCAACAAGTGATGATGTGGTTGGTTGCAGTAAATATTTTCATGTTCCAAGTGTCATGGTGATGTGGTAGATTTGATTTTTAATAACTAGCTAATCTCACATTGTTCAAGGTTATCAAATTTATCAAGCTTTTGAAAGCGTGTTGGAAAAGTCAAGGAGTTTGACTATTCTTGATCAAATCATTGTGTCGGTGCTTTTGGAGGTTCACATGGATTTATAAATGCATTTTATTGTTTGGTAATATGTTTTGGTGGAATAGAGTGAAATGCAAAACATTCAAATCATAAAATTTAGATGTAATACATTTTATTTAAGGCGATGTACGTCCAAGTGAGTGAAAAATATATTTATATTCAGATTGACGAGTTGTTAAGTTGTAGATCGTGAAGTTTGTGGTGTGGATGAGAGAAGGGTGAAGATAGCCTGCAAGAAGCATAAGTTTGATCTTAATTGGATCTTTAATGGAAAAGAAAGAGTGTTATTCTCAGATTATTGTACTTGTTGAATGCTAAAAGGTTCTCCAAGAAAATCCCTTAACCGGGTAGATCCTAATATGTCTTCAATTGAAATCGTCTAACCAGGTGACTCTTTAATTAGGGTTCTAAATCCCTTAACTGGGTTACTTCTAACAGGATAAAGATCTTAACAGGGTGAGAGGTAAACCCCTTAACTACGTGACTCATAACAGGGTGTTGCTCCTAACATGGCATTTGTAAAGCTACTAATAGGGCTAAGCCTTTAATAGGGCATACTTTGTAAGAGTGCAAATATTTGTGGGTATTAATTCTCACCATGGGTTTTACCTCTAACCAAGGGTTTCCATGATAAAAATACTGGTGTTCTTGTGTTGCATGTTTGGATGGTTTCACTTGTTTCATTGTTTATTATTACACAAGTTATAAGTAGATGAATGTTGCTGAATGGTTAATAAAAAATTATGAATTGGTAGATTACTGATTCACCCCCCTCCTCTCACTAATCTTGGACCTTATAATACTAACAATTAGTATCATATTCTTTGTCCTCTTTGTGGTAAGCTTCACAACTTGGCTAAAAGATCAAATGATGAAGAAGGAAGGTCCTAAGTTGAGAAGAGACAAATACACCATATGGAGTGACCAGATGAAGATTTACCTAAATGGTATGGGGCAATAGTTCTGGAATCATGTCAAGCATAAATATGTAATCCCTACTGGAACTCTTATTACGGATCAATTGAAGGAGAAACATGAGAATATACAAGCATTAGAAGCCATTGTAACTAATCTATTTGATACTAAATAGATTGATATACATGGACTAGAGACTGCTTATGAGGTTTTGGAAAAGCAAAAACTAATCTATGTTGTAGCCAAATATGTGCAAAAAGTTAGGGTAGATAGTCTGAAGGGAAAATGTGATGACATGAAAATGGTGGAAGGTGAGAATATTGTTGACTATGGACAAAGGATAAATGAAGTAGTTGGTACTATCATAAGTGCTAGAGGTAACATCAAAGAAGAGGTTGTGGTCAGTAAAATATTGAGAACCTTATTACCATTTAATGCCGTTAGACTTTCTACCATTCATGAGTTGAGAATAATAGATAATGTCTCTATTGATGGATTGATTAGGAAGCTTATTTCCATTGAAATGAGAAACTATGATACTAGTATTCCTAAATTTGAAATAGATTTTAAGGAATCTTTGTCTATGGCTTCAGTGAAGAAGGGTAAAGAGATAAGTCATGAATCATCCAGTATGTCAAGTTATTCTAGGGAAGTTGAATCCATTTTGGATAAAGAAGGAAAGCAAGAAGAACTTGAAGTATTAATTGCAATGAGACTTCCTAGAGGTATCAGTAAGTACAAAGGCACATCACCTTGGAAGTGTTTCTCATGCAACAAGATAGGACATATTGTTGCCAAGTGTCCTAATGGTGAGAAGAAGGAAAAAATCAGAAGATTCAAGGAAAAAGAAAAGAAAAAATGTTATGTTGCAGTGAATGAAGGTGTAACTAATGAAGAGTCTGAAGATAATGAACAAGAAGAAAAAGAATTTT
Source organism: Thuja plicata (assembly GCA_018584345.1). Lineage (NCBI taxonomy): Eukaryota > Viridiplantae > Streptophyta > Pinopsida > Cupressales > Cupressaceae > Thuja > Thuja plicata. The sequence goes on along the minus strand of MU223676.1, from coordinate 1,022,371 downwards.
TGTGCTAAAGAGGATACCCTAGAAGGTGAAAAGGCACTGGTCTCACACATAGAACACAATAATGAGAGGGCTATTGAAAGTGGGTGCTCACATCACATGACCGGTGATAGAAGCAAGTTCATAAAGCTTGAAGAATTTGATGGTGGCATGGTCAGGTTTGGAAACAACACACCCTGCTTGGTAAAAGGTTCGATTTGTTTGAATGGAAAAAGAAATGTTGATGATGTCTATTTGGTATAAGGTTTGAGATATACCTTGTTGAGTGTTAGTGAGCTGAATGACAAAGGTTATCACCTAGAGTGCAAAGGAGGTATATGACCTGATACTTTGAAGCTCAAGAGATCTTATTGCTACTGGTAGGAAAAACAAAGGTAATTTATTCCAAATGAATGTGATAATAGTTGTTTAATAACTAAAGTTGAAGAAACTTGGTTGTCGCATAGAAGGTTCTATCATGTAAATTTTTATAGCTTGATCAAAGTTAGTAAGTCAAATGGACTTACGATATTGCCACAACTACTTAAGCTAGACAATGTAATGTGTAAAGAATGTTAGTTGGGTAAATTAACAAGTTCTAGTTTCAGTAGTAAGGCATTTTCATTCAAGAATATATTAGATTTGGTGCATACTGATCTTTGTGGTCTTATGAGAACAAAGTGTTATCATTGTGAAAAATATTTTATGTTATTTATTGATGAATATTCAAGGATGATGTGGGTGACTTTCTTAAAGGATAAATCTAAAGCTTTCTACAAGTTCAAAGTTTTCAGGGCAGTTGTTGAGAATGAAATAGGCAAAAGTTTGTATCTCTTCAGGTCAAACAGAGGAGGAGAGTTTAATTCTTGGGATTTTATTGAATATTGTGAGGAGAATAGAACCAAAAGATAGATGTCAGCTCCAAGCACTCCATAGAAGAATGATATTACAGAAAGGAGGAATAGGACTATAGTAGATGCAGCCACAACAATGATGATTCAAGGTGATGTACCTAGGATGTATTGGAGAGAAGCCATTAGTACTATAGTATACACATTGAACCGGGTATAAGTGAAGAAAGGAACTGGTAAGACACCTTATTAATTGTAGTATGGTCATAAACCTAGTGTGAATTATTTTAAAGTCTTTGGTAGCAGATGTTATATCAAGAGAGATGAGTTTATAGGCGAATTCAATCCTACGAGTGATGAAGGTATTTTCTTGGTGTACTCTACTAAAAGAAAGACCTAAACGTGTTTAAATAAAAGGAAAATCAAGATAATTGAAAGTATAAATGTGAAGGTGGATGAATATATTGAAAAATCTGATGAATCCAGCAAGAAAGAATCACAAAATGTCTAGGAGATTGTGTATGTGTAACCTGAAGCGCAAGGTACAATTGAAGAGAACAATGGGGAAGAAGTGGTTCAACTAGAAGAAGAAGTTCCTATATCTGAACTGGCTATTCTAGGGTATGTAATGTTGAATCATTCTACTGATCTAATCATAGGTGATAAAGATGCATGGGTGCAAAAAAGAAGGAAAATCAAGGAAAGTACACGTCTGATTTCCAAGTTTGACCCTAAGACCGTGAAAGAAGCTTTTTGATGAATAGTGCCTTTTCTATTAAAAAATATTAAAGTTACATATCCACAAAAAAGGGGCTGGGGGATATAGAAATCACCCCGCAGAGTTCACATGGCAAAGCCAGAAATGAAGACTAATCATCAAAAAAACATAAAGCCATTAGGCAGTAAGAGCAGTAGCAGAAGGTGGAGGATCTTTATCATTCGATCCCCACACCTTAGTGGGATTGATAGGAGGGTCAGGAAGCGACCAACCATCATCATCTTCTTTTTCTTTTTCATCCGCCCTAGGCGGGGAGATAACAAGAGCCAGGTGGGGATACTTGGAAGAGGTGGCAGGAGGCCAATCCAAACCACAGCGAGCACCAGGAGCATCAGGAGGGGTAGACTGTGCTGAAGCCAGCGCCCACCCAGAAGGTCGAGGAGGCGGAGAAGCCGAGCAGCGCCGCCATTTGTCCCCACCACCTCTCGGAGAGTGGTGAGGAGGAGCCTG